>JAOWLH010000021.1:620000-1120000 GCA_027405865.1 Salix purpurea | reverse complement strand
TTAATGGCCGGTGTTTGATTTTTTGTTTATGCGATGATTTTCAATGTTAGCCTTACGGAATTTTATTTCATTTGGTGGCATAATGTTATTGTATTATTGCAAATTTATTCGGGAATGTGTTTGTGTGGAGTTTATGATATGTTAATTAATTTAGATGTCTTGAGCTATTGGGTTGTGATGTGTTACTTTTTGAATGAAATGTAAAAGTTTGGAGATCGATTTTGCTTGACTTCACTCGTACTTCTCATGTATTTTATATTTTAGAGAGGCAACCATGCTACTTGGAGATGCTTTTTTCTAAATCTATTGTTCTCATGAGCTAGACTGACTGATACTTGAAGAAAAGCAGGCCAACAGTTTCATTTTATGAATTCTCTATTGCAAGGGGCGAAATGAAGTGGTAAAGTTTTTTTTTTGTGCTTATTTTAAGTTATTTCAGAAACCTGCCTAGCTGGGGATGTTGATTGTTTTTCAAAAGATGGTGGATTTCATCTGTTGATCCTGTCTCTGAGAAGTTATTCAGATCTGTTCTGATGAGATGTGTCTGGATTTATGACGTTTTAACCAAATCTCATAGGAACGCTTGAGCAGTGCGGTGTTATTCGGGTTTCAGTGGATTTATCTGTCAAAAGTGATTTAGTCTGGGATTTAGATTTAACTAAACAAGATGATGGGGCAAGTTTTGATTCCATGTCTGTTTTATGGCCCGCAAGATGCTTCTGATTTGTCAAATTAGAATGAGAATTTTGCTGGCTTTTATGACTTTTCTTGTTCTGCTTCTATTGTTGCTGAAGGTTTTGAATGTCCAAATTAGATTGCAATGGAATATCTATATGCTTTGTGATGGCTTCAGCGGGGATCATACTTGGAAGCTATTCTAATGGAAGATGTCTGGTTTGAAGGTTAATAATCTGAGTGTGACTTTGCTGATTCCAGCCATCATCGTGTCCTCAGGATCCTGGTCGTGACAGGAAAAAAAAAGAGGTTTTCCAACAATCATATCCAACAATCTTGTATGATTGGAATAGTGCTGTTGCCAGTCTGCCTTCCAATGCTTCTGCATTTATTTAGGCACGTCTTCCAGAGCGAGTGGTTTTTGGTATCGCATTATGCTGATGATAAGTTGGATTAATATTTTTATTATTATTTTCTGCGTGTTTCGACCAATTTTATGGATAATGAAATTAATAATTATATAAGTAATTTTATGGATAATAGAATTAATAATTATATAAGTTTTTAAGAGCAAATTTTTTAAATCTAAACTCTTATTATTTACTTACCTACTAGATGACTTGTTCGCTAATTAGAAACATGAAAAAACAAGGGTATTGCAGTAATGTCAACTTAAGAGTTTGATGCTAATATCTGCGAACCGCTATTTGCCGTGGGATGTAATATTATTATTTTCAATATAAAAAAAAAACTCAAACAACTAAAACATTTAATAAAAGTAATAACAAAAAATGAGTCATGTAGCAACAAAAGCAAATAAAGTGAAAAAAAATTACCCCAGGTTAATATAAATTAATTTGTGAAATTCACAGCTTGCTACATTAAAATTCAGTGATGAAATCAGGAAAAAATCAATAGTAAAAATGGATCTAAAAAAAATTAAATCAACTCAAACTGATTTCTCAGATCTATGACTTGTGTTTTAATGTTGAAATTAAATGTAAACTTGGAAAATAATGAAATCAAAATCTCAATTAATAAAATGTTAAATGATTAAATTGGAAAGGAAAGTTCCAATAAAAATAGATAAAAAAAAAACAATTAAAAAACAAAGACCAGCACTGATATAAAAAAAATAAAACATTGAGGGACAGTTGAAAAATAATCATTCAAAAGAGATAAAAAAAAATTGTAATCAAAAGAATAAAGATTAAATTTGATTGATAAGAAAATCAAATAAGGATGAAATTGAAGAAAATTATAATTCCATGAACAATTTAAAATTAAAAAATTGTAATAGAAAGAACATGCATTGAATCAAAAAGAAAAGAAAAGAAAAAAAACAAATGACTGCTTTGGAAATGTATAGGGGAAAGCGCGGGAACGAGGACGAGAAAGGAAAGTAAAGCCTATTTGGAAGTTTGAATAAATTTGTTTTTCAATTTTTTTTATTAATAAAAGTATTAATATAATGTTTTTTTAAAAAAATTATTTTTAACGTTAGTATATCAAAATATTTAAAAGTATCAAAAAATATAATTTAAAATAACAAATAAAATTTATTTTTTAAAAAAAATATTTTTAAAATACAGTGTTAAACATAAATAAAAAAAGAGAAGGTTGCCGACACAACCAGAGATTTGTTTGTCACATGTGACTCTCAAGAATGAAGGTGTTGTTTTGAAAGTCGTTGCTTGACAATCAAACAATACATCGTGTGTATTATCTAAAAAACTCAGATATACTCGTGATTTCATGTAATATACACAGATAATCTCATCTTTTAATATTAAATAACTTTTATATATATAAATATTAAGATATTAAATTGTACATGATCAAACTCGATAATAATAATAATAACAACAACGAATAAATAAATAAAAGATAAAAGAACTCCTAAAGAAAGTTAATGATAATTTAAATTGAATAAAAATATAATCATTTTCATGTACTTTCAAAATAAAAATCTCAACTCACCAGTTTATTATTTTTTTTCTTACTAAATAAAAGGGTGTGTTGATTATTTTATTATAAAAAACAAAAAACAACTCTGTGTCCCTGCTGCTGATTTTTTTAAAAGGGTAAAATTATTTAATCAATAGTGAAAATAAATAGCTAAAAAAACTATATTAAAATCACCACCGGAATAATTAATGTGAACATGACATGATTGATGATTGTTTTGGTCGCCCAGTTACCTAGAATTTTGAGGATCACAGCTCGACAACAACCATATCTTCCAACTACTATAATGACAATCAACAGCTCTTTCTATATGTATGAAAATTAACTTCTAACTGTAAATCTGTTCGGTAATATTGTTAAGTTATTTTTTAAAATGTTTTTTTATTCGAAAAAGTACTGTAATGATATTTTTTTATATTTTAAAAATCAATTTTGATATTAATAAACTGAAATGATCTAAAAATACTAATTTAAAATATAAAAAAATTTAATATTTTTAAAATGTAATATCAAATAATATTAATCATGGACAGGTTTGTATAATTTTTGTTTTTACTATCTTCTCCTCTGGAATCCTTTCTTAAAATAAAATAAAATAAAATAAAATAAAATAAAAATTATTATTTTATATATATTAATTGTTTTTACAGGGAATGATACCCCGAATTTCATAAATCTGAATCCCAAGAGAATTGATCTCAACGGTCCCTTTCTCTGACGAATAAAAGCAGGAACTCAATAATTGAGAATAATTGACATTGGGTTTCTGAACCGGTGTGGATTTCCTTATCCTGAGAATCACGGTCATCTGATATCTCCGGTTCATGGGCCCAGTCGAACTAAAGTAGGGTTTGGACTTTCCCTGCCATCATGCTTTCATTCCGAAGAACAGGACACAACACATCTCCATGGTCTCCTCTAGAACCCACTTTCCAGTACTTTGAAATTTCAATTTTATCCCTATAATCTACTTCTTCTTCTTCTTCTTTTTAAAAAAACAGGCATTCATGGGATTGAACATGGACTACCCATTGAGCTTGGTGAAAACAATCTGAACCTTATAAATAATATGTTTTGAGATCAAGTTAGGATATTTATTTTTTTATAATAACTTGAGATAATTAGAATTTTACTTGTTGATCTAAATCTATAAAATATATTTTTTAAGATTTTATTTTTAAAAATTAATTTTTGAAAACAATAAATCGAGCTTGAGTTTTGCTTCAATGAGTTTTACAAGCACGCAATCGATAGATACATAGATGGCTGTCTCTAACATAAAGACAAACTTTGACCCCATAATATTACCCAAAACGTCATCCCAAGAATCCAATGACCTAATAATTAACACTTAATTATTCCCTTAATCCCATTTTAATTACAGCCCATCATCACTAAACTAATCCCTTCCGGTCAAAACCAAGTCTACCTACCGATAAAATATCAAAACAAAAAAATTGCCCTCCTTTTCTTTCTTAACAAATAGGTTTCTAGGACTGTTTTTGAAAAAAATAAAAAAAATATTTTTATTTTTTATTTTAAATTAATTATTTTTGATACTTTTATATTATTTTAATATATTAATATTAAAAAAAAATTTTAAAAAATAATTTTTATTTTATTTTAATATCTTTCTAAACAATTTTTTTTTCTCCAAAAACAACCCCAATCAGTCTAACCTATAATCACCGAGCCCCCCCTCTTTCTTCTTTTCCCTGACATATCTCTGCTAAGATTTGTCTCTTTTCAATTAAAAGCTGCTCGCCTTTAAGAATCTTTCTCTCTCTAAAACACCCACCAAAGATCTCTTCTTTTTTCACTTTGATCATGCTTCAAAGCTTAATTCCTCAATCCCCTATCAATTCTACAAACCCCAACAATTCTTCCTCCTCCTCCTCCTCCATGAAATCCAAGCGTGCTGCCGCCGGCGAGTCCTCTGGTGATGACCCTTCATCCAAACGGGTAAGTTATGAAAATCCCACCTCGGAAATCGTCTCCTCATCCAATTTAGTCGAAGGCGGTGGAGGAGACGACGGGGGCGAGTCCAGTGGGCTCAGGTTGCTCGGGATCTTGCTGCAATGCGCGGAGTGTGTTGCGATGGATAATCTAAATGACGCGACGGACTTGTTGCCTGAGATTGCGGAGCTTTCGTCGCCGTTCGGGTCGTCGCCGGAGAGAGTGGGAGCGTACTTTGCGCATGCGTTGCAGGCGCGGGTGGTTAGTTCTTGCCTCGGCACTTACTCGCCACTCGTGTCAAAACCAGTAACGCGAACTCAGTCACAGAAATTATTCAATGCCTTGCAGTCATATAACTCAATCAGTCCTCTGGTCAAATTCTCTCATTTCACAGCTAATCAAGCGATTTTCCAAGCATTGGACGGCGAAGATCGTGTCCACATCATCGATTTGGATATAATGCAGGGACTTCAGTGGCCAGGGTTGTTTCATATTTTAGCATCCAGGCCTAGAAAGATCCGGTCCATGAGAATTACCGGGTTTGGATCCTCTACCGAGTTGCTCGAGTCAACCGGGAGACGACTCGCAGATTTCGCTAGTTCACTTGGGCTCCCGTTTGAGTTTCACCCTCTAGAGGGTAAAATCGGGGATGTGGCAGGTTTGAGTCAACTCGGGGTGAGGCCGAGAGAGGCTATTGTAGTGCATTGGATGCATCATTGTTTGTATGATGTAACTGGGAGTGATTTGGGGACGTTGAAACTGCTGGCTTTGCTAAGGCCGAAATTAATCACGACCGTTGAACAAGATCTAAGTCATGGAGGGAGTTTTCTAGGGAGGTTTGTTGAGGCACTGCATTATTACAGTGCCTTGTTTGATGCTCTCGGGGACGGATTGGGTGTGGATAGTGTAGAGAGGCATACGGTGGAGCAGCAACTGTTTGGGTGTGAGATAAGGAATATTGTCGCTGTGGGTGGTCCTAAGAGGACCGGTGAGGTCAAGTTCGAGAGATGGGGTGATGAGCTGATACGGGCCGGGTTTCAACCCGTTTCGCTCCAGGGTAACCCGGCCGCTCAAGCTAGCTTGTTGCTTGGGATGTTTCCATGGAAAGGGTATACTTTGGTTGAAGAAAATGGGTGCTTGAAATTGGGGTGGAAGGATTTGTCCTTGTTGACCGCCTCCGCGTGGCAACCGTCAGATTGAATTACTTTGCTCAAGTCAATGAGACCGGATCATCGTATTTAATCTGAGTCAAATGCCATAAACATGGAAGAATCTGTGGCGAGCCTTTAGAATGATGACGATGGTGATGGCATTGGATCAACGGTGATGGGGCGTAGGGCGGAGGGCGGAGGGATCTTCTCTTATTGTAATAATGGACAAGAAGTTTCGCTTCCTTTTGAGACAGCCTTAATTTAGGAAGTTTTATCATTATTATTATTATTAGATTCAACGTGTTTCTGACATTGCAGTGGTTCTTGCTGTTAGAAATTGAAAAAAAAAAAAAGGCTTAAAAAAAGTTATAATTGGTGGTCTAGCAAGTGGAGATCTACTGTTTGAGGTGCTGTGATTCTTTTGAAGGGAAAGAAAATCAAAGTTGCATCACTTTTGAAGAAAGAAAGGTGGGAAGAAGGGAGATGGTTCCAACTAGCTTGGACACTCGATCGTAAATGGCTCATGTAAAAAGTGATTTAATCGTTAATTAATTGAGTATTTGATGACTGCGGGTTGCATGGAATTTAGAAGCAGCACTGTGGCTGGGATCCGATTTAGGTGTGAAAGGTTTGGACCATCTTCAATTTTTTAATTACCTCGTGGGTTTTTGTGTGTGTGATTCACCGCCTCATCCTCTATATTCCATTATTAGGTTTGAACAAGTGAGACATCTGCGGGAGCAGAACAATGATGATGTTGGAGTTTCTTGAAAATATAAGCTCGATGGTCTCAATTATTAGGACATGTCTTTCTTACATTGAGTTAAACTGGACGGTTCGGTCTCCATATTAGGGCAAGTCTTATTTAAATTAACAGGGAAAAAGGAACGTACGGATGCTGACCACTAAGGTTAGCTAATTAATCCACATAATTAAATATAATTACTGCTGTAAAAATGAGCATTCTCGTTGTGAAAGATAGAGAATGATCATCATCATCATGGAGAAGATTTATTAATTATGGATTAAGCATTGCTAATATAGACAGATAATTAATCATAGATAACTTGATATAGACTCGTTTCAATTGGGATCTAATCTCGGTATGCATATGCTGTCAAGCAACTTGGAAGTTAGGGTTTGGTCACAGTTTGAGGATGGAGATAATCTACTAGGGTTTTATGAGTGATCATGTAAAGAAAGTTGTGGGTCAAGTGAAGGGTGTGTGTGTATATATATATACATATACACACACACACACACAGATATATATCAGCAGGAAATCAAGAAGAAACAAAATAAAGGACAAAGAAACACAGCTAATGATGGGTAAAGGCCAAGAAAAAGAATCCAACACATGCATTATGATGTGAGATATCTGCTACTTTCTATCGTTACAGCAATTAAGTGTTTTTTAACTATATTTAAAAAATATTTTTGTGTCAGCAAATAAATCATTTTCATAGACTATATTAAAAATATATTTTTTTTAAAAAAATATTATTTTAATATATTTTTAGAAACAACCACACTGTCAAATAATGACTTAACACAAAAATGGATGTGGTGGGATTGACTGACACAATCTTTTCTTGTATTTGCAAACTGTAATGAAGTAAGGTAGGAATAGGATGGTGTCGGAAGAAGATAGACGACGATGGTCTTTTTTTCATAACTCAAGGGCAATTGTGTTGGGTGGGCTGCTAACTTTTCCAAGATTTGTTTGATTGACTTGTTTTGATTCGTATTATTGTTTCATGCTGGAATAATTACAAAAAAACTTCTGTTAAATATGTAAATTACATGTAACTTATAAAAAGAAAATGAAATTCAACTGTCTATGATAGTTTTAGCAACATATTTGACTGTAATCTTTTGGGATTAACTTTTATTAAATATTTTTTTTATGCGAGTAAACTCTACCTTCTAAAAAACACATCTTTTAGACCTAGTTGAGCGAGTAAAACCTCGTTTGTTTCAGGTTTTTACAAGGGATGCACATCCTAATTCGAACTCGAGACCTGTTATGCAATTCACAAGCCCTTTACCATTACATCATACCCCATGGAGACTTTTATTAATTAATAATGATATTTAACTTATTTAAACCATTATCAAATCACTTGTATTTCAAATTAAATTAAGTAATAGATGAATAAGTTGAATTTAATTGAGTTGGTGGATCAACCTGCAAGGCAACACAATCAATTTAATATAACTTGGCTTGATTTTCCTTTTTACAAAATTATCGAAACAATAATTTTTTTAAACAATATTATTTTAGATTGATTCATTTCAACTTAATTGAGTACTAATCTATAATCTATGTCTTGACCCGAGCCACAAGATATTCCAATTTTAATTTCCATCATAATTATTTTTTGTTTAACTAATAATTATATTATGCATATCAACTATACTCAAATTCTAAATAAATTTATTTTTATATTATTAAATAAGGTTTAATGATATATGAAATACCGTAGTCATGATATACATAAAAATCTACTAGAAAAGAAATAAATCTTAATAATGAAAAACTTCTTTTTTAAAAAAAAAAAAAAAAAACAATGAACTTTGGATCCAGAAAACAAGGCCCAAAGTATGAGACCAGATAGATAGATCCTCACGAGCCCGAGGAGGCCCAAAATGTACATAAAGCAGACATAATTTTATTAAGCATAAATCTATATTGTACATCTTCCTTTTATTATTACAATATTACAGCTTAATATAAATTTATATTAAAGAAGTGAATTCTCAGATTATTGAGGATTTAAATAGCAAGAAAAACAAAATTTCATAGTTTTTTTTATTAAATATTGAGAATTTAAGGAAATTGGATTTTAATGGATTAAAACCTTTTTATTTCCATTTTATATAAACACGTGTCACATCATTATTATCGTAACACCATATTATGTATGTCAATCTCATAAGTTAAAGGTCTCGAAAATTGATAAAATTTATAAGGGAGAGATTTTATTAATAATACTTAATTAACACAAATAATAAAAGAATTCAAATACAATTGGGAACTCTTATCAAATTCATGTTAATCATAAATTTGATGTCAAGTTCTTACACACAATATGGTGTTACGATAATAATTTTCGAGACCTTTAACTTATGAGATTGACATACATTTAAACTGATTAAAACATATAAGAAGATAATCTTCTATACCTATAACATTTCTAGAAAGACCAAAATTTTGGAAAATTTTCAGCAACCTCATTATATAAAACTCTTAAACCCATATATAGAGCCCATCATGTAAACTATTAGGTGGGAAAATAATTTCATCATGAGATTATTTTTTTGGATAAACTATATTCGATACCCTATGCTCAACTTCAATTCTCGTAGTTTAAATTTATTTGATATTTAATCTTATAGTTTTAAAATAATTTAAAAGGTTGGCCGACAATTTGTTTCATTACATTGTAGATAAATCTAGATTAAATTATAAAAAGTAAAATTATCATGAACTTGCTAATTAAGATGTTAATAATCTTTCTTTAGTAGAGACTACAAAGATAGATTTACTTTTAATACGTGAAAGGTGGTTCAATTTGTTTTTTAACAATTAAATACTCGATTTAATTTTAAATTGTATTTCAAGTTAAAATAATTTTTTTTTTTTTTTTTTTTTATGTTTCTAGGTGGTATACAATTTTCACTGCATAAACAAACCGGTTCTAAAAAACTAGTGCTTAATGTAGGGGTTATTTTAGAGCATTTTGATATTAATAGAGTTAATTTTGAAATATTCTAAAATTAAAGACTAAAATAAAATATCTTAAATCTAGAGACTTAGAGAGACTAAAATATAGTTGACCCAAAATAAAAAATGATGCAAGCAATCAAAACAACAGAAGCAGAAAAACTAACAACTCTTATTCAGTGCCCCCCCACCCTAAAAATGAAAAATAAAAAACCTAACCGGCAGGACACAAAACCAGACCAGCACCCAGACCATCTTCTCGGTTCACCCGAAATTCCGATGATTAGCTAGTCGAGGCAACAACCCAGCCAGAATCTCCCCTCAAAACGTCTCCACCACCAGATAGATCACCTATGAAAACCCAGAGAACCAGTTGGGTCAAAACAATCGGTCCGACCAGAATTCACCCCAGTTTGTTCCTGTTACAGAAGTAAAGTTCTTTTCTTTCACTTGTATTCTGTTTTCTTGAATCATGTTTCTATGCCCAAAAGCAGTATAATTTAGTCCATTTTAGTGCCATTTAGTATTTGTGATATTCTGGGTTTTAGTATTATAATGTAATAACATTATCAAGAGAAATTGCTGACTTGATGACTTTTCGGATAATAGTCTATGGCATAAATTTAAGAATTTTAACATTTTACTAGGAGTATAAGATCTGGTTTGTCTTCATATGATGATTTGTTAAGCTATTATTGACTTTGAAGTTTCATACTTTTGTCTTCCGGGATGCAATTTTTCTCTCTGAGGTATAATGTGAGCTAGTTTGATTCGTTTATCATCATAGTTAATTATTAAGGGCGTGCCTTGCTTATGTTCTGTTTGTGTCAAATTGTAGGAATTGAGGTCCAGCTGACAGTTTTGTACAACTTGGAAAAGTCAACATTGATGTTGTTCAGGTTTGATCAGTTACTTATGTTTCAGTTGAAGAAGAAAAGTTGATGGTAAAGCTATTTAGTGATTTATAAAGGGTTAGGTTGGAAAATGGAGGAATTTTTGGAACCATCACCAAAAGACTTGGCATGGAAATATTGTCAAATGTTCAAGGAAGGAGAAAAGACACGCGTGAAATGTATATATTGTGGTGAAATATTTGAGGGTGGCGGGATTCATAGGTTCAAGGAGCATCTTGCAGGTCCCAAAGGTGGTGGGCCCACGTGCCAAAGTGTTCCACCTGATGTTCGGTTATTAATGCAGCAAGATCTTGATGTCATTATCGCAAAGCGGAACAGCCAGCAACTGAAGATTCAGGAAGAAGCAAGTGATGTTAATTTGCCTCTTGTTGATGGAAGCATGTTCTCAAATCCGTTCAGTAATTTTGAATCAACTCCAGGAATGCGAAGGAAAAAAGACGTGGGATGGAAACATTGTGAAATGTTGAAAAACGAGAAACGGGTGCAGATTAAGTGTAATTATTGTGCCAAATTGTTTAAGGGTGGTGGCATTCATAGATTTAAGGAGCATCTTGCTGGTAGAAATAGTGGTGGTGTGCCTAGTTGTACACGAGTTCCATCTGATGTTCGGGACTTGATGGAACAACATTTAAGTCCAATTGTAGTGAGGCAAAGAAAGAAACGAAAGTCGAAACTAGAAAAACTAGATGATGTTGATTCACCTCCCGGTGGTGAAGATGTATACATTTTTGCTGATCATAGTGATGGCATGATCACCCCACTTCGAGCTATTGCCGCCTGCAATTTAGTTGAAGTAAATTCAGATTTCTTACTGGATGGAGAAGGAACGAGTAATGGAAATTTGGGTAAAAGAAAGAGCGCTATTGCTGTTGCAGCTTCAGATGATGCTGGTGCTTTAATAGCAATGGGTTCAGAATCAACAGAGAATCCAATCCATGCTATATGGGGGCGGTTCTTGTATGATATTGGAGCTAGTTTAGATGCAATGGACTCCAGTTTTTCCCAACCATTGATTGATGCTGTTTCTTATGGGCAGTCAGGGATTGCTGCACCCTCACATCAAGATCTTCGTGGTCGGATATTGAAGAGTCTGGTCGAGGAAGTAAAAAGTGATATTAATCAATATAAGACAAGATGGGTGAAGACTGGTTGTTCTCTTTTGGTTGAAGAATGCAACTCAGAAAGTGGTATAACTTTACTAAATTTTTTGGTGTATTGCTCCAAAGGAACAGTATTTTTGAAATCTGTGGATGCGTCAAATCTTATCTGCTCAACAGATGGTCTGTATGAATTGCTTAAACAAATGGTTGACGAAGTTGGAGCTGGAAACATTTTACAAGTTATCACTAATGGTGAAGAGAATTATGTTGCTGCTGGGAAAAAATTAATGGACACTTTCCCTTCCTTGTATTGGGCTCCCTGTGCAGCTCATTGCATTGATTTGATACTGGAGGATATTGGAAAACTCGTTTGGATAAATGCAGTTCTTGAACAGGCTAAATCTGTCACGAGATTTGTATACAATAATAGTGCAGTGTTGAACCTGATGAGGAAGTTTACTTCTGGTAATGACATTGTGCAACAGGGTAAAACACGGTCTGCTACCAACTTCACTGCATTGAAACGAATGGCTGATTTCAAACTTAATTTGCAAACCATGGTAACCTCACATGAGTGGATGGACTGCCCTTATTCAAAGCAACCTGGAGGATTAGCAATGGTAGATATTGTAACTAATCGATCATTTTGGTCTTCATGCATCTTGATCATCCGTTTAACTAGTCCTCTCCTGCAAGTTTTGGTAATAGTAAGCAGTGAAAAGAGGGCAGCAATGGGATATGTTTTTTCAGGAATATATAGAGCCAAAGAAACCATTAAGAAAGAACTTGTGAAGCGAGAGGATTATATGGTCTACTGGAATATTATAGATCATAGATGGGAACAACAATGGCAAACTCCTCTTCACGCTGCAGGTTTCTTCTTTAACCCCAAGTTCTTTTATAGCATTGAAGGAGATATGCACAATAAGATCTTGTCAAGGATGTTTGATTGCATTGAGAGATTGGTTCCTGATACTGAAGTCCAGGATAAGATTGTCAAAGAGTTAACCTTGTATAAGAATGCTGAAGGAGACCTGGGGAAGAAGTTGGCAATTAGAGCTCGAGGGACTCTGCTTCCTGGTAAGGATACTTTCATTATAGTTTGATTACTGTTGCTATTGCCATATAGTGCTCAGATTCTTTGCTTTCTTGCAAGAGCTTTCTGATAGTATTAGTTGGCTTGATAGCACGCCTGTAAATGCTGCCCCAAATTCTTGTCATGCACACAGTAAGTATGTGCATGAAACCATTTAAGAAACCTCTATGAAAATATTGTCAACATAAGTTTCCTTTCATTGTCAAACTAATTTCATACTGTCAAATATCACAAAATATCAACATAACTAAACTTGTGCCTGTTTGGCATGTTTATGAAGTTGCTGCTGTGTTCAACATATTTGACAAAAAGCATCATGTAGGGGGGTTTGTTCATTCTTTGCAATCCTTGCTTGTACAAGAATTGCATCTTTCTGTCATGGAGCGGGTGACATTTCTTTTTCATCAATACTACTTGGAAGTGATTTCTAAAATATACCTTGTCATTTTAGCTGATTGGTGGTCTATATATGGTGGATCCTGCCCAAATTTGGCTCGTTTAGCTATCCGTATTCTCAGCCAAACCTGCAGTGCAATTGGGTGTAGCCATAATCATATTCCCTTTGAGAAGGTGTATCGCACAAGAAATTGCCTGCAGCGTCAACGACTAACTGATCTTGTCTTTGTTCAGTACAACCTGCGTCTTAGGCAAATGTAAGTAAAACCAATGACTGTTTATTTTAGTTATTTGAAAATCACAGAGGAAAGAGATTTTGTTCTTTAGCTAAGCAATTTTATTGCAGGGTTGATGGAAACAAAAAACAGATTCCTGAGGACCCCATATCATTTGATGATGTCAGTCTTATTGAAGACTGGATCACACAAAATGAGCTTTTCCTAGAAGACTCTGGGAGTTCAGATTGGATGTCACTAGTTCCGTGTTCTGTTAATATGATGCCACTGGCATCATCAAATGAAGAAAGTGAAGACGTCGCTTCTGGTAATTGCATTTCTATGCTCAAGAATGTCTCAAATCAGCTCCTTTTCGTAATCAAACTAAACTCATTGGTCTTTATGCAGGGTTTGATGATTTTGAGATCTTTAATGGATCGAAAGAAGTTTAAAATGCAAAATGGATATGATGAAGGAAGCCATGGAGAGTTCATATCGATGGCTGGTCATGTTTTCCACCACATTCTCACATTGGAGAAAGGTATTGTAATGTTTGAAGCTATGAATAGGAACTAGTTTGGGGCTGTCACTCCTATCAAGTATGGCACTAATGTTGTGCAATTTGGACATTCCTAAATATGGCATAGTTGAATACTCAAAGTGCTGCATCTGTTAGGAGTCCAGAAAAATCTTCTGGTTTGTGCTTCATCTGCAGAGCACAGAACAAAATTCGCACATGGAGTAACACCATAGCTTCCTTTTCATGGGAATCATTTGATCATTTTGCTTTCATGGCCTTATGTTGATTCACCTGAAAACCTTGTGACATAAAGAATAATTACATTTCTTGAGATCACACTGAGATGGTATGACTGGATTTAAATTATGATACAAGGAATCATTGCAAGTACAACAACTAAGCCTCAATCTCAAAATAGTTGAGAGTTAGCTAGATGGGGTCCTCTTGTGCCATTATGTGTGATCACATTGAATCTGCCTCAATATCCTTAAACCTTGAAACTGAAAAAAATTTTTGAACTGATTGTACAGCAGTGGTAATGTGTTGAATTCAGCTCTGGTTCGGTCACCACATAACTTGATTACAATATTCAATGTACCTTTATAAAGTAGGATGTAGTGGTCACTAGATGCATGATCTCCATGTTCTTGGTTCATCATATGCTCTAAGATTTTTCCTTTTTTATGTGTTAATTTAATCAAAACATCCAGAAAGAGTGATAGCTTTCGTCACTTGAGGCTTAACCTGGAAAAAAAACCCATGTTGCCAGGTCCAGCTGTGAGTGACTAGATTCACCCTTAACATTCGTTTCAGTTTTTCTGCAAATATTATTTATTTTTTCTGCAAATTAACCTAGTCAGGATCAAACTAGTTCAACTTGAAACGCTGTCTGATCCTGGGAGGTTCCAAGTCACAACATTTTAAGGGCAGTCTACCAGGCCAGACTTGAGAACCAATGAATCAAAGCACTTCCAATCCAATCAATAAAATAGTAGATGCAGACTTGAATATTACATGAATTGAACATTTCTTCTTTCAAATGGATGGAGGCAAGTGATAATAAAGAAAAACAGATTCCCTGGCCAACGCTCAAAAACCCAATCTAGAAAGCATACCAATACAGCTTCCCAAGAATTGCACCAATGATTATAGATACCAAGGCCACTCCCAGAGTGAATTTAAAGTTCATGGCAGGCCAAACATCGGCAGTTTGAGTATGGGTTTCAGAAGGGGATGAGACTTGTGTAGATGCAGCTTCTAACTTTTTCTTGCTCTTTCTTTTTGTGGGAGTAGAAATGGCAGCGCCGATGTCTCTGGATTTGATCTCTCCTCCTTTCTGTTCAGATGGACTGCTTCCATCACCCTGCTATATATCTCAGTGTAAACAACTGTTCGATTTTTACATTTAAATGCCTAGCATGATAACATGTCCACTGACCATTTATTTCCAACTTCACTTTCACATGGCTTATTTTTCCCAGTTTAGAGAATGAAAATTCTTTGGATAGTGAGGGATATAAACTGACCTTTTCCAATAGCTTAGCATCAGCCTCATGCAGTTTCTGCTCAAGTTCCTTCACTTGGTTCTCTAGATGTGACGTTTCTTTGTTCCTGGCTTCAAGGTCTGCAAGGGATTTCTTCAGAGCTGCTTCTTTTTCCAGCTTTTGAGAATCTATTTCTTTCTGTTTGGTTGAACATCAGAAACAAGTGTCAGAAAAGTTTTTCACAAGTTCCTTGCATTAATTTTCCCTTGAATAAAAAAACAACGGGAGGCCTACACTGAGTACAGTCAGAGATGTTCAGTGTTCAGTAATAAACTTAATGGGACTTCAGAACCCTAATTTTGAACAAGTCCTTGGCTCTCAGGACAATACCTGCTCTTTTAGTTGAGCTTCAGCAGTCATCAATTGCTTTTCAAGTTCCTCGAGAGAAGTTTGCAATGCTGACTTCTCAGCAACCTCAGCCTTGAGACTTTCAATCTCAGAGTTCAAGCAATCTTCATTGGCCTCCTGTCCCTTCAATTGTTCCTCAAGCTGAATGATCACTGATTGAAGCTCCTTTTCATGTTGACATGTTTCATTGAGCAGGTTGTTCTCTTCCATAACTGAAGATATCTGTGATTTGAAAATTTATCAGGTTAGAAGACTAGGGCCAAAGGAATTGCCAAATCATTATTTACCAAGAAAAAGAAAAGCACAAATGAAGCTACAAACCTGAGACTGTACATCAGTAAGCTGCAGTCGCAAATCATCTACGGCCTTCTTTGAAATGTGAAGCTGCTCGGCAGTTCCATCTTTCTCAGAAAGGATTGCTGATAGTTTTGCCTCTAAATCCCTGAGTTTGGACTCATATGAGGCCAGCTCCAAAGCGAGCTTCAAATTATCCTCGGCCAGCCCACCACTCTCCCTTTCAAAGAGACCTGACTTTGTTTTCAGTTCCTCAACAACAGTTTCCAGATGTGTTACTTTCAGGAGAGTCTCTTCCAGCTCAGTTTTTCGAGAATCAGCAATTGTGGATGCTTCATGAGACTGTTCTTCAAACAGTTTTACTTGCTCTTCAATTGTGGTTTCTGCTTCCACGACCTGACTTTTGAGTTCTTCATTGGAGGTTTCCAAAGCTACCATTCTTAACAAACACGAGTCCAGTTCTTCCTTCAAAACTGCAGACCTTCCAGTTACTTGAGTTATCTGCTCTTTGTATGCCTTTACTTGGTCTTCAAGGGTATTCAGTTTCTCAGACAGAGATTCTGCTTCAGAAACCTTGTTAGCGAAATTTGTTAATGCTTCCTGAAGCTTGATTTCCGAATCCCTTTTTAGGGTTTCATGTAAAGACTCAAGCTCTGACTTTCTAGTAGTGGCTTCCTCTAATAATTTCTCTTGCTGCTCAAGTTGCTCCTCTGCAGATTTGAGCTTCGCCATTATATCACTTTCTTTCAATCCAGCAGCCTTTAGATCATTTTCAATGCTCTCCAACTTCTCTTGCATCACGGTCAATTCATTACGCAACACCCCCACAAGATTCTCAGCTTCAGTCAGCTTCTCCTTGGAACTGCTTAATGCCTCTTCTAACCTTTTCTTTTCATCGGTGACCAAATTCAGTGATTCTGTTAGCTCTTTCTCCGTCGCCAGGACCATCTGCAGTGAAACTTCAAGGCTTGATGACTTTGCTAGGCAAACCTCAATTTCAGATGCTAGTTCAGATATCTTATCAGAATATTTACGAGAATCTGCTTCCGCATCCACACATTTCCTTTCAGATGCACTGTTCTGCTCTTCAAGTTCCTTGACTCTGTACTTTTCTGCTTCAAGCAACAGCGCAAACTCTCTTGCCTTTTTTCCAGCATCCTCTAATTTGGAATGAGATGTCTGAAACAAATCTTCAAGCTCAAGGCTGCGCTGATAGTGCATTTTTGCTCGGTCCTCATGCCCGGCACATTGTTCTTTTGCAATTTTCAACTCCTCCTCGAGCTTTGAATTCCGAGATGATGATTGATTCAGGGAGGACTCAAGGTGTCTTATCTTTTCCTGGTATTCCTCCATCTGGCCACTCAACTGATTATTTTCCCCCTCTGCCTCTTTCAGTGCAGCACTGAGTTGAGATATTTTCTCTGAGAACTCTCTCGCCTCTCTCTCAGCATCACGTCTTTTTTGTTCGGCCATTTTCAACTGGGGCCCAAGTCTCACAGTCTTCCTCGTTGCTGGCATGAACTGTGACTCATATTTCTCGGCGGACATGGTGTCTTTCGTTCCTGTATCCACTGCATTGCCAGCACGTAGATCAGAAATCGATAATACTGACTCCCTCAGATGTTTTTGTGCTATAGTTCACATATTTCTCGTAATCAACAGATGTCTCGCAATGATATCGTAGCAGCCGGCTCATGACCGCTTAAATTTCTATGATTTTCGTGAGAAATGATAACATTTCCTTGAAAAAATAGAGTTTATAATTTATACTACAATTTCAGTGCATGAAAAAAAAAACCAAAAACCAAAAAGGAAAAAAGAAATTTATAAAATGCCGAGTCAATTTGGCGGAGGTGGAATAAGGTGGACACAAATATAGCTATAAGCCTCAAGGAGCAGGTAATGAATTAACCGGATCAGCTTACAAACCAGTGGATCATCCTAGCATTTTTTTATCATTAAACCTGGTCGGACCTAGATTTTGAGTTAACAAATCATTGAGTTGACCGGTTGACCATGTCTTGGATTTGGACTTTGAAGCGTGTTCCGACAAAACCACCTGACGTGGAAGCCTAAGGCAGGTTTGGGAGGACGGTTGTGGTTGCTTTTGAAAATATTTTTTATTTAGAAATACATCAAAATGATATATTTTTTTATTTTTTAAAAATCATTTTTGACATTAGCACATCAAAATAATTAAAAAACATAAAAAAAAATTCATTTAAAATTACCAAAAAAATCAATTTTTTTGGAAACGGCGGTTGAAACGCCATCCCAAACAGCTCTAAGCACCCGTTTGGCAACGTGGTGCGTTCCACGTTTGCCAAACGGGACGCCATTTTAATGTTTGGTTTCACCCGAACGCGGATTTTATCCGTGGGACCCACGTCAATTATTACGCCCGAACGCCGTTTGATGTGAAGCTGGTTTTAGGAGCTTTTCGAAGTGCGATTTGTATTTATGAAACTGCCGTTTGAAGTAAATATTACCGTTG
The DNA here is from genome assembly GCA_027405865.1 of Salix purpurea. Classification (NCBI taxonomy): domain Eukaryota; kingdom Viridiplantae; phylum Streptophyta; class Magnoliopsida; order Malpighiales; family Salicaceae; genus Salix; species Salix purpurea. Next base: position 1,101,602 of record JAOWLH010000021.1, on the reverse strand, counting down.
AAAATATATGCCTTATCTGCCAAAAAAATCCTCTCAATTCCTTCTCATCTGCACCTCCTCTGTCTCGCACCTTTCTCTCCTCTGCAACAGACCCACAACTCCCCTTAACTCCCCGGAGTTAGGGCAAAATCATCATAAATAAATCAATTCCAACAACAATATTACCGTGTATTGACCAAAGAAACCCTCAAATTGATCATCTCCCATACCATTATTGACCAAAGAAAAGAGAAGCAGAGGAAAAAATAAATGATACCCGCAAGCGCAATCGATCATCTCTCTCTCTCGGGGGTCTCGCTACTGGAGGAGGGAGTTGTTTTTGAGATGGGAGGTGAGGGGCTGGAAGGAGATGGAGATGGAGATAGAGAGGGGAGGAGATGGAGGGGAGGGGCTGGAATGGAGATGCTGGAATGAGAGCGAGGGGCTGGAATGAATGAGAGTGAGGGGCTGGAATGAGGGACTGGAACGGGGCAAGACCTAATATATATGTGCAGCCAAAATAATAATTAAAGTTATATTTAAATAATTAAAAAATAGTTATTTTTCCGGAAATAATTAAAAATAAATTATAAATAACTATTACATCCATATTATTCAATGAATAATTAATTTAATTTTGTTTTCTCGTGTGCACTTAATTTTACCTTTTCTTTTCTTCCACATTTTTAACACCTAACATTGTATTTTTATTGTTTTTTTATTTTATATTTCAATATATTCTTTATTTTAAATTGGTCTTTATATTTTTTTTATCATATTGCTAAATTAAGAAGAAAAAAACTATTGAACGTAGTGAAATTCATACAACTAATCATAAATTTGATAGGTTAATTTACGATGATTCTTATGAATCTAATATATCACAATCTTATTTTTAAATAATTATCATAAATTTATTTTACTTCCAAATAAATTTTTTTTTAATTATTAACTTATATTTGTTTAAGTGGTTTTTAAAATATATATTTTTTAAAAAAAATATGTAGATACAGATCAGTCTTAATGGAAGGAAAATATATGTTCGTGATGAAATTGCAAATAGTTTGATGGGAGAATAAAAAATAATATATGTTTTTTCATGAATTATTAATTACATAATATTATTATCATTATTAAATTTACAATATTTAAAAAAATTATGTGTATATATATATATATATATATATATATATATATATATATATACCCTTTTAAGTAATTTCACAAGTTAAAAGCAGTTTGTAAAGTTTGGAAACCAAACACCAAAACTCCTTTTTCTTCAACCTTCAACTCAACCACAGTTTTAACCAAACACTTAACTGCTTTTTTTGAACCACAGTTAAAAACTCCATTTTTAAAACTTCATTTTTTCAACTACAACCACAACCGCAACCGCTATACCAAACAGGCTCTAAATAGGAAATGTTACACCTCAAATCATGCCATCAATAACATAGCCAAACAAATTATTCAGCAGAGAAATGCATTTCATATATCATAAAGTTAGCTACATTTTACCAGGCTGTTTGCTTTGCCCTCCACATGCCCCCATGGAAGGGCAGCCGACCAGGGAGACACCTATCTAAGAACAACCCTAATTTACCCGGCCTGAAGATCTTATCTTTAATTTCTACACATTATCGATTTTCTACATTTTACTCTTCTTTCAACTATCACAAAGTCTACCCTTACGGTATTCTAAGAAAACAGATACAGACAAAACATAAATATATTTAATTTAATTAAAAAATAAAAAAATAAAATATTTCTATCTCAAGAATAATTTTAAAACAGGTTACTAGCATATGTTTTTTCTTTGAATGTCATTTATCATTTTTCTATGCTTTAAAATGTTTGTTTGACACTGTATTTTAAAAATATTTTTATTTTTATTTTTTCTTTGATGTAATATATCTTCACAACATGGGGACCAGGTAATAATTTGGATGAATTTTAAACAAAAACAGTCGGCATGCATCATTAATTGAGGATGAATTTTATGATTTATTAAAGATTGATCACAGAAACGTACTGCAAAAAAGCAAATAAAATCAGATTTATTTTGACAAAAAACCATCATGTTCATTGATTTTTAAATTATCAATAGAAAATTGCTTTATTTTTATTAACCAGAAAGGAAAATAATAAATAAACCCAGGTCAATGATCAGGCCTAGAATAGAGGTTTCTGTAAAATAAATGAATCAAGCAAAGTGATCGATGCTCTCTGCTTTTATTTCCCTTCCCTTTTCAAACAATATTTCCTGTAGGCAAAGTATTAATTACGCTTTCTATGCGCATCCATTTCAAATTTGAACGTGAATAAAATCATGAACGGAGTGATGATCAAATTCTAAAAAAACAAAAAGCACAACCCAAGATCGCAAAATTAATAAATAAAAATTGAACACTGAACCATCATGACCAGCAAAATCATAAAAATATTGATAGCTGCAAAAGAAACACACTTCGCTGAAGATTTCTTGATAAAAAAAACTGGAACTTTGGGCAAGAAACAGAGCTAAAGAAAAAAGAGACACAAAATAGTGTGCCTGAGAGAAAAATCAAAGTTGGATTACTTTCTTTAGCTTAAAAAAATGGGATTTCTCTGTTTTCAAGAAAAACAAGAGATTTAGAGAGAATTATGGTGGTGGTGGTGGTGGTGGAGGAGAAGAGAAATTTGAGAGGAAAAGTTTTTTTCTTTGTTTTTTTCTTTATAGTGTGTGAGAGAAATGAAAGAGAGAATCACTTCAAAAACAGGGTTTTGAATAGTGTTTTACATGTTCATCTAGACTCAGAAGCAAAGTGGATTCGAATAGTGAAATTCCTTAATAATATAAGTATTATTTGTATACTACAACTGCACAATATAAAGGAAATCCAGTAATCAACCTTGTATACAACTCCACCACCTATCACAGATTATCCTTATCTCTTTGATTAAGCTTTACCGCAACTTATGCTGTACAACTCTATGTAAATTACAACTCTTCAATCCTATAAATATAGGATTACAAGTCAATAAATGTTTTGTGATTTCTGTGAATGCTGTAACTTCTTTATGGTATCAGAGCCTCTTCCTCTAACGAGAATCTCTTCTAAAATGGTTACATCAACTGAAACACCCTCAATAATATAAGTATTATTTGTATACTACAACTGCACAATGAAGTCGTTTGAGAGAAATTTGAGAGGAAAAGTTTATTTCTTTGTTTTTTTCTTCATAGCGTGTGAGAGAAATGAAAGAGAGAATCACTTCAAAAACAGGTTTTTGAATAGTGTTTTACATGTTCATCTAGACTCAGAAGTAAAGTGGATTCGAATAGTGAAATTCCTTAATAATATAAGTATTATTTGTATAATACAACTGCACAATGAAGTCGTTTGAGAGAAATTTGAGAGGAAAAGTTTATTTCTTTGTTTTTTTCTTTATAGTGTGTAAGAGAAATGAAAGAGAGAATCACTTCAAAAACAGGTTTTTGAATAGTGTTTTACATGTTTATCTAGACTCAGAAGCAAAGTGGATTCGAATAGTGAAATTCCTTAATAATATAAGTATTATTTGTATACTACAACTTCACAATGAAGTTGTTTGGCTAAGTGGTTAAGGCGTGTGCCTACTAAATGTTTCCCCGCAACGAGAGTTCAAATCTCTCAGGCTACAAAATGATTTTGTTTTAAAGGAGATCGCACTTTTAAACAGTAATGAACATTGGTGATTTTCACTGTTCATTATTGTTTGAAAATGTGATTATTTTTTTTTAACCGGGCTTTTTTTTTTTTAATAACCAGAATGTCCGGGCCAGTTTACGTGCACCACGATTAATCTTTAGACCCATTTTTTATATATTTTTTTCCTATTTTTTTTCCCACTTATGCATTTTTCTGGTTTTTTTATAACCGGGGTGTATGGGTTAGCTTACGCATACCACAATTTTTTCCCCACGTATATATTTTTTTTAATCTCCGGACCTATTTTTTTTCCTGCTTTTCCCCCACTTATAGATTGTTTTTGGTTTTTTTTTGACAACTGAGATGTCCAGACCAACTTACACGCACCACAATTTATTTTTCCAACGTATACATTTTTTTTTATAACCGAGGTGTCCAAGGCATTACATACGCCACAAATAATCCCTCGACCCACTTTTTTTAACATTTTTTTCTGTTTTTTTCCCATTTATAATTTATTTTTTTATAACCAGGACGCTTGGGTGAGCTTACATGCATCACAATAAGACTAGAGAACCAATGAATCAAAGCACTTCCAATCCAATCAATAAAATAATATAGGCAGACTTGAATATTACATGAATTGAACATTTCTTCTTTCAAATGGATGGAGGCAAGGGATAATAAAGAAAAACAAATTCCCAGGCAAACGCTCAAAAACCTAATCTAGAAAGCATACTAATACAGCTTCCAACCTCTTCTGTATAAAAACTGGAATGAAACAAGGAATTTTTTATTTTTTATTTTTTAAAAAAGGCAAAAAAACCTGAAGCATTGAGCAAGACCATAACCCAGAATCCCAAAACTAATAACGCTTCCCAAGAATTGCACCAATGATTATAGATACCAAGGCCACTCCCAGAATGAATTTAAAGTTCATGGCAGGCCAAACATCGGCAGTTTGAGTATGGGTTTCAGAAGGGGATGAGACTTGTGTAGATGCAGCTTCTAACTTTTTCTTGCTCTTTCTTTTTGTGGGAGTAGAAATGGCAGCGCCGATGTCTCTGGATTTGATCTCTCCTCCTTTCTGTTCAGATGGACTGCTTCCATCACCCTGCTATATATCTCAGTGTAAACAACTGTTCGATTTTTACATTTAAATGCCTAGCATGATAACATGTCCACTGACCATTTATTTCCAACTTCACTTTCTCATGGCTTATTTTTCCCAGTTTAGAGAATGAAAATTCTATGGATAGTGAGGGATATAAACTGACCTTTTCCAATAGCTTAGCATCAGCCTCATGCAGTTTCTGCTCAAGTTCCTTCACTTGGTTCTCTAGATGTGACGTTTCTTTGTTCCTGGCTTCAAGGTCTGCAAGGGATTTCTTCAGAGCTGCTTCTTTTTCCAGCTTTTGAGAATCTATTTCTTTCTGTTTGGTTGAACATTAGAAACAAGTGTCAGAAAAGTTTTTCACAAGTTCCTTGCATAATTTTCTCTTGAATAAAAACAAAGGTAGGCCAACACTGAGCTACAGTCAGAGATGTTCAGTGCTCAGTAGTAAACTTAATGGGACTTCAGAGCCCTATTTTTGAACAAGTCTTTGACTCTCAGGACAATACCTGTTCTTTTAGTTGAGCTTCAGCAGTCATCAATTGCTTTTCAAGTTCCTCGAGAGAAGTTTGCAATGCTGACCTCTCAGCAACCTCAGCCTTGAGACTTTCAATCCCAGAGTTCAAGGCATCTTCAATGGCCTTCTTTCCCTTCAATTGTTCCTCAAGCTGGATGATCACTGATTGAAGCTCCTTCTTTTCATGTTGATATGTTTCATTGAGCAGGTTGTTCTCTTCCATAACTGAAGATATCTGTGATTTGAAAATTTATCAGGTTAGAAGACTAGGGCCAAAGGAATTGCCAAATCATTGTTTACCAAGCAAAAGAAAAGCACAAATGAAGCTACAAACCTGAGACTGTAATTTCTGCCCTTCATCAGTAAGCTGCAGTCGCAAATCATCTACGGCCTTCTTTGAAATGTGAAGCTGCTCGGCAGTTCCATCTTTCTCAGAAAGGATTGCTGATAGTTTTGCCTCTAAATCCCTGAGTTTGGACTCATATGAGGCCAGCTCCTGAGTGAGCTTCAAATTATCCTCAGCCAGCCCACCACTCTCTCTTTCAAAGTGATCTGACTTTGTTTTCAGTTCCTCGACAACAGTTTCCAGATGTGTTACTTTCAGGAGAGTCTCTTCCAGCTCAGTTTTTCGAGAATCAGCAATTGTGGATGCTTCATGAGACTGTTCTTCAAACAATTTTACTTGCCCTTCATGTGCATTTAGCTTCTCATTCAAATCTTTTGTTTCTACATCCTTCAGAATGAGGCTATGAATGGCCTCTTGCAGTTGCATTTCAGCGCGCATCATCCGTGACTCGGTTGCAGAATGAAGTTCTATGGCTCTTGAGTGCTTGTCTGTTATTTCTGTGATAGTGTTTGCGTGAGAAGCAAGTTGTTGAGATGTGACTTCCTTCTCAGAAACAGCAGAATTTAGCAATTCCTGGAGTTCATCAATCTTGCTTTTTAGCTGATTGTTTGTCTCAACTAAGAGTTCATTATCTGAATAGGAGTTGGAAAACTTGGTTTCTGCTTCCACGATCTGACTTTTGAGTTCTTCATTGGAGGTTTCCAAAGCCACCATCCTTAACAAACACAAGTCCAATTCTTCCTTCAAAACTGCAGACCTTCCAGTTACTTCAGTTATCTGCTCTTTGTATGCCTTTACTTGGTCTTCAAGGGTATTCAGTTTCTCAGACAGGGATTCTGCTTCAGAATCCTTGTTAGAGAAATTTGTTAATGCTTCCTGAAGCTTGATTTCTGAATCCCTTTTTAGGGTTTCATGTAAGGACTCAAGCTCTGACTTTCTAGTGGTGGCTTCCTCTAATAATTTCTCTTGTTGCTCAAGTTGCTCCTCTGCAGAATTGAGCTTCGCCATCATATCACTTTCTTTCAATCCAGCAGCCTTAAGATCATTTTCAATGCTTTCCAACTTCTCTTGCATCACGGTCAACTCATTACGCAACACCCCCACAAGATTCTCAGCTTCAGTCAGCTTCTCATTGGAACTGCTTGATGCCTCTTCTAACCTTTTCTTTTCATCGGTGACCAAATTCAGTAATTCTGTTAGCTCTTTCTCCTTCTCCCCGGCCATCTGCAGTGAAACTTCAAGGCTTGATGAATTTGCTTGGTAAACCTCAATTTCAGATGCTATTTCAGATATCTTATCAGAATATTTGCAGGAATCTGCTTCTGCATCCACACATTTCCTTTCAGATGCACTGTTCTGCTCTTCAAGTTCCTTGATTCTGTACTTTTCTGCTTCAAGCAACGGCGCAAACTCTCTTTCCTTTTTTCCAGCATCTTCTAATCTGGAATGAGATGTCTGAAACAAATCTTCAAGCTCAAGGCTGTGCTGATAGTGCATTTTTGCTCGGTCCTCATGCCCGGCACATTGTTCTTTTGCAATTTTCAACTCCTCCTCGAGCTCTGAATTCCGAGATGATGATTGATTCATGGAGGACTCAAGGTGTCTTATCTTTTCCTGGTATTCCTCCATCTGGCTACTCAACTGATTCTTTTCCCCCTCTACCTCTTTCAGTGCAGTACTGAGTTCAGATATTTTCTCTGAGAACTCTCTCGCCTCTCTCTCAGCATCACTGCTTTTTTGTTCGACCATATTCAACTGCTGCTCAAATCCCACACTCTTCTTCTCTGCTGCAATGAACTGTATCTCAAGCTCTCTCAGTTGTGAGTTTGCCTCTTCTGCTGCATCACTTGAAGCTTGGATTAAATCCTCAAGCTCCAGGTTCTTTTGAGAGGCGGTTGCTGCAGCAGCTCTAGATTCACTGTGGAGATCTTCCAGAAACTTCAACTTCTGTTCTAGCTCTGCAGTGGTTGACAAAGCTTGGGACAAAAGAGAATCTGTTTTGCAGAAATTCTCCTCTGAAGTTTTCAATTTCCCCTCAAGCTCACTGCACAACTCTTTCATCTGTGCTGCTTTGCTAGTGAGATCCGCTATGGCTGCTACTAGAGCTTCTTTTTCCTTCAGTACCTTAGCCAATTCTTCCTGAACAGTTGAGACCTGTGCTTCATGAGTTTTCAGCCCAGCCTCAACTGATTCCCTTGTGGTGATTTCCTCCTGCAACTCCAACTTCATGCCTTCCATCTCCGAAACCTTTGATTGAAGATCTTCTTTAGTTGCAGTGAGCAAATTCTCAAGAGCCGAGAAATCTTCCCTCGCCTGAGATTCTGAAGCTTTCTTTAGGTCCAATTCCTGGGTCAGCTCGCTGATGAGAGCCTCCTTTGAAGAAAGTCTTCGCTCTATGTCCTGCAACTGTGATTTTGAAGCAGCCAACTCTTCATTAGCTGCTGAAAGTTCCATTGTCGTGCTCTTAAGTGCCCCTTCAACTTTCTGATTCTCTGCAACCTTCTCGTACAGGCCCTTGACTTCCTCCTGGAGAGAAGCCATCTGATTTTCCATTTCTTTTGCACTCAGTTTTGCCGCCTCAAGCAGCCTTTCAAACTCCAAGGCCCTCTGCGTCTCGGATTCAGCATGCGAACCACTTTCTTTGTGCAGCTCCTCAAACTTCTTCGCCTCGCCAGAAGATACTTCCAGCTCATGTTCCAACTCCTGCATCTTCTTTCTTGAATTCTCGAGCTCAAGGGTGATACCATCAAATGATTCCTTAACCTCAACCAGTTCCTGATGCTTGGTTTCTTTTGCCTGTAAAGCTTCTTGCAAAGTGTTGAGCTGTGCACTGAATTTCTCCTCGGCCTCCATTATCTGCTCTTGCAATTTCTTGTGACTAATTTCAAGCTCTCCATACTTCTTTCCACCTTCATCCAACTTCTCATTGGCCAGCAAGACGTCATCCTTCATCCGTGTATTCTCGGATTCAGAATGCTTTAATGCTGCGGATACCCTTTCCAATTCGAGCTCAAGTTCCTTCAGCTTCTCCTGGGCCTCTAGCATTTCTCTGGTCGGACCGCTTAAACTTCTTTCCACAACAGATGGTTTATCAGCCTCCCCCGAAGATTTCGCATCAAATGATTCCTTCTCCACTTTGATGAATTCTCCATCAGTTTCATCTTCTTCCTTCCCCCCTTCTTTTTCTACTTTCATCAAGTCTCCGTTCGCTACCTGTAATAGCATCACCAGAATCAAAACTGAGCTGAAAATGAAGAATTTTTCTAAAAAACTAAAAAGATTCCGCAGCAAATTAGCACTCCAGAAAGTTTCTGCAATGCAGGCTGTAATATCGTTTTCATCAAGTTGATTCGGGCATTAGAACTACCTTAATAGGACCAGCAACGTCAATATCATCCGTCACAACTGGAACTTCTGAACTGACTTGTGTCTCTCCTTCCATATCAAACCACCTTCACCTTCCTAGATTTGTCCTTCTGAAATTGTAACAAGTGACAGTTAACATTTTCTTTCATGATTTACATGGCAAAGCCTCAAAACTCAAAAGACATTGGACAGGGCAACATGGTGTCTTTCGTTACTGTATCTACGTGCTGGTCGTTACTGTATCCACTGCATTGCCAGCACGTAGATCAGAAATCGATAATACTGACTCCCTCAGATGTAAAACAGAGTTACACTACAATTTCAGTGCATTAAAAAAAAAAGCAAAAATCAAAAAGGAAAAAAGAAATTTTATAAAATGCCGAGTCAATTTGGCGGAGGTGGAATAAGTTGGACACAAATATAGTTACAAGCATCAAAGGATCAGGTAATGAATTAACTGGATGAGCTTTTCGAGTTAACAAATCATTGAGTTGACCGGTTGAGTCCGGTATACAAGTGAAATTCTCGGCCACCATGTCTTGGATTCGGACTTTGAAGTGTGTGCCGACAAAACTACCCGACGTGGGAGATTACTAGTTTATTAAAAATATTCTGTTCCAGAAATATTAAAATAATATTTTTTATTTTTTATAAATTATTTTCGTTATTAGTACATAAAAATAATCTAAAAATATTATTATTTTTTAATTTAAAATAAAAATAAAAATATTTCAATTTAAAAAAAAAACTTTACAACGCAACGAAAAATACTGACATGTTACACGTCAAATCATGCCATCATAGACAAAGCCAAACAAATTATTCAGCAGATAAATGCATTTCATAGATCATAAAGTTCCAAGAGGCTATATTTTAGCAGGCTGTTTGCTTTGCCCTCCACATGCCCCCATGGAAGGGCAGCCGACCAGGTTGATACCTATCTAAGAAGAACCCTAATTTACCCGGCCTGAAGATCTTATCTTTTATTTCTATACACATTATCGATTTTCTACATTTTACTAAACCCTAAAAATATTTCTTCTTTCAAATATCACAAAGGCATAACTTGAACACTTCCCTTGTCTACCTTTACAGTATTCTAAGAAGAAGAAGAAAAAAAACAGATACAGACAAAACATGAATATATTTAATTTAATTGAAAAAATAAAACTAAAAAATATTTTTAAAACAAATTACTAGCATATGTTTTCTACTATCTTCATCTTCTTCTTTTTTATGAAGGTCACTTGTCACTTTTCTATATTCTAAAATGTCTGTTTGACACAATATTTAAATATAGTTTTTTTTTTGTGTGTAATATATCATCACAACATACAACATAGGGACCTGATAATAATTTATAATCCATGATGTTTATCCAAAATACATCATAAAATAACCTTAAAATTAAAGTGAAGTAAAAAAAAAATACTATAATAGTATTAAGATAAAGATCATACTATTGCTATTATTATTATTATTATTATTATTATTATTATTATTATTATTATAACATTCTATCATGTGAAAATGTCATGTGGGACCTCACTAATTTTGTGAGACCTCAGAATTTCATTCAAGGCCATCAATTCCAATTCCTTTTTTCCATGATTGACTATGAAAACATGACCTTCCATTGGAAAAACTGACGAGAGTGATCTATCAAAACATTATGTATATTTGAAAATATAATTAAAATTATTTTTTAAAGTATTTTTTGTTTAAAAATATATAATTTTAAAAAAAAATTATTATTGATATCAGTACATGAAAATTATATAAAAATACTAAAAAAATTTAATTCAAAATAAAAAATAAAAATAAAAACTTTTAAATTTTTCTTAAAAATATTTTTTAAGGAGTGACAAACAAAAATTACTGTGTAAATTGAAGCAATGTAGAGAGAGAGAGAGAGAGAGAGAGAGCAAAAACGATGTAAAGGGGGTGAGATCCTATCAGTTGAAAATCATGGGGCCAATAATGACTCATCATCAAGATAGTCGTCTTTCAAGAAAAATATACTTTTTTAAAATAAAAACATTTGATCATAAAAGTATATATATATGACCAGCAAAATTTGGTCTAATAAAAATTTATGAGACTCGGTTCAAGTAAAGGCTCGAGTCACAGGTTGACATAGTTATAGATTAATCATATTTTTAAAGTGTTAAAAATCGACTTTTGACGGAGCAACAAGTTGAACCACCTAGTTAAACGAGATCATATATAACACTTAGAGCTGTCTAATGATCATGAATGTTGTTTTTTAAAATATTTTTTTTATTTATAAATATATTAAAATAAATAATTTTTATTTTTAAAAAAAAATTATTTTTAACATCATCATATATAAAAAAATAAATTTAAAATAAAAAACAATTTTTTTTTAACTTTTTATAAAAAACGTCTGAAAAAGCAATGTTAAGCAGGCACTTGATAATAATGCTTTAGTGCTTATAAATTTTAACATGGCTACCAACTATTTTTTTTCCTTCATGGAACAGTAAAAATTCAAGATACGAGAGTGAAATAATAATGTTAAAGTAAAAGTAAAAGGTATTCTATATTTTATACAGAAACAGACAGCATGCATAATTTGAGGATAAATTTTATTTATTTTTTAAATTCTTGATGGAGAGATTATGAGCAATAAAAAGACTGTTAATTTACCTAAAATATTCTATTTTCCCCCCCCTCTTCTTCCAGACCACTCTTATTGGGACAGCCAATGACACATCCACAATTTTTTTCACCACGTATACATTTTTTTGGTTTTTTTTATAACCGAGGTGTATGAGTTATCTTTTTTTTTTTTTTGGATATCCTTGCGGAACGGGGGAACCACATGACCCGGAAAGCGCACTTTGTGGGCCCAGGGCATGCGTAAACCTCCGGCTGTCCCAGGCTCTTACGAGGAGGGGCTGGGCCACCACCTCGGGGACGGTGACTCCAAGAAGAAGTTTGCTCCTTCAGGTTTCGAACCCAGGACCTGGGAGGAGTACCCCCACGCAGGTCCCAAGCTTCCACCGTTGGGCCAACTCCTTGGAGTCGTATGAGTCATCTTACGCATACCATAATTTTTTCCCCCACGTATATATTTTTTTTAATCTCCGGACCCATTTTTTTTCCTGCTTTTTCCCCCACTTATAGATTGTTTTTGCCTCTAAATCCCTGAGTTTGGACTCCAACTTCTCTTGCATCACGGTCAATTCATTACGCAACACCCCCACAAGATTCTCAGCTTCAGTCAGCTTCTCCTTGGAACTGCTTAATGCCTCTTCTAACTTTTTCTTTTCATCGGTGACCAAATTCAGTGATTCTGTTAGCTCTTTCTCCCTCGCCACGACCATCTGCAGTGAAACTTCAAGGTTTGATGACTTTGCTAGGCAAACCTCAATTTCAGATGCTAGTTCAGATATCTTATCATAATATTTGCGGGAATCTGCTTCCGCATCCACACATTTCCTTTCACATGCACTGTTCTGCTCTTCAAGTTCCTTGACTCTGTACTTTTCTGCTTCAAACAACAGCTTAAACTCTCTTGCCTTTTTTCCAGCATCCTCTAATCTGGAATGAGATGTCTGAAACAAATCTTCAAGCTCAAGGCTGCGCTGATAGTGCATTTTTGCTCGGTCCTCATGCCCAGCACATTGTTCTTTTGCAATTTTCAACTCCTCCTCGAGCTCTGAATTCCGAGATGATGATTGATTCAGGGAGGACTCAAGGTGGCTTATCTTTTCCTGGTATCCCTCCATCTGGCCACTCAACTGATTCTTTGCCCCCTCTACCTCTTTCAGTGCAGTACTGAGTTCAGATATTTTTTTCTGAGAACTCTCTCGCCTCTCTCTCAACATCACTTCTTTTTTGTTCGGCCATATTCAACTGCTGCTCAAGTTCCACACTCTTCTTCTCTGCTGCAATGAACTGTATCTCAAGCTCTCTCAGTTGTGATTTTGCCTCTTCTGCTGCACCATTTGAAGCTCGGATTAAATCCTCAAGCTCCAGGTTCTTTTGAAATCGATAATACTGACTCCCTCAGATGTTATTGTGCTATAGTTCACATGTTTCTCGTAATCAACAGATGTCTCGCAATGATATCGTAGCAGCCGGCTCATGACCGCTTAAATTTCTATGATTTTCGTGAGAAATGATAACATTTCCTTAAAAAAACAGAGTTCATAATTTATACTACAATTTCAGTGTATGAAAAAAAAAACCAAAAAGGAAAAAAGAAATTTTATAAAATGCCGAGTCAATTTGGCGGAGGTGGAATAAGGTGGACCAAATATAGTTATAAGCCTCAAGGAGCAGGTAATGAACTAACTGGATCAGCTTACAAACCGGTGGATCATCCTAGCATTTTTTTATCATTAAACCTGGTCGGACCTAGATTTTGAGTTAACAAATCATTGAGTTGACCGGTTGACCATGTCTTGGATTTGGACTTTGAAGTGTGTTCCGACAAAATCACCTGACGTGGGAGCCCAAATAGGAAATGTTCCACGTCAAATCATGTCATCATAGACATATGCCTTGTTTGGAAGTGTGGTTGCGATAGCTTTTGAAAGTGCTTTTCATGCTGAAATGTATCAAAATGATGTTTTTTTATTTTTTTAAAATCATTTTTGACATCAGCATGTCAAAATGATCTATAAACACCAAAACATATTCATTTAAAATGCAAAAAAATAATAATCAAATTTCAGCTAAAAGCAGGTTGGATCGCACAACCAAACAGGCTCATAGCCAAACAAATTATTCAGCAGAGAAATGCATTTCATTGGTCATTGAGTTCCAAGAAGCTACGTTTTACCAGGCTGTTTGCTTTGCCCTCCATATGCCCCCATGGAAGGGCAGCCGACCAGGTTGATACCTATCTAAGAAGAACCCTAATTTACCCGGCCTGAAGATCTTCTTTTATTTCTATACACATTATCGATTTTCTACATTTTACTCTTCTTTAAAATATCACAAAGTCTACCCTTACGGTATTCTAAGAAAACAGATACAAACAAAACATAAATATATTTAATTTAATTAAAAAATAAAAAAAAAATATTTCTATCTCATGAATAATTTTAAAACAGGTTACTAGCATATGTTTTCTACTATCTTCATCTCTCTGGTTTTTTTAATGTCATTTATCACTGTTTTATGCTTTAAAATGTTTGTTTGACACTGTATTTTAAAAATATCTTCACAACATGGGACCAGGTAATAATTTGTAATCCATGATGTTTATCCAATATACATCATAAAATAACCAGAAAATTAAATTAGATTAAAATATAAAAAAATACTATACTAGTATTAAGATAAAGAGCATACTATTGGACTTTCTGCAGCAGCTCTAGATTGACGGAGGAGATCTTCCATAAACTTCAACTTCTGCTCTAGCTCTGCAGTGCTTGACAAAGCTTGGGACAAAAGAGAATCTGTTTTGCAGAAATTCTCATCTGAAGTTTTCAATTTTCCCTCAAGCTCTGACTTTCTAGTAGTGGCTTCCTCTAATAATTTCTCTCGCTGCTCAAGTTGCTCCTCTGCAGATTTGAGCTTCGCCATTATATCACTTTCTTTCAATCTAGCAGCCTTTAGATCATTTTCAATGCTCTCCAACTTCTCTTGCATCACGGTCAATTCATTACGCAACACCCCCACAAGATTCTCAGCTTCAGTCAGCTTCTCATTGGAACTGCTTGATGCCTCTTCTAACCTTTTCTTTTCATCGGTGACCAAATTCAGTAATTCTGTTAGCTCTTTCTCCTTCTCCCCGGCCATTTGCAGTGAAACTTCAAGGCTTGATGACTTTGCTTGGTAAACCTCAATTTCAGATGCTATTTCAGATATCTTATCAGAATATTTGCGGGAATCTGCTTCTGCATCCACACATTTCCTTTCAGATGCACTGTTCTGCTCTTCAAGTTCCTTGATTCTGTACTTTTCTGCTTCAAGCAACAGCGCAAACTCTCTTGCCTTTTTTCCAGCATCTTCTAATCTGGAATGAGATGTCTGAAACAAATCTTCAAGCTCAAGGCTGTGCTGATAGTGCATTTTTGCTCGGTCCTCATGCCCGGCACATTGTTCTTTTGCAATTTTCAACTCCTCCTCGAGCTCTGAATTCCGAGATGATGATTGATTCAGGGAGGACTCAAGGTGGCTTATCTTTTCCTGGTATCCCTCCATCCGGCTACTCAACTGATTCTTTGCCCCCTCTACCTCTTTCAGTGCAGTACTAAGTTCAGATATTTTCTGTGAGAACTCTCTCGCCTCTCTCTCAGCATCACTTCTTTTTTGTTCGACCATATTCAACTGCTGCTCAAGTTCCACACTCTTCTTCTCTGCTGCAATGAACTGTATCTCAAGCTCTCTCAGTTGTGATTTTGCCTCTTCTGCTGCACCATTTGAAGCTCGGATCAAATCCTCAAGCTCCAGGTTCTTTCGAGAGGTGGTTTCTGCAGCAGCTCTAGATTCACCGAGGAGATCTTCCATAAACTTCAACTTCTGCTCTAGCTCTGCAGTGCTTGACAAAGCTTGGGACAAAAGAGAATCTGTTTTGCAGAAATTCTCATCTGAAGTTTTCAATTTTCCCTCAAGCTCTGACTTTCTAGTAGTGGCTTCCTCTAATAATTTCTCTCGCTGCTCAAGTTGCTCCTCTGCAGATTTGAGCTTCGCCATTATATCACTTTCTTTCAATCTAGCAGCCTTTAGATCATTTTCAATGCTCTCCAACTTCTCTTGCATCACGGTCAATTCATTACGCAGCACCCTCACACGATTCTCAGCTGCAGTCAGCTTCTCATTGGAACTGCTTGATTCCTCTTCTAACCTTTTCTTTTCATCGGTGACCAAATTCAGTAATTCTGTTAGCTCTTTCTCCTTCTCCCCGGCCATCTGCAGTGAAACTTCAAGGCTTGATGACTTTGCTTGGCAAACCTCAATTTCAGATGCTAGTTCAGATATCTTATCATAATATTTACGGGAATCTGCTTCCGCATCCACACATTTCCTTTCACATGCACTGTTCTGCTCTTCAAGTTCCTTGATTCTGTACTTTTCTGCTTCAAGCAACAACGCAAACTCTTTTGCCTTTTTTCCAGCATCTTCTAATCTGGAATGAGATGTCTGAACCAAATCTTCAAGCTCAAGGCTGCGCTGATAGTGCATTTTTGCTCTGTCCTCATGCCCGGCACATTGTTCTTTTGCAATTTTCAACTCCTCCTCGAGCTCTGAATTCCGAGATGATGATTGATTCAGGGAGGACTCAAGGTGGCTTATCTTTTCCTGGTATCCCTCCATCCAGCCACTCAACTGATTCTTTGCCCCCTCTACCTCTTTCAGTGCAGTACTAAGTTCAGATATTTTCTGTGAGAACTCTCTCGCCTCTCTCTCAGCATCACTTCTTTTTTGTTCGACCATATTCAACTGCTGCTCAAGTTCCACACTCTTCTTCTCTGTTGCAATGAACTGTATCTCAAGCTCTCTCAGTTGTGATTTTGCCTCTTCTGCTGCACCATTTGAAGCTCGGATCAAATCCTCAAGCTCCAGGTTCTTTCGAGAGGTGGTTTCTGCAGCAGCTCTAGATTCACCGAGGAGATCTTCCATAAACTTCAACTTCTGCTCTAGCTCTGCAGTGCTTGACAAAGCTTGGGACAAAAGAGAATCTGTTTTGCAGAAATTCTCATCTGAAGTTTTCAATTTTCCCTCAAGCTCTGACTTTCTAGTAGTGGCTTCCTCTAATAATTTCTCTCGCTGCTCAAGTTGCTCCTCTGCAGATTCGAGCTTCGCCATTATATACCTTTCGTTCAATCCAACAGCCTTTAGATCATTTTCATTCCTTTCCAACTTCTCTTGCATCTCGGTCAATTCATTACGCAGTACCCTCACACGATTCTCAGCTGCAGTCAGCTTCTCCCTGGTACTGCTTAATATCTCTTCTAACGCCCTCTTTTGACCTTGGAGCACAGCCACTGACGCCCATTTCCAGGGGAACATGGTGTCTTTCGTTCCTGTATCCACTGCATTGCCAGCACGTAGATCAGAAATCGATAACATTTCACATGTTTCTTGTAATCAACAGATGTCTCGCAATGATATCGTAGCAGCCGGCTAATGACCGCTTAAATTTCTATGATTTTCGTGAGAAATGATAACATTTCCTTAAAAAAACAGAGTTCATAATTTATACTACAATTTCAGTGTATGAAAAAAAAAACCAAAAAGGAAAAAAGAAATTTTATAAAATGCCGAGTCACTTTGGCGGAGGTGGAATAAGGTGGACACAAATATAGCTATAAGCCTCAAGGAGCAGGTAATGAATCAACTGGATCAGCTTACAAACCAGTGGATCATCCTAGCATTTTTTTATCATTAAACCTGGTCGGACCTAGATTTTGAGTTAACAAATCATTGAGTTGACCGGTTGACCATGTCTTGGATTTGGTTTTTGAAGTGTGTTCCAACAAAACCACCTGACGTGGGAGCCTAAATAGGAAATGTTCCACGTCAAATCATGTCATCAGATAGTGCGGTTTCAGCAGGTTTTGAAAGTGTTTTTCGTGCCGAAATGTATCAAAATAATTTTTTTATATTTTTTAAAAATCATTTTTGACATCAGCATGTCAAAATAATCTAAAAACACCAAAACATATTCATTTAAAATACAAAAAAAATAATAATCAAATTTCAGCCAAAAATAAGTTAGATCGCACAGCCAAACAGGCTCATAGCCAAACAAATTATTCAGCAGAGAAATGCATTTCATTGGTCATAGAGTTCCAAGAAGCTATATTTTACCAGGCTGTTTGCTTTGCCCTCCACATGCCCCCATGGAAGGGCAGCCGACCAGGCAGACACCTATCTAAGAACAACCCTAATTTACCCGGCGTGAAGATCTTATCATTTATTTCTACACATTATCGATTTTCTACATTTTACTCTTCTTTCAAATATCACAAAGTCTACCCTTACGGTATTCTATGAAAACAGATACAGACAAAACATAAATATATTTAATTTAATTAAAAAAATAAAAAAATAAAATATTTCTATCTCAAGAATAATTTTAAAACAGGTTACTAGCATATGTTTTTTCTTTGAATGTCATTTATCACTTTTATATGCTTTAAAATATTTGTTTGACACTGTATTTTAAAAATATTTTTATTTTTATTTTTTTCTTTGATGTAATATATCTTCACAACATGGGGACCAGGTAATAATTTGTAATCCATGATGTTTATCCAAAATACATCATAAAATAACCATACAATTAAATTAGATTAAAATAAAAAAATACTATACTAGTATTAAGATAAAGAGCATACTATTTCACTTGGATGTATTAAAAACAATTTACGGGGACTATATAAGATTCCAAATCACCTAAGCTATTCTTATTATATAACATCCCATCATGTGAAAATGTCATCATGTGGGACCTCATTAATTTTGTGGGACCTAAAAATTTCATTCAAGGCCATCAATTCCAATTCCTTTTCCATGATTGACTATGGAAGCATGACCTTCCATTGAAAAAAAAAACTGATGAGATTGATCCATCAAAATATTAAAGTATTGTTTCGCATTGCATTTCAAAATATTAAAAAAAAAAACATAATTTTTTTTAATTTTAAATTAAAAAAATTTAGTGTTTTTAAATATTTTTATATACTAATTTAAAAATAATTTTTTAAAAATGAAAAAATATCATTTTAATATATTTTTACATAAAAAACAATATTCCAAACATAAAGTAAACATGAAAAATTACCGTGAATGGAAGCAATGTAGAGAGAGAGATAGACCAAAAACGATGCATAGTGGGTGGGATCCTATTGGCTGTAAATCATAGTTATATATTAATCATATTTTTAAAGTGTTAAAATAATACTTTTTTTTAATAATAATCTAAATCGAGTTTTAACCGATCAACAAATTGGACTCACCAAGTCAAATTAGATCAATTTTTATATGATTTTTTTGAAACTCAACCCGAACCAGAGTCGGGTCGACTCGGAGTGGTTTTAAATTTTTAATAATGATGCTTTAGTGTTTATAAATAAATTGTAACATGGCTATCAATTATTTGTTTTTTTCATGTAACAATAAAAATTCAAGATACGAGAGGGAAATGATAATGTAAAAGTAAAAGGTGTTGTATATTTTAAAGAAAAACAGTCAGCATGCATCATCAATTGAGGATAAATTTTATGATTTATTAAGGATTGACCACAGAAAGATACTGCAAAAAAGCAAATAAAATCAGATTTATTTTGACAAAAAAACATCATGTTCATTGATTTTTAAATTATCAATAAAAAAATTGTTTTATTTTTATTAACCAGAAAGGAAAATAATAAATTTAAACCCAGGTCAATGATCAGGCCTAGAATAGAGGTTTCTGTAAAATAAATGAATCAAGCAAGGTGATCGATGCTCTCTGCTTTTATTTCCCTTCCCTTTTCAAACAACATTTCCTGTAGGCAAAGTATTAATTACGCATCCATTTCAAATTTGAACATGAATAAAATCAATGAACGGAGTGATGATCAAATTCTAAAAAAAACAAAGATCACAACCCAAGATCGTAAAATAAATAAATAAAAACTGAACACTGAACCATCGTGACAAGCAAAATCATAAAAATATTGATAGCTACAAAAGAAACACACTTCGTTGATGATTTCTTGATAAAAAAATCTGGAATTTTGGGCAAGAAAACAGAGATACGAAGTAGTGTACCTAAGAGAAAAATCGAAGTTGGATTACTTCCTTTAGCTTAAAAAATGGGATTTCTCTGTTTTCAAGAAAAACGAGAGATTTAGAGAGAATTATGGTGGTGGTGGTGGAGGAGGAGAGAAATTTGAGAGGAAAAGTTTATTTCTTTGTATTTTTATAGTGTGTGAGAGAAATGAAAGAGAGAATTACTTCAAAAACAGGTTTTTAAATAGTGTTTTACATGTTCATCTAGACTCAGAAGCAAAGTGGATTCGAAAAGTAAAATTCCTTAAAAATATAAGTATATTTGTATACTACAACTGCACAATGAAGTCATTTGAAAGGAAAAGTTTATTTCTTTGTATTTTTTTATAGTGTTTGAGAGAAATGAAAGAGAGAGTTACTTCAAAAACAAGTTTTTGAATAGTGTTTTACATGTTCATCTAGACTTAGAAGCAAAGTGGATTCGAATAGTGAAATTCCTTAATAATATAAGTATTATTTGTATACTACAACTGCACAATGAAGTCGTTTGAGAGAAATTTGAGAGGAAAAGCTTATTTCTTTGTATTTTTTTATAGTGTGTGAGAGAAATGAAAGAGAGAATTACTTCAAAAACATGTTTTTGAATAGTGTTTTATATGTTCATCTAGATTCAGAAGCAAAGTGGATTCGAATAGTGAAATTCCTTAATAATATAAGTATTATTTATATACTACAACTGCACAATGAAGTCGTTTGAGAGAAATTTGAGAGGAAACGTTTATTTCTTTGTATTTTTTTATAGTGTGTGAGAGAAATGAAAGAGAGAATTACTTCAAAAACAGGTTTTTGAATAGTGTTTTACATGTTTATCTAGACTCAGAAGCAAAGTGGATTCGAATAGTGAATTTCTTAAATAATATAAGTATTATCTGTATACTACAAATGCACAATGAAGTCGTTCGAGAGGAAAAGTTTATTTCTTTGTATTTTTTTATAGTGTGTGAGAGAAATGAAAGAGAGAATTACTTCAAAAACAGGTTTTTGAATAGTGTTTTACATGTTTATCTAGACTCAGAAGCAAAGTGGATTCGAATAGTGAAATTCTTAAATAATATAAGTATTATCTGTATACTACAAATGCACAATGAAGTCGTTCGAGAGGAAAAGTTTATTTCTTTGTATTTTTTTATAGTGTGTGAGAGAAATGAAAGAGAGAATTACTTCAAAAACAGGTTTTTGAATAGTGTTTTACATGTTCATCTAGACTCAGAAGCAAAGTGGATTCGAATAGTGAAATTCTTAAATAATATAAGTATTATCTGTATACTACAAATGCACAATGAAGTCGTTAGAGAGGAAAAGTTTATTTCTTTGTATTTTTTTATAGTGTGTGAGAGAAATGAAAGAGAGAATTACTTCAAAAACAAGTTTTTGAATAGTGTTTTACATGTTCATCTAGACTCAGAAGCAAAGTGGATTCGAATAGTGAAATTCCTAAATAATATAAGTATTATCTGTATACTACAAATGCACAATGAAGTCGTTCGAGAGGAAAAGTTTATTTCTTTGTATTTTTTTATAGTGTGTGAGAGAAATGAAAGAGAGAATTACTTCAAAATTAGGTTTTTGAATAGTGTTTTACATGTTCATCTAGACTCAGAAGCAAAGTGGATTCGAATAGTGAAATTCCTAAATAATATAAGTATTATCTGTATACTACAAATGCACAATGAAATCGTTTGAGAGAAATTTGAGAGGAAAAGTTTATTTCTTTGTATTTTTTTTATTCTTCGGGCTCATTTTTTTTCGTGCTTTTTCCCCCACTTATAGATTTTTTTTTTTTTGACAACTGAGATGTCCAGGCCAGCTTACACGCACCACAATTTATTTTCCCCACGTATACATTGTTTTTTTATAAACGAGGTGTCCGAGGCAACTTACATACGTCACGAATAATTCCTCGACCAATTTTTTTTAATATTTTTTTCTGTTTTTTTTCCCATTTATAATTTACTTTTTTATAACCGGGACGCCTGGGTCAGCTTACACTCATCACAAACAGACTTGAGAACCAATGAATCAAAGCACTTCCAATCCAATCAATAAAATAATAGATGCAGACTTGAATATTACATGAATTGAACATTTCTTCTTTCAAATGGATGGAGGCAAGGGATAATAAAGAAAAACAAATTCCCAGGCCAACGCTCAAAAACCTAATCTAGAAAGCATACTAATACAGCTTCCAACCTCTTCTGTATAAAAACTGGAATGAAACAAGGAATTTTTTATTTTTTATTTTTTAAAAAAGGCAAAAAAACCTGAAGCATTGAGCAAGAACAAAACCCAGAATCCCAAAACTAATAACGCTTCCCAAGAATTGCACCAATGATTAAAGATACCAAGGCCACTCCAAGAATGAATTTAAAGTTCATGGCAGGCCAAACATCGGCAGTTTGAGTATGGGTTTCAGAAGGGGATGAGACTTGTGTAGATGCAGCTTCTAACTTTTTCCTGCTCTTTCTTTTTGTGGGAGTAGAAATGGCAGCGCCGATGTCTCTGGATTTGATCTCTCCTCCTTTCTGTTCAGATGGACTGCTTCCATCACCCTGCTATATATCTCAGTGTAAACAACTGTTCGATTTTTACATTTAAATGCCTAGCATGATAACATGTCCACTGACCATTTATTTCCAACTTCACTTTCTCATGGCTTATTTTTCCCAGTTTAGAGAATGAAAATTCTATGGATAGTGAGGGATATAAACTGACCTCTTCCAATAACTTAGCATCAGCCTCATGCAGTTTCTGCTCAAGTTCCTTCACTTGGTTCTCTAGATGTGACGTTTCTTTGTTCCTGGCTTCAAGGTCTGCAAGGGATTTCTTCAGAGCTGCTTCTTTTTCCAGCTTTTGAGAATCTATTTCTTTCTGTTTGGTTGAACATCAGAAAGAAGTGTCAGAAAAGTTTTTCACAAGTTCCTTGCATTAATTTTCCCTTGAATAAAAACAACGGGAGGCCTACACTGAGTACAGTCAGAGATGTTCAGTGTTCAGTAATAAACTTAATAGGACTTCAGAACCCTAATTTTGAACAAGTCCTTGGCTCTCAGGACAATACCTCTTCTTTTAGTTGAGCTTCAGCAGTCATCAATTGCTTTTCAAGTTCCTCGAGAGAAGTTTGCAATGCTGACTTCTCAGCAACCTCAGCCTTGAGACTTTCAATCTCAGAGTTCAAGCCATCTTCATTGGCCTCCTGTCCCTTCAATTGTTCCTCAAGCTGAATGATCACTGATTGAAGCTCCTTCTTTTCATGTTGATTTGTTTCATTGAGCAGGTTGTTCTCTTTTGTAACTGAAGATATCTGTGATTTGAAAATTTATCAGGTTAGGAGACTAGGGCCAAAGTAATTGCCAAATCATTATTTACCAAGAAAAAGAAAAGCACAAATGAAGCTACAAACCTGAGACTGTACATCAGTAAGCTGCAGTCGCAAATCATCAACGGCCTTCTTTGATATGTGAAGCTGCTCGGCAGTTCCATCTTTCTCAGAAAGGATTGCTGATAGTTTTGCCTCTAAATCCCTGAGTTTGGACTCATATGAGGCCAGCTCCTGAGTGAGCCTCAAATTATCCTCAGCCAGCCCACCACTCTCTCTTTCAAAGTGACCTGACTTTGTTTTCAGTTCCTCGACAACAGTTTCCAGACGTGTTACTTTCAGGAGAGTCTCTTCCAGCTCCGTTTTTCGAGAATCAGCAATTGTGGATGCTTCATGAGACTGTTCTTCAAACAGTTTTACTTGCCCTTCAAGTGAATTTAGCTTCTCATTCAAATTTTTTGCTTCTACATCCTTCAGAATGAGGCTATGAATGGCCTCTTGCAGTTGCATTTCAGCGCGCATCATTCGCGACTCGGTTGCAGAATGAAGTTCTATGGCTCTTGAGTGCTTGTCTGTTATTTCTGTGATAGTGCTTGCGTGAGAAGCAAGTTGTTGAGACGTTACTTCCCTCTCAGAAACAGCAGAATTTAGCAATTCCTGGAGTTCATCAATCTTGCGTTTTAGCTGATTGTTTGTCTCAACTAAGAGTTCATTCTCTGAGGAGGAGCTGGAAAACTTGGTTTCTACTTCCACGACCTGACTTTTGAGTTCTCCATTGGAGGTTTCCAAAGCTACCATTCTTAACAAACACAAGTCCAATTCTTCCTTCAAAACTGCAGACCTTCCAGTTACTTCAGTTATCTGCTCTTTGTATGCCTTTACTTGGTCTTCAAGGGTATTCAGTTTCTCAGACAGGGATTCTGCTTCAGAATCTTTGTTAGCGAAATTTGTTAATGCTTCCTGAAGCTTGATTTCCGAATCCCTTTTTAGGGTTTCGTGTAAAGACTCAAGCTCTGACTTTCTAGTAGTGGCTTCCTCTATTAATTTCTCTTGCTGCTCAAGTTGCTCCTCTGCAGATTTGAGCTTCGCCATTATATCACTTTCTTTCAATCCAGCAGCCTTTAGATCATTTTCATTGCTTTCCAACTTCTCTTGCATCACGGTCAATTCATTACGCAACACCCCCACAAGATTCTCAGCTTCAGTCAGCTTCTCATTGGAACTGCTTGATGCCTCTTCTAACCTTTTCTTTTCATCGGTGACCAAATTCAGTAATTCTGTTAGCTCTTTCTCCTTCTCCCCGGCCATCTGCAGTGAAACTTCAAGGCTTGATGACTTTGCTTGGTAAACCTCAATTTCAGATGCTATTTCAGATATCTTATCAGAATATTTACGGGAATCTGCTTCTGCATCCACGCATTTCCTTTCAGATGCACTGTTCTGCTCTTCAAGTTCCTTGATTCTGTACTTTTCTGCTTCAAGCAACAGCGCAAACTCTCTTGCCTTTTTTCCAGCATCCTCTAATTTGGAATGAGATGTCTGAAACAAATCTTCAAGCTCAAGGCTGTGCTGATAGTGCATTTTTGCTCGGTCCTCATGCCCGGCACATTGTTCTTTTGCAATTTTCAACTCCTCCTCAAGCTCTGAATTCCGAGATGATGATTGATTCATGGAGGACTCAAGGTGTCTTATCTTTTCCTGGTATTCCTCCATCTGGCTACTCAACTGATTCTTTTCCCCCTCTACCTCTTTCAGTGCAGTACTGAGTTCAGATATTTTCTCTGAGAACTCTCTCGCCTCTCTCTCAGCATCACTGCTTTTTTGTTCGACCATATTCAACTGCTGCTCAAATTCCACACTCTTCTTCTCTGCTGCAATGAACTGTATCTCAAGCTCTCTCAGTTGTGATTTTGCCTCTTCTACTGCATCACTTGAAGCTTGGATTAAATCGTCAAGCTCCAGGTTCTTTTGAGAGGCGGTTGCTGCAGCAGCTCTAGATTCACTGTGGAGATCTTCCAGAAACTTCAACTTCTGCTCTAGCTCTGCAGTGCTTGACAAAGCTTGGGACAAAAGAGAATCTGTTTTGCAGAAATTCTCCTCTGAAGTTTTCAATTTCCCCTCAAGCTCACTGCACAACTCTTTCATCTGTGCTGCGTTGCTAGTGAGATCCGCCATGGCTGCTACTAGAGCTTCTTTTTCTTTCAGTACCTTAGCCAATTCTTCCTGAACAGTTGAGACCTGTGCTTCATGGGTTTTCAGCCCAGCCTCAACTGATTCCCTTGTGGTGATTTCCTCCTGCAACTCCAACTTCATGCCTTCCATCTCCGAAACTTTTGCTTGAAGATCTTCTTTAGTTGCAGTGAGCAAACTCTCAAGAGCCGAGTAATCTTCCTTCACCTGAGATTCTGAAGCTTTCTTTAGTTCCAATTCCTGGGCCAGCTCGCTGATGAGAGCCTCCTTTGAAGAAAGTCTTCGCTCTATGTCCTGCAACTGTGATTTTGAAGCAGCCAACTCTTCATTAGCTGCTGAAAGTTCCATTGTCGTGCTCTTAAGTGCCCCTTCAACTTTCTGATTCTCTGCAACCTTCTCGTACAGGCCCTTGACTTCCTCCTGGAGAGAAGCCATCTGATTTTCCATTTCTTTTGCACTCAGTTTTGCCGCCTCAAGCAGCCTTTCAAACTCCAAGGCCCTCTGCGTCTCGGATTCAGCATGCGAACCACTTTCTTTGTGCAGCTCCTCAAACTTCTTCGCCTCGCCAGAAGATACTTCCAGCTCATGTTCCAACTCCTGCATCTTCTTTCTTGAATTCTCGAGCTCAAGGGTGATACCATCAAATGATTCCTTAACCTCAACCAGTTCCTGATGCTTGGTTTCTTTTGCCTGTAAAGCTTCTTGCAAAGTGTTGAGCTGTGCACTGAATTTCTCCTCGGCCTCCATTATCTGCTCTTGCAATTTCTTGTGACTAATTTCAAGCTCTCCATACTTCTTTCCACCTTCATCCAACTTCTCATTGGCCAGCAAGACGTCATCCTTCACCCGTGTATTCTCGGATTCAGAATGCTTTAATGCTGCGGATACCCTTTCCAATTCGAGCTCAAGTTCCTTCAGCTTCTCCTGGGCCTCTAGCATTTCTCTGGTCGGACCGCTTAAACTTCTTTCCACAACAGATGGTTTATCAGCCTCCCCCGAAGATTTCGCATCAAATGATTCCTTCTCCACTTTGATGAATTCTCCATCAGTTTCATCTTCTTCCTTCTCCCCTTCTTTTTCTACTTTCATCAAGTCTCCGTTCGCTACCTGTAATAGCATCACCAGAATCAAAACTGAGCTGAAAATGAAGAATTTTTCTAAAAAACTAAAAAGATTCCGCAGCAAATTAGCACTCCAGAAAGTTTCTGCAATGCAGGCTGTAATATCGTTTTCATCAAGTTGATTCGGGCATTAGAACTACCTTAATAGGACCAGCAACGTCAATATCATCCGTCACAACTGGAACTTCTGAACTGACTTGTGTCTCTCCTTCCATATCAAACCACCTTCACCTTCCTAGATTTGTCCTTCTGAAATTGTAACAAGTGACAGTTAACATTTTCTTTCATGATTTACATGGCAAAGCCTCAAAACTCAAAAGACATTGGACAGGGCAACATGGTGTCTTTCGTTACTGTATCTACGTGCTGGTCGTTACTGTATCCACTGCATTGCCAGCACGTAGATCAGAAATCGATAATACTGACTCCCTCAGATGTAAAACAGAGTTACACTACAATTTCAGTGCATTAAAAAAAAAAAGCAAAAATCAAAAAGGAAAAAAGAAATTTTATAAAATGCCGAGTCAATTTGGCGGAGGTGGAATAAGTTGGACACAAATATAGTTACAAGCATCAAAGGATCAGGTAATGAATTAACTGGATGAGCTTTTCGAGTTAACAAATCATTGAGTTGACCGGTTGAGTCCGGTATACAAGTGAAATTCTCGGCCACCATCTCTTGGATTCGGACTTTGAAGTGTGTGCCGACAAAACTACCCGACGTGGGAGATTACTAGTTTATTAAAAATATTCTGTTCCAGAAATATTAAAATAATATTTTTTATTTTTTATAAATTATTTTCGTTATTAATACATAAAAATAATCTTAAAACATTATTATTTTTTAATTTAAAATAAAAATAAAAATATTTCAATTTTTTTAAAAATATTTTACAACGACAGCGAAAAATACTAACATGTTACAAGTCAAATCATGTCATCATAGACATAGCTAAACAAATTATTCAGCAGAGAAATGCATTTCATAGATCATAAAGTTCCAAGAGGCTATATTTTAGCAGGCTGTTTGCTTTGCCCTCCACATGCCCCCATGGAAGGGCAGCCGACCAGGTTGATACCTATCTAAGAAGAACCCTAATTTACCCGGCCTGAAGATCTTATCTTTTATTTCTATACACATTATCGATTTTCTACATTTTACTAAACCCTAAAAATATTTCTTCTTTCAAATATCACAAAGGCATAACTTGAACACTTCCCTTGTCTACCTTTACAATATTCTAAGAAGAAGAAAAAAAAAAACAGATACAGACAAAACATGAATATATTTAATTTAATTGAAAAAATAAAACTAAAAAATATTTTTAAAACAAATTACTAGCATATGTTTTCTACTATCTTCATCTTCTTCTTTTTTATGAAGGTCACTTGTCACTTTTCTATATTCTAAAATGTCTGTTTGACACAATATTTAAATATAGTTTTTTTTTTGTGTGTAATATATCATCACAACATACAACATAGGGACCTGATAATAATTTATAATCCATGATGTTTATCCAAAATACATCATAAAATAACCTTAAAATTAAAGTGAAGTAAAAAAAAAATACTATAATAGTATTAAGATAAAGATCATACTATTGCTATTATTATTATTATTATTATTATTATTATTATTATTATTATTATTATTATTATAACATTCTATCATTTGAAAATGTCATGTGGGACCTCACTAATTTTGTGAGACCTAAGAATTTCATTCAAGGCCATCAATTCCAATTCCTTTTTTCCATGATTGACTATGAAAACATGACCTTCCATTGGAAAAACTGACGAGAGTGATCTATCAAAACATTATGTATATTTGAAAATATAATTAAAATTATTTTTTAAAGTATTTTTTGTTTAAAAATATATAATTTAAAAAAAAATTATTATTGATATCAGTACATGAAAATTATATAAAAATACTAAAAAAATTTAATTCAAAATAAAAAATAAAAATAAAAACTTTTAAATTTTTCTTAAAAATATTTTTTAAGGAGTGACAAACAAAAATTACTGTGTAAATTGAAGCAATGTAGAGAGAGAGAGAGAGAGAGAGCAAAAACGATGTAAAGGGGGTGAGATCCTATCAGTTGAAAATCATGGGGCCAATAATGACTCATCATCAAGATAGTTGTCTTTCAAGAAAAATATACTTTTTTAAAATAAAAACATTTGATCATAAAAGTATATATATATGACCAGCAAAATTTGGTCCAATAAAAATTTATGAGACTCGGTTCAAGTAAAGGCTCGAGTCACAGGTTGACATAGTTATAGATTAATCATATTTTTAAAGTGTTAAAAATCGACTTTTGACGGAGCAACAAGTTGAACCACCTAGTTAAACGAGATCATATATAACACTTAGAGCTGTCTAATGATCATGAATGTTGTTTTTTAAAATATTTTTTTTATTTATAAATATATTAAAATAAATAATTTTTATTTTTAAAAAAAAATTATTTTTAACATCATCATATATAAAAAAATAAATTTAAAATAAAAAACAATTTTTTTTTAACTTTTTATAAAAAACGTCTGAAAAAGCAATGTTAAGCAGGCACTTGATAATAATGCTTTAGTGCTTATAAATTTTAACATGGCTACCAACTATTTTTTTTCCTTCATGGAACAGTAAAAATTCAAGATACGAGAGTGAAATAATAATGTTAAAGTAAAAGTAAAAGGTATTCTATATTTTATACAGAAACAGACAGCATGCATAATTTGAGGATAAATTTTATTTATTTTTTAAATTCTTGATGGAGAGATTATGAGCAATAAAAAGACTGTTAATTGACCTAAAATATTCTATTTTCCCCCCTCTTCTTCCAGACCACTCTTATTGGGACAGACAATGACACATCCACAATTTTTTTCACCACGTATACATTTTTTTGGTTTTTTTTATAACCGAGGTGTATGAGTTATCTTTTTTTTTTTTTAGATATCCTTGCGGAACGGGGGAACCACATGACCCGGAAAGCGCACTTTGTGGGCCCAGGACATGCGTAAACCTCCGGCTATCCCAGGCTCTTACGAGGAGGGGCTGGGCCACCACCTCGGGGACGGTGACTCCAAGAAGAAGTTTGCTCCTTCAGGTTTCGAACCCAGAACCTGGGAGGAGTACCCCCACGCAGGTCCCAAGCTTCCACCGTTGGGCCAACTCCTTGGAGTCGTATGAGTCATCTTACGCATACCATAATTTTTTCCCCCACGTATATATTTTTTTTAATCTCCGGACCCATTTTTTTTCCTGCTTTTTCCCCCACTTATAGATTGTTTTTGCCTCTAAATCCCTGAGTTTGGACTCCAACTTCTCTTGCATCATGGTCAATTCATTATGCAACACCCCCACAAGATTCTCAGCTTCAGTCAGCTTCTCCTTGGAACTGCTTAATGCCTCTTCTAACTTTTTCTTTTCATCGGTGACCAAATTCAGTGATTCTGTTAGCTCTTTCTCCCTCGCCACGACCATCTGCAGTGAAACTTCAAGGTTTGATGACTTTGCTAGGCAAACCTCAATTTCAGATGCTAGTTCAGATATCTTATCATAATATTTGCGGGAATATGCTTCCGCATCCACACATTTCCTTTCACATGCACTGTTCTGCTCTTCAAGTTCCTTGACTCTGTACTTTTCTGCTTCAAACAACAGCTTAAACTCTCTTGCCTTTTTTCCAGCATCCTCTAATCTGGAATGAGATGTCTGAAACAAATCTTCAAGCTCAAGGCTGCGCTGATAGTGCATTTTTGCTCGGTCCTCATGCCCAGCACATTGTTCTTTTGCAATTTTCAACTCCTCCTCGAGCTCTGAATTCCGAGATGATGATTGATTCAGGGAGGACTCAAGGTGGCTTATCTTTTCCTGGTATCCCTCCATCTGGCCACTCAACTGATTCTTTGCCCCCTCTACCTCTTTCAGTGCAGTACTGAGTTCAGATATTTTTTTCTGAGAACTCTCTCGCCTCTCTCTCAGCATCACTTCTTTTTTGTTCGGCCATATTCAACTGCTGCTCAAGTTCCACACTCTTCTTCTCTGCTGCAATGAACTGTATCTCAAGCTCTCTCAGTTGTGATTTTGCCTCTTCTGCTGCACCATTTGAAGCTCGGATTAAATCCTCAAGCTCCAGGTTCTTTTGAAATCGATAATACTGACTCCCTCAGATGTTATTGTGCTATAGTTCACATGTTTCTTGTAATCAACAGATGTCTCGCAATGATATCGTAGCAGCCGGCTCATGACCGCTTAAATTTCTATGATTTTCGTGAGAAATGATAACATTTCCTTAAAAAAACAGAGTTCATAATTTATACTACAATTTCAGTGTATGAAAAAAAAAACCAAAAAGGAAAAAAGAAATTTTATAAAATGCCGAGTCAATTTGGCAGAGGTGGAATAAGGTGGACCAAATATAGTTATAAGCCTCAAGGAGCAGGTAATGAACTAACTGGATCAGCTTACAAACCGGTGGATCATCCTAGCATTTTTTTATCATTAAACCTGGTCGGACCTACATTTTGAGTTAACAAATCATTGAGTTGATCGGTTGACCATGTCTTGAATTTGGACTTTGAAGTGTGTTCCGACAAAATCACCTGACGTGGGAGCCCAAATAGGAATTGTTCCACGTCAAATCATGTCATCATAGACATATGCCTTGTTTGGAAGTGCGGTTGCGATAGCTTTTGAAAGTGCTTTTCATGCTGAAATGTATCAAAATGATGTTTTTTTATTTTTTTAAAATCATTTTTGACATCAGCATGTCAAAATGATCTATAAACACCAAAACATATTCATTTAAAATGCAAAAAAATAATAATCAAATTTCAGTTAAAAGCAGGTTGAATCGCACAACCAAACAGGCTCATAGCCAAACAAATTATTCAGCAGAGAAATGCATTTCATTGGTCATTGAGTTCCAAGAAGCTACGTTTTACCAGGCTGTTTGCTTTGCCCTCCATATGCCCCTATGGAAGGGCAGCCGACCAGGTTGATACCTATCTAAGAAGAACCCTAATTTACCCGGCCTGAAGATCTTCTTTTATTTCTATACACATTATCGATTTTCTACATTTTACTCTTCTTTAAAATATCACAAAGTCTACCCTTACGGTATTCTAAGAAAACAGATACAAACAAAACATAAATATATTTAATTTAATTAAAAAATAAAAAAAAAATATTTCTATCTCATGAATAATTTTAAAACAGGTTACTAGCATATGTTTTCTACTATCTTCATCTCTCTGGTTTTTTTAATGTCATTTATCACTGTTTTATGCTTTAAAATGTTTGTTTGACACTGTATTTTAAAAATATCTTCACAACATGGGACCAGGTAATAATTTGTAATCCATGATGTTTATCCAATATACATCATAAAATAACCAGAAAATTAAATTAGATTAAAATATAAAAAAATACTATACTAGTATTAAGATAAAGAGCATACTATTGGACTTTCTGCAGCAGCTCTAGATTGACGGAGGAGATCTTCCATAAACTTCAACTTCTGCTCTAGCTCTGCAGTGCTTGACAAAGCTTGGGACAAAAGAGAATCTGTTTTGCAGAAATTCTCATCTGAAGTTTTCAATTTTCCCTCAAGCTCTGACTTTCTAGTAGTGGCTTCCTCTAATAATTTCTCTCGCTGCTCAAGTTGCTCCTCTGCAGATTTGAGCTTCGCCATTATATCACTTTCTTTCAATCTAGCAGCCTTTAGATCATTTTCAATGCTCTCCAACTTCTCTTGCATCACGGTCAATTCATTACGCAACACCCCCACAAGATTCTCAGCTTCAGTCAGCTTCTCATTGGAACTGCTTGATGCCTCTTCTAACCTTTTCTTTTCATCGGTGACCAAATTCAGTAATTTTGTTAGCTCTTTCTCCTTCTCCCCGGCCATCTGCAGTGAAACTTCAAGGCTTGATGACTTTGCTTGGCAAACCTCAATTTCATATGCTAGTTCAGATATCTTATCATAATATTTACGGGAATCTGCTTCCGCATCCACACATTTCCTTTCAGATGCACTGTTCTGCTCTTCAAGTTCCTTGATTCTGTACTTTTCTGCTTCAAGCAACAACGCAAACTCTTTTGCCTTTTTTCCAGCATCCTCTAATCTGGAATCAGATGTCTGAACCAAATCTTCAAGCTCAAGGCTGCGCTGATAGTGCATTTTTGCTCTATCCTCATGCCCGGCACATTGTTCTTTTGCAATTTTCAACTCCTCCTCGAGCTCTGAATTCCGAGATGATGATTGATTCAGGGAGGACTCAAGGTGGCTTATCTTTTCCTGGTATCCCTCCATCCAGCCACTCAACTGATTCTTTGCCCCCTCTACCTCTTTCAGTGCAGTACTAAGTTCAGATATTTTCTGTGAGAACTCTCTCGCCTCTCTCTCAGCATCACTTCTTTTTTGTTCGACCATATTCAACTGCTGCTCAAGTTCCACACTCTTCTTCTCTGCTGCAATGAACTGTATCTCAAGCTCTCTCAGTTGTGATTTTGCCTCTTCTGCTGCACCATTTGAAGCTCGGATCAAATCCTCAAGCTCCAGGTTCTTTCGAGAGGTGGTTTCTGCAGCAGCTCTAGATTCACCGAGGAGATCTTCCATAAACTTCAACTTCTGCTCTAGCTCTGCAGTGCTTGACAAAGCTTGGGACAAAAGAGAATCTGTTTTGCAGAAATTCTCATCTGAAGTTTTCAATTTTCCCTCAAGCTCTGACTTTCTAGTAGTGGCTTCCTCTAATAATTTCTCTCGCTGCTCAAGTTGCTCCTCTGCAGATTTGAGCTTCGCCATTATATCACTTTCTTTCAATCTAGCAGCCTTTAGATCATTTTCAATGCTCTCCAACTTCTCTTGCATCACGGTCAATTCATTACGCAGCACCCTCACACGATTCTCAGCTGCAGTCAGCTTCTCATTGGAACTGCTTGATTCCTCTTCTAACCTTTTCTTTTCATCGGTGACCAAATTCAGTAATTCTGTTAGCTCTTTCTCCTTCTCCCCGGCCATCTGCAGTGAAACTTCAAGGCTTGATGACTTTGCTTGGCAAACCTCAATTTCAGATGCTAGTTCAGATATCTTATCATAATATTTACGGGAATCTGCTTCCGCATCCACACATTTCCTTTCAGATGTACTGTTCTGCTCTTCAAGTTCCTTGATTCTGTACTTTTCTGCTTCAAGCAACAACGCAAACTCTTTTGCCTTTTTTCCAGCATCTTCTAATCTGGAATGAGATGTCTGAACCAAATCTTCAAGCTCAAGGCTGCGCTGATAGTGCATTTTTGCTCTATCCTCATGCCCGGCACATTGTTCTTTTGCAATTTTCAACTCCTCCTCGAGCTCTGAATTCCGAGATGATGATTGATTCAGGGAGGACTCAAGGTGGCTTATCTTTTCCTGGTATCCCTCCATCTGGCCACTCAACTGATTCTTTGCCCCCTCTACCTCTTTCAGTGCAGTACTAAGTTCAGATATTTTCTGTGAGAACTCTCTCGCCTCTCTCTCAGCATCACTTCTTTTTTGTTCGACCATATTCAACTGCTGCTCAAGTTCCACACTCTTCTTCTCTGCTGCAATGAACTGTATCTCAAGCTCTCTCAGTTGTGATTTTGCCTCTTCTGCTGCACCATTTGAAGCTCGGATCAAATCCTCAAGCTCCAGGTTCTTTCGAGAGGTGGTTTCTGCAGCAGCTCTAGATTCACCGAGGAGATCTTCCATAAACTTCAACTTCTGCTCTAGCTCTGCAGTGCTTGACAAAGCTTGGGACAAAAGAGAATCTGTTTTGCAGAAATTCTCATCTGAAGTTTTCAATTTTCCCTCAAGCTCTGACTTTCTAGTAGTGGCTTCCTCTAATAATTTCTCTCGCTGCTCAAGTTGCTCCTCTGCAGATTCGAGCTTCGCCATTATATACCTTTCGTTCAATCCAGCAGCCTTTAGATCATTTTCATTCCTTTCCAACTTCTCTTGCATCTCGGTCAATTCATTACGCAGCACCCTCACACGATTCTCAGATGCAGTCAGCTTCTCCCTGGTACTGCTTAATATCTCTTCTAACGCCCTCTTTTGACCTTGGAGCACAGCCACTGACGCCCATTTCCAGGGGAACATGGTGTCTTTCGTTCCTGTATCCACTGCATTGCCAGCACGTAGATCAGAAATCGATAACATTTCACATGTTTCTTGTAATCAACAGATGTCTCGCAATGATATCGTAGCAGCCGGCTAATGACCGCTTAAATTTCTATGATTTTCGTGAGAAATGATAACATTTCCTTAAAAAAACAGAGTTCATAATTTATACTACAATTTCAGTGTATGAAAAAAAAAACCAAAAAGGAAAAAAGAAATTTTATAAAATGCCGAGTCACTTTGGCGGAGGTGGAATAAGGTGGACACAAATATAGCTATAAGCCTCAAGGAGCAGGTAATGAATCAACTGGATCAGCTTACAAACCAGTGGATCATCCTAGCATTTTTTTATCATTAAACCTGGTCGGACCTAGATTTTGAGTTAACAAATCATTGAGTTGACCGGTTGACCATGTCTTGGATTTGGACTTTGAAGTGTGTTCCAACAAAACCACCTGACGTGGGAGCCTAAATAGGAAATGTTCCACGTCAAATCATGTCATCAGATAGTGCGGTTTCAGCAGGTTTTGAAAGTGTTTTTCGTGCCGAAATGTATCAAAATAATTTTTTTATATTTTTTAAAAATCATTTTTGAAATCAGCATGTCAAAATAATCTAAAAACACCAAAACATATTCATTTAAAATACAAAAAAAATAATAATCAAATTTCAACCAAAAATAAGTTAGATCGCACAGCCAAACAGGCTCATAGCCAAACAAATTATTCAGCAGAGAAATGCATTTCATTGGTCATAGAGTTCCAAGAAGCTATATTTTACCAGGCTGTTTGCTTTGCCCTCCACATGCCCCCATGGAAGGGCAGCCGACCAGGCAGACACCTATCTAAGAACAACCCTAATTTACCCGGCGTGAAGATCTTATCATTTATTTCTACACATTATCGATTTTCTACATTTTACTCTTCTTTCAAATATCACAAAGTCTACCCTTACGGTATTCTATGAAAACAGATACAGACAAAACATAAATATATTTAATTTAATTAAAAAAATAAAAAAATAAAATATTTCTATCTCAAGAATAATTTTAAAACAGGTTACTAGCATATGTTTTTTCTTTGAATGTCATTTATCACTTTTATATGCTTTAAAATATTTGTTTGACACTGTATTTTAAAAATATTTTTATTTTTTTCTTTGATGTAATATATCTTCACAACATGGGGACCAGGTAATAATTTGTAATCCATGATGTTTATCCAAAATACATCATAAAATAACCATACAATTAAATTAGATTAAAATAAAAAAATACTATACTAGTATTAAGATAAAGAGCATACTATTTCACTTGGATGTATTAAAAACAATTTACGGGGACTATATAAGATTCCAAATCACCTAAGCTATTCTTATTATATAACATCCCATCATGTGAAAATGTCATCATGTGGGACCTCATTAATTTTGTGAGACCTACAAATTTCATTCAAGGCCATCAATTCCAATTCCTTTTCCATGATTGACCATGGAAGCATGACCTTCCATTGAAAAAAAAAACTGATGAGATTGATCCATCAAAATATTAAAGTATTGTTTCGCATTGCATTTCAAAATATTTAAAAAAAAACATAATTTTTTTTAATTTTAAATTAAAAAAATTTAGTGTTTTTAAATATTTTTATATACTAATTTAAAAATAATTTTTTAAAAATGAAAAAATATCATTTTAATATATTTTTACATAAAAAACAATATTAAAAAACAATATTCCAAACATAAAGTAAACATGAAAAATTACCGTGAATGGAAGCAATGTAGAGAGAGAGATAGACCAAAAACGATGCATAGTGGGTGGGATCCTATTGGCTGTAAATCATAGTTATATATTAATCATATTTTTAAAGTGTTAAAATAATACTTTTTTTTAATAATAATCTAAATCGAGTTTTAACCGATCAACAAATTGGACTCACCAAGTCAAATTAGATCAATTTTTATATGATTTTTTTGAAACTCAACCCGAACCAGAGTCGGGTCGACTCGGAGTGGTTTTAAATTTTTAATAATGATGCTTTAGTGTTTATAAATAAATTGTAACATGGCTATCAATTATTTGTTTTTTTCATGTAACAATAAAAATTCAAGATACGAGAGGGAAATGATAATGTAAAAGTAAAAGGTGTTGTATATTTTAAAGAAAAACAGTCAGCATGCATCATCAATTGAGGATAAATTTTATGATTTATTAAGGATTGACCACAGAAAGATACTGCAAAAAAGCAAATAAAATCAGATTTATTTTGACAAAAAAACATCATGTTCATTGATTTTTAAATTATCAATAATAAAATTGTTTTATTTTTATTAACCAGAAAGGAAAATAATAAATTTAAACCCAGGTCAATGATCAGGCCTAGAATAGAGGTTTCTGTAAAATAAATGAATCAAGCAAGGTGATCGATGCTCTCTGCTTTTATTTCCCTTCCCTTTTCAAACAACATTTCCTGTAGGCAAAGTATTAATTACGCATCCATTTCAAATTTGAACATGAATAAAATCAATGAACGGAGTGATGATCAAATTCTAAAAAAAACAAAGATCACAACCCAAGATCGTAAAATAAATAAATAAAAACTGAACACTGAACCATCGTGACAAGCAAAATCATAAAAATATTGATAGCTACAAAAGAAACACACTTCGTTGATGATTTCTTGATAAAAAAATCTGGAATTTTGGGCAAGAAAACAGAGATACGAAGTAGTGTACCTAAGAGAAAAATCGAAGTTGGATTACTTCCTTTAGCTTAAAAAATGGGATTTCTCTGTTTTCAAGAAAAACGAGAGATTTAGAGAGAATTATGGTGGTGGTGGTGGAGGAGGAGAGAAATTTGAGAGGAAAAGTTTATTTCTTTGTATTTTTATAGTGTGTGAGAGAAATGAAAGAGAGAATTACTTCAAAAACAGGTTTTTAAATAGTGTTTTACATGTTCATCTAGACTCAGAAGCAAAGTGGATTCGAAAAGTAAAATTCCTTAAAAATATAAGTATATTTGTATACTACAACTGCACAATGAAGTCATTTGAAAGGAAAAGTTTATTTCTTTGTATTTTTTTATAGTGTTTGAGAGAAATGAAAGAGAGAGTTACTTCAAAAACAAGTTTTTGAATAGTGTTTTACATGTTCATCTAGACTTAGAAGCAAAGTGGATTCGAATAGTGAAATTCCTTAATAATATAAGTATTATTTGTATACTACAACTGCACAATGAAGTCGTTTGAGAGAAATTTGAGAGGAAAAGCTTATTTCTTTGTATTTTTTTATAGTGTGTGAGAGAAATGAAAGAGAGAATTACTTCAAAAACATGTTTTTGAATAGTGTTTTATATGTTCATCTAGATTCAGAAGCAAAGTGGATTCGAATAGTGAAATTCCTTAATAATATAAGTATTATTTATATACTACAACTGCACAATGAAGTCGTTTGAGAGAAATTTGAGAGGAAACGTTTATTTCTTTGTATTTTTTTATAGTGTGTGAGAGAAATGAAAGAGAGAATTACTTCAAAAACAGGTTTTTGAATAGTGTTTTACATGTTTATCTAGACTCAGAAGCAAAGTGGATTCGAATAGTGAATTTCTTAAATAATATAAGTATTATCTGTATACTACAAATGCACAATGAAGTCGTTCGAGAGGAAAAGTTTATTTCTTTGTATTTTTTTATAGTGTGTGAGAGAAATGAAAGAGAGAATTACTTCAAAAACAGGTTTTTGAATAGTGTTTTACATGTTTATCTAGACTCAGAAGCAAAGTGGAT
Organism: Salix purpurea; assembly: GCA_027405865.1. NCBI lineage: Eukaryota > Viridiplantae > Streptophyta > Magnoliopsida > Malpighiales > Salicaceae > Salix > Salix purpurea. The sequence goes on along the minus strand of JAOWLH010000021.1, from coordinate 1,063,283 downwards.
TCGAATAGTGAAATTCTTAAATAATATAAGTATAATCTGTATACTACAAATTCACAATGAAGTCGTTCGAGAGGAAAAGTTTATTTCTTTGTATTTTTTTATAGTGTGTGAGAGAAATGAAAGAGAGAATTACTTCAAAAACAGGTTTTTGAATAGTGTTTTACATGTTCATCTAGACTCAGAAGCAAAGTGGATTCGAATAGTGAAATTCCTAAATAATATAAGTATTATCTGTATACTACAAATGCACAATGAAGTCGTTCGAGAGGAAAAGTTTATTTCTTTGTATTTTTTTATAGTGTGTGAGAGAAATGAAAGAGAGAATTACTTCAAAATTAGGTTTTTGAATAGTGTTTTACATGTTCATCTAGACTCAGAAGCAAAGTGGATTCGAATAGTGAAATTCCTAAATAATATAAGTATTATCTGTATACTACAAATGCACAATGAAGTCGTTCGAGAGGAAAAGTTTATTTCTTTGTATTTTTTTATAGTGTGTGAGAGAAATGAAAGAGAGAATTACTTCAAAATTAGGTTTTTGAATAGTGTTTTACATGTTCATCTAGACTCAGAAGCAAAGTGGATTCGAATAGTGAAATTCCTAAATAATATAAGTATTATCTGTATACTACAAATGCACAATGAAATCGTTTGAGAGAAATTTGAGAGGAAAAGTTTATTTCTTTGTATTTTTTTTATTCTTCGGGCTCATTTTTTTTCCTGCTTTTTCCCCCACTTATAGATTGTTTTTTTTTTTGACAACTGAAATGTCCAGGCCAGCTTACACGCACCACAATTTATTTTCCCCACGTATACATTGTTTTTTTATAAACGAGGTGTCCGAGGCAACTTACATACGTCACGAATAATTCCTCGACCAATTTTTTTTAATATTTTTTTCTGTTTTTTTTCCCATTTATAATTTACTTTTTTATAACCGGGACGCAGCTTACACTCATCACAAACAGACTTGAGAACCAATGAATCAAAGCACTTCCAATCCAATCAATAAAATAATAGATGCAGACTTGAATATTACATGAATTGAACATTTCTTCTTTCAAATGGATGGAGGCAAGGGATAATAAAGAAAAACAAATTCCCAGGCCAACGCTCAAAAACCTAATCTAGAAAGCATACTAATACAGCTTCCAACCTCTTCTGTATAAAAACTGGAATGAAACAAGGAATTTTTTATTTTTTATTTTTTAAAAAAGGCAAAAAAACCTGAAGCATTGAGCAAGAACAAAACCCAGAATCCCAAAACTAATAACGCTTCCCAAGAATTGCACCAATGATTAAAGATACCAAGGCCACTCCAAGAATGAATTTAAAGTTCATGGCAGGCCAAACATCGGCAGTTTGAGTATGGGTTTCAGAAGGGGATGAGACTTGTGTAGATGCAGCTTCTAACTTTTTCCTGCTCTTTCTTTTTGTGGGAGTAGAAATGGCAGCGCCGATGTCTCTGGATTTGATCTCTCCTCCTTTCTGTTCAGATGGACTGCTTCCATCACCCTGCTATATATCTCAGTGTAAACAACTGTTCGATTTTTACATTTAAATGCCTAGCATGATAACATGTCCACTGACCATTTATTTCCAACTTCACTTTCTCATGGCTTATTTTTCCCAGTTTAGAGAATGAAAATTCTATGGATAGTGAGGGATATAAACTGACCTCTTCCAATAACTTAGCATCAGCCTCATGCAGTTTCTGCTCAAGTTCCTTCACTTGGTTCTCTAGATGTGACGTTTCTTTGTTCCTGGCTTCAAGGTCTGCAAGGGATTTCTTCAGAGCTGCTTCTTTTTCCAGCTTTTGAGAATCTATTTCTTTCTGTTTGGTTGAACATCAGAAAGAAGTGTCAGAAAAGTTTTTCACAAGTTCCTTGCATTAATTTTCCCTTGAATAAAAACAGCGGGAGGCCTACACTGAGTACAGTCAGAGATGTTCAGTGTTCAGTAATAAACTTAATAGGACTTCAGAACCCTAATTTTGAACAAGTCCTTGGCTCTCAGGACAATACCTCTTCTTTTAGTTGAGCTTCAGCAGTCATCAATTGCTTTTCAAGTTCCTCGAGAGAAGTTTGCAATGCTGACTTCTCAGCAACCTCAGCCTTGAGACTTTCAATCTCAGAGTTCAAGCCATCTTCATTGGCCTCCTGTCCCTTCAATTGTTCCTCAAGCTGAATGATCACTGATTGAAGCTCCTTCTTTTCATGTTGATTTGTTTCATTGAGCAGGTTGTTCTCTTTTGTAACTGAAGATATCTGTTATTTGAAAATTTATCAGGTTAGGAGACTAGGGCCAAAGTAATTGCCAAATCATTATTTACCAAGAAAAATAAAAGCACAAATGAAGCTACAAACCTGAGACTGTACATCAGTAAGCTGCAGTCGCAAATCATCAACGGCCTTCTTTGATATGTGAAGCTGCTCGGCAGTTCCATCTTTCTCAGAGAGGATTGCTGATAGTTTTGCCTCTAAATCCCTGAGTTTGGACTCATATGAGGCCAGCTCCTGAGTGAGCCTCAAATTATCCTCAGCCAGCCCACCACTCTCTCTTTCAAAGTGACCTGACTTTGTTTTCAGTTCCTCGACAACAGTTTCCAGACGTGTTACTTTCAGGAGAGTCTCTTCCAGCTCCGTTTTTCGAGAATCAGCAATTGTGGATGCTTCATGAGACTGTTCTTCAAACAGTTTTACTTGCCCTTCAAGTGAATTTAGCTTCTCATTCAAATTTTTTGCTTCTACATCCTTCAGAATGAGGCTATGAATGGCCTCTTGCAGTTGCATTTCAGCGCGCATCATTCGCGACTCGGTTGCAGAATGAAGTTCTATGGCTCTTGAGTGCTTGTCTGTTATTTCTGTGATAGTGCTTGCGTGAGAAGCAAGTTGTTGAGACGTTACTTCCCTCTCAGAAACAGCAGAATTTAGCAATTCCTGGAGTTCATCAATCTTGCGTTTTAGCTGATTGTTTGTCTCAACTAAGAGTTCATTCTCTGAGGAGGAGCTGGAAAACTTGGTTTCTACTTCCACGACCTGACTTTTGAGTTCTCCATTGGAGGTTTCCAAAGCTACCATTCTTAACAAACACAAGTCCAATTCTTCCTTCAAAACTGCAGACCTTCCAGTTACTTCAGTTATCTGCTCTTTGTATGCCTTTACTTGGTCTTCAAGGGTATTCAGTTTCTCAGACAGGGATTCTGCTTCAGAATCTTTGTTAGCGAAATTTGTTAATGCTTCCTGAAGCTTGATTTCCGAATCCCTTTTTAGGGTTTCGTGTAAAGACTCAAGCTCTGACTTTCTAGTAGTGGCTTCCTCTATTAATTTCTCTTGCTGCTCAAGTTGCTCCTCTGCAGATTTGAGCTTCGCCATTATATCACTTTCTTTCAATCCAGCAGCCTTTAGATCATTTTCATTGCTTTCCAACTTCTCTTGCATCACGGTCAATTCATTACGCAACACCCCCACAAGATTCTCAGCTTCAGTCAGCTTCTCATTGGAACTGCTTGATGCCTCTTCTAACCTTTTCTTTTCATCGGTGACCAAATTCAGTAATTCTGTTAGCTCTTTCTCCTTCTCCCCGGCCATCTGCAGTGAAACTTCAAGGCTTGATGACTTTGCTTGGTAAACCTCAATTTCAGATGCTATCTCAGATATCTTATCAGAATATTTACGGGAATCTGCTTCTGCATCCACGCATTTCCTTTCAGATGCACTGTTCTGCTCTTCAAGTTCCTTGATTCTGTACTTTTCTGCTTCAAGCAACAGCGCAAACTCTCTTGCCTTTTTTCCAGCATCCTCTAATTTGGAATGAGATGTCTGAAACAAATCTTCAAGCTCAAGGCTGTGCTGATAGTGCATTTTTGCTCGGTCCTCATGCCCGGCACATTGTTCTTTTGCAATTTTCAACTCCTCCTCAAGCTCTGAATTCCGAGATGATGATTGATTCATGGAGGACTCAAGGTGTCTTATCTTTTCCTGGTATTCCTCCATCTGGCTACTCAACTGATTCTTTTCCCCCTCTACCTCTTTCAGTGCAGTACTGAGTTCAGATATTTTCTCTGAGAACTCTCTCGCCTCTCTCTCAGCATCACTGCTTTTTTGTTCGACCATATTCAACTGCTGCTCAAATTCCACACTCTTCTTCTCTGCTGCAATGAACTGTATCTCAAGCTCTCTCAGTTGTGATTTTGCCTCTTCTGCTGCATCACTTGAAGCTTGGATTAAATCGTCAAGCTCCAGGTTCTTTTGAGAGGCAGTTGCTGCAGCAGCTCTAGATTCACTGTGGAGATCTTCCAGAAACTTCAACTTCTGCTCTAGCTCTGCAGTGCTTGACAAAGCTTGGGACAAAAGAGAATCTGTTTTGCAGAAATTCTCCTCTGAAGTTTTCAATTTCCCCTCAAGCTCACTGCACAACTCTTTCATCTGTGCTGCGTTGCTAGTGAGATCCGCCATGGCTGCTACTAGAGCTTCTTTTTCTTTCAGTACCTTAGCCAATTCTTCCTGAACAGTTGAGACCTGTGCTTCATGGGTTTTCAGCCCAGCCTCAACTGATTCCCTTGTGGTGATTTCCTCCTGCAACTCCAACTTCATGCCTTCCATCTCCGAAACTTTTGCTTGAAGATCTTCTTTAGTTGCAGTGAGCAAACTCTCAAGAGCCGAGTAATCTTCCTTCACCTGAGATTCTGAAGCTTTCTTTAGTTCCAATTCCTGGGCCAGCTCGCTGATGAGAGCCTCCTTTGAAGAAAGTCTTCGCTCTATGTCCTGCAACTGTGATTTTGAAGCAGCCAACTCTTCATTAGCTGCTGAAAGTTCCATTGTCGTGCTCGTAAGTGCCCCTTCAACTTTCTGATTCTCTGCAACCTTCTCGTACAGGCCCTTGACTTCCTCCTGGAGAGAAGCCATCTGATTTTCCATTTCTTTTGCACTCAATTTTGCCGCCTCAAGCAGCCTTTCAAACTCCAAGGCCCTCTGCGTCTCGGATTCAGCATGCGAACCACTTTCTTTGTGCAGCTCCTCAAACTTCTTCGCCTCGCCAGAAGATATTTCCAGCTCATTTTCCAACTCCTGCATCTTCTTTCTTGAATTCTCGAGCTCAAGGGTGATACCATCAAATGATTCCTTAACCTCAACCAGTTCCTGATGCTTGGTTTCTTTTGCCTGTAAAGCTTCTTGCAGAGTGTTGAGCTGTGCACTAAATTTCTCCTCAGCCTCCATTATCTGCTCTTGCAATTTCTTGTGACTAATTTCAAGCTCTCCATACTTCTTTCCACCTTCATCCAACTTCTCGTCGGCCAGCAGGACGTCATCCTTCATCCTTGTATTCTCGGATTCAGAATGCTTTAATGCTGCGGATACTCTTTCCAATTCGAGCTCAAGTTCCTTCAGCTTCTCCTGGGCCTCTAGCATTTCTCTGGTCGGACCGCTTAAACTTCTTTCCACAACAGATGGCTTATCAGCCTCCCCAGAAGATTTCGCATCAAATGATTCCTTCTCCACTTTGATGAATTCTCCATCAGTTTCATCTTCTTCCTTCCCCCCTTCTTTTTCTACTTTCATCAAGTCTCCGTTCGCTACCTGTAATAGCATCACCAGAATCAAAACTGAGCTGAAAATGAAGAATTTTTCTAAAAAACAAAAAAGATTCCACAGCAAATTAGCACTCCAGAAAGTTTCTGCAATGCAGGCTGTAATATCGTTTTCATCAAGTTGATTCGGGCATTAGAACTACCTTAATAGGACCAGCAACGTCAATATCATCCGTCACAACTGGAACTTCTGAACTGACTTGTGTCTCTCCTTCCATATCAAACCACCTTCACCTTCCTAGATTTGTCCTTCTGAAATTGTAACAAGTGACAGTTAACATTTTCTTTCATGATTTACATGGCAAAGCCTCAAAACTCAAAAGACATTGGACAGGGCAACATGGTGTCTTTCGTTACTGTATCTACGTGCTGGTCGTTACTGTATCCACTGCATTGCCAGCACGTAGATCAGAAATCGATAATACTGACTCCCTCAGATGTAAAACAGAGTTACACTACAATTTCAGTGCATTAAAAAAAAAAGCAAAAATCAAAAAGGAAAAAAGAAATTTTATAAAATGCCGAGTCAATTTGGCGGAGGTGGAATAAGTTGGACACAAATATAGTTACAAGCATCAAAGGATCAGGTAATGAATTAACTGGATGAGCTTTTCGAGTTAACAAATCATTGAGTTGACCGGTTGAGTCCGGTATACAAGTGAAATTCTCGGCCACCATGTCTTGGATTCGGACTTTGAAGTGTGTGCCGACAAAACTACCCGACGTGGGAGATTACTAGTTTATTAAAAATATTCTGTTCCAGAAATATTAAAATAATATTTTTTATTTTTTATAAATTATTTTCGTTATTAGTACATAAAAATAATCTAAAAATATTATTATTTTTTAATTTAAAATAAAAATAAAAATATTTCAATTTAAAAAAAAAAACTTTACAACGCAGCGAAAAATACTGACATGTTACACGTCAAATCATGCCATCATAGACAAAGCCAAACAAATTATTCAGCAGAGAAATGCATTTCATAGATCATAAAGTTCCAAGAAGCAACATTTTACCAGGCTGTTTGCTTTGTCATCCACATGCCCCCATGGAAGGGCAGCCGACAAGGAAGACACCTATCTAAGAACAACCCTAGTTTACTCGGCCTGACGATCTTATCTTTTATTTCTATACACAGTATCGATTTTCTACATTTAACTAAACCCTAAAAATATTTCTTCTTTCAAATATCACAAAGGCATAACTTGAACACTTCCCTTGTCTACCTTTACGGTACTCTAAGAAGAAGAAGAAAAAAATAGATACAGACAAAACATGAATATATTTAATTTAAGTGAAAAAATAAAAAAATAAAAAAATAAAAAATTTCAATCTAAAAAATAATTTTAAAACAAATTACTAGCATATGTTTTCTACTATCTTCATCTTCTTCTTTTTTTATGAAGGTCACTTGTCACTTTTCTATATTCTAAAATGTCTGTTTGACACAATATTTTAAAAATATTTTAATTTTTTTGTGTGTGTAATATATCATCACAACATGGCAACCTGATAATAATTTGTAATCCATGACGTTTATCCAAAATACATCATAAAATAACCTTAAAATTAAAGTGAAGTAAAAAAAAATACTATAATAGTATTAAGATAAAGATCATACTATTGCTATTATTATTATTATTATTATTATTATTATTATTATGACATCCTATCATCATGTGAAAATGTCATGTGGGACCTCACAATTTTGTGAAACCTAAGAATTTTATTCAAGGCCATCAATTCCAATTCCTTTTTTCCATGATTGACTATGGAAACATGACCTTCCATTGGAAAAACTGAAGAGAGTGATCTATCAAAACATCAGGCATATTTGAAAATATAACTGAAATTATTTTTTAAAGTATTTTTTTGTTTAAAAATACATCAATTTTTTTTAAAAAAAAAATTATTATTGATATCAATACATAAAAATAATATAAAAATATTAAAAAAAATTAATTTAAAATAAAAATAAAAATAAAAACTTTTTAATTTAAAAAAATTAATTTAAAATAATATCAATACATAAAAATAATATAAAAATATTAAAAAATAAAAATTTAAAATAAAAAATAAAAATAAAAACTTTTTAATTTTTCTTAAAAATATTTCTTAAGGAGTGTCAAACAAAAATTACTGTGTGAATTGAAGCAATGTAGAGAGAGAGAGAGAGAGAGAGAGAGAGAGAGCAAAAACGATGTAGAGGGGGTGGGATCCTATCAGTTGAAAATCACGGGGCCAATAATGACTCATCATCAAGATAATTGTCTTTTAAGAAAAATAATTTGTAAGGTGTCACTGTCATTACTTTTTTAAAATAAAAACATTTTATCATAAAAGTATATATATGACCAGAAAAAATTGGTCTAATAAAAATTTATTACACTCGGTTCAAGTAAAAGTGTTAAAAATCGACTTTTGACCGAGCAACAAGTTGAACCACCTAGTTAAACGAGATGATTTTTATATGGTTCTTTTTTTAAACCCAGTCCAAACCAGAGTTGGATCGACTTAGAGTGGTTTAAAGGGTTAAGGTTGTTTTTTTTAAATATTTTTTATTTATAAATATATTAAAAAAATAAATTTAAAATAAAAAATAAAAATATATTTTTTAACTTTTTTTGAAAAACGTTTGAAAAAGCAATGTTAAGCAGGCACTTGATAATAATGCTTTAGTGCTTATAAATAAATTGTAACATGGCTATCAGCTATTTTTTTTTCATGGAACAGTAAGAATTCAAGACACGAGAGTGAAATAATAATGTAAAAGTAAAAGGTATTCTATATTTTATACAAAAACAGACAGCATGCATAAATTGAGGATATATTTTATTTATTTTTTAAATTCTTGATGGAGAGATTATGAGCAATAAAAAGACTGTTAATTTACCTAAAATATTGGGAAAAACAATTTTTTTTTTTTTTATATCCATATAAGAACGGGAACCCATGACTAGAAAATGCACTTTATGGGTCCAGGGTATACGTAAACCTCCGGCTGTTCAGGCCTCCAATAGAGGTTTTTGTAAATAAATAAATAGAGCAAAGTGATTGATGCTTTCTGCTTTTATTTCCTTTCCTTTTTCAAACAATATTTCCTCTCGACAAAGTATTAATTACCCCTTCTATGCGCATCCATTTCAAATTTGAACATGAAAAAAATTATGAACGGAGTGATGATCAAATTCTAAAAAACAAAAATCACAGCCCAGGATCGCAAAAAAAAAAAAAAAAAACTGAACACTGAACCATCGTCATCAACAACATCACAAAAATATTGATCGCTGCAAAAGAAACACACTTCGCTGATGATTTCTTGATCAAAAAGACTGAAAGTTTGGGCAAAAAACAGAGCTAAAGAAAACAGAGACACAGAGTAGTATACCTGAGAGAAAAATCGAAGTTGAATTACTTCCTTTTGCTTAAAAAAATGGGATTTCTCTGTCTTTCAAGCAAAAACGAGAGATTTAGAGAGAGTTATGGTGGTGGTGATGGAGGAGGACAGAAATTTGAGAGAGGAAAAGTTTACTTCTTTATATTTTCTTAAAGTGTGAGAGAGAAATGAAAGAGAGAATCTTATATAGAGGAGAGGAGGGAGGGAGAAGTGGAGTCCACCGAGGAGTGGTTCGTGGGGTCAGTCCAATAGGACAATGGCTGGGTCGGAACGCTGCCGGTTTGGTTCCATCTTAGGCTTTTGATTTCTTTTTTTTATTGCCATACACAAATTGTCTAAATCATGGATAAGAATATGCTTCATAAATTCTACCCATTTTCTTATTGATTTGAAGAAAAAGAAATTGAAAAATATATAATTAGTTAAAAATTCATTTAGGAATCTCAATTAGTTTGCTGATTTAGATTAAGAAATTAAAATACATTGTTGATAATGTGTTATTGATTATTTGTCCAAGTATATTTTACTTAGAAATGTATTGAATTATTATTATTATTATTATTATTTAAATTTTATATTTGACATCAGCACATCAAAATAATTTAAAATTATATATATTTTTTAATTTAAAACAAAAATAAATTGTAGAGAATCCTACAATATTTTTTGAACATAAAAATAAAAACACTTTTAGTTTTCTTCTTGAACATTCAATAAAGATTATACTTAGTTTTTTTTTTCTCTTCTTTTTAGCCATGTATAAGTAATATTTAATACCAATCATCATCATCATCATCAACACGGTATACCTACTACTAGTTTGACCATCAAATTGCTTGTTTTTTGACCCATGTATTTTATAATATAAAAGAAAAAAATAGTACATCATCTGTATAGAAATAAATAAACAGATAAAAAAATTGTACTATTTTATTATCACCTACTATATTGAGTGACTGGTGAGTTCCTGCACTATAAAAATATTTGATATCGTAATGTATGCTATTTTTTAAAATGCTGTTTAATTATTATTTTGTTAACATTAGTATATTAAAATTAAAAAATATTAATTTAATATATTTTCATGTAAAAAATAATTTGAAAAACAAATTACAACACAAAATAAACACGTGGTCAAAAACATGGCTACCGAGTCTTATAATTACAATTTTTTTTCTTATTGTAGGATACAATTAAGGGATTTTTTCGAGTCAACATTTTTTCTTTACTTTTCCTTAGCATGAAAACTGTTGGGCTTTTTGGTCTCAATGTGGCGGCCCTTATCGACCGACCAAACCGCCCCTCTACGTGTGCATAGGCGACGATTGTCTTTTCTTCGGCCGGGCATGCCATTGCTCCTTTTTTAGTTTTTTTTCTTACTGTAGTTGATTTTTCAAAATTAGTTTGTGAGTTGACTAATTTTTTAATAAATTTAAAAATATATTACTTGATATATTTTTTTAAAAAAAAATCGACAAATTCTATTCAACGATATGATTGTGTGTGGCTGTGCATCCAAGGCTGCCTGCCTTTCCATTATATATATATATATATATATATATATATATATATATATATATATATATATATTAGAATGATTTAAAAAAATGTCCAGCCAGCAATATTAATGTTAGTGGTAGGGAGTTCATAGCAGAGGCAGAAGGTTCCAATATTAATTTAGTAGGTTTGGTTAATTTGTGACCTTTTTTATTTTATTTTATTTTATTTATAGTCTCTAGCTAGCCCTGATCATCAGTTTGCAAGCTTGACCAGTTTCTTAACTTGCATGAGTCTTCGCCGTCTATGCTGGTCTGTGTACAGCTGACCCTTCGTTCAAATGAAAGAAATGGTCACGAATATATATATATATATATATATATATATATATATATATATATAATGAAAGAAATGGTCACAAATAATTATTTCTCTCAGAAGAATATAATATGAAAAATATACAAAATGCACTAAGCACCTAGACAAGCCTATCGTTTTTTTTCTTTTTTCTATCATTTAATCGGAGGTCAACACACATGCCACCGCTAAAACTCTCTGGTCAGAAATAGCTAAACAGGTCTGTTCCACGAGAAATTGACAAATCAAAGGGTATTTTTTATTAACATTTTTGAGCATGAAGGGTTCAATACTCCATCCACTTGCTGTGCTGATATATAGAATGCTGATTTTTCCGATTCATTTTAGAAATTGGCCAATTTTGAAACTTTAATCGGTCCTATACCGTTGGCTTCTACAGATTCTATAGAACGCAGGAAGGATCTGTTATTGTAGTTTTTATATTTTAAAAATATATAAAAAAATAGTTTAAAACTGTCGAAAAATATATTTATATTCTTCCCTTTTATCTTATAAACTAACAAAAACACAATGCACGTATATTCGCCCAGAAATACAAGATAGATACAAAAATAATAATAACTCTCGTGGATCACCGGATGTCCAGCCTCTTATTTATTTATTTTTTAATATGGGTGTCCGAGTTATCTTGTGCGTATCTCAACTAATTTTACGAGTTCTAAACTTAACGATTATGTAAGTCTCTAGTGGTCATCATATTGGAAATCAAAAGGCTCGAAACCTGAGATTACAAGGGAAACAAAACTTTTAGTGCTAAACTCATATCATTGGATCACCTACCACATAATTTATTGAGCCTCTTATTAAAAAAAAAAAAAATAAACAAGATAAACTCTCAACGATCAAATGAATCTTGTGACCTGAAACAACCAGTCCTAATAATGTTGTGTAGGTTAAATACAACTCACAACACCATAATAATAATAATAATAATAATAATAATAATAGAAACATCACGAGGGCATAACTAAAAGAGAAATTGTTTTTCTTAAAAATGTTTTAAAATAATATATTTTAAAATTTTGTTTTTAGCATTACCATATCAAAACAATAAAAATACATAAAATAAACACTAATTTAAAGCTAAGAAAAGTAAATAAATTAATATCACCAATATTAAAAATCATTTAAATTATAGCTGGTTGGACTCAGCAGTTTGACCAGTAGATTTTAGACCTAAAATTCAAAGCACGACACCTAACTTTTTTTTTTAAAAAATAAAAATTAAAAAGGAGTCACTTTCATAACTAAAATTCTTGCACACCTGAGCACCAAATTGAGGTCTTGAAATGAAGTTGCATATACTTGTCACCTTTTCTTTCTCCCACGAGAGTGACAGATCAGTGGCCGGAGATTTATTCTGCCATAGCTTTTGGTGGGATCCATGGCTTGGCCACCCCAATTTGGATGCGCCCGACAGCATGTTGAACGACTGCCTTGAAGAAAATAAATTATAAAGCCCCCTTGTTTCTAGAAATACTTTTCATGTATCTCTTCTTAAGTTTTTTTTTTTATATGTTCAATAGTATGTGAAAAATAAGTAAAAAATATTTTATAATCGGCTACATCTCTTTTTTTTATATGTTCAAGGGTTTTTATTTTATTCTATACATATGAGTTTAATTTTATAAAAAATAATTATTTTTAAAATAATATTTTTAATATGTCTGACCTTGTGTAATATTTTTTTTCTTTTCTTTTATTCAATCAATTTCATATTTTTTTATATGCCTATTATAGTTTATTGATTTTAATAAAAAAAAATCAGTAAACACAAACATGTAAATGTATCATTTTGCAGGGTGAAATATCTTGATTTAAACCCATCTCTTAATTTGTTTGTTTTCTCTTTTAGTATTTGTTGATTATTTGTTTTTTAAATTTATTTACTCAGATAATTATCTATTAATTTGATTAGATGTTTGTATAAATTTCTCAATTTAAACTTTGAGTTTATTATGTAAAAACAATTTTATATAAAATGTGCGTACTTAAAGTTATATATATTTTACCACCAAATCTAAAAAATAAAGAAAAGAATGGCAAAGCTCAAACACAAAGTATTCTGAATGTGGGCCAGAGCGTAAAAAAGAGACCGGGCTGGATGTTGGCAGGCTGAGAACTAGTTAGCTCTGAACTGGCTGAAACGGCCCAATCAACCCTGACCAATCACGGCCATGGTTCAAAACATTATCTTCATAGATAGATGTTAAAGAGCCAAGAGCGTTTCCCCTCTTTCATTAAAAAAAAAAAAAAAAAAACAGGAGGGGGGAAAATGGATGCCGGGATGCAGGTAGCGCTTCCCATTCTCGGAGTTTTAGCTGCTGCTGCTGCTACTTTCTATGTCGTCAGCTTTTCCGAGCTTAGAGAGGTATCTATCCCTAACATCTCGTCTCTTTTCTCTTCACAGATAGATGATTCCGTGTTTGTTTTTGTTAATTTCTTGTTTATTTGAACCTGTAAGAAATCATTTAGAGATCTGGAAGAGTCCGGGGACGGAGGGTTTGAGTCATCTCTAAGTTCAAGAAAACGGAGAGCAAGAAGAAAGGCTGAAAAAAAAGCCAAGAATTGAAAGGACGAAGAAAGTCTACACATGAATCATCACTTGCTTCTTGTTAAACATTCTCATGGAAGTTGCTTTTCATGTATATTTCTTAGTAATTAGGTCAGAATTTGGTTTTGAATAATTGCTACTATGATGAATATCCTAGCACAAATCCAACACCATCAATTTCTTATCCCCCAATTTATCTTCTTAATGCTCCATTTAAAGCAATAATATTGACATCGATTTTCACAAACAAGATGTTAATTAAGAATTAAGTGAGGTTTAATAATGGTTTCATATTATTTTCTTCTTTAAATTTAAATGTGTATTTGATATTTTAGTGCAAGATTTTTTTAAAATGATATTCCTGTTAAAAAAATATTATTTTTTATTATTTAATTTTAATTATTGACATTAACAATAAAAACATTAAGAGTTACTAAAAAATATTGATTTAACTTTTTTCAGAGTTAAATATATATATTTAAAAAAAAAAATAGAAGCTACCACATCCTCTAAATCTTGTGCCGACTTATTACTATATTTTACTTAACTATTTAAAAATCTAAATGGTTGAAGTTTTTTTTTTTTTTAAATTATATTATTTCATGATAAAAAATTAAAATCACAACCGAGTCAAAAGGGAAATCAGACCCCTTTTTATTTACCACTACTACGCCTACAACTACAAGGCCTACCCTTGGAGTTAGTAACAAGTAAACTTGGCAATCAAGATTTTCAAAGACAATTTCTGAGCCTTTGTCCTCAGAAAAGGATGTTAGGAGCAATTGCTAACGAAGATAATGTAAGCATCTCTGTTCAGCTAGGGCAAGCGAGTTTGTTAGCAATCTCTTATATATATATATATATAATTATTTAAAAGAGGACCATTAAATAATTATTTACAGAATAAAATGTCTTCGTTGCAAATTATAGAAGAGAAAACATAAAAAAAAAAAACAGAATAATAAAGAGCAACTAAATTAGAAATGTATATTTATCTATATCTAAATAACATATGATCTACGAATAAGATTGCTATCAATGTAGCTAAAATTAGGTCAGACTACACTATGGTAGGGGTGAGCAAGAACATCAAAAACTGATTAAACTGGAAAAAAATCAACTCAGAAAAATCAAACCATTAAAAAAACTGATTAGATTTTTAAAAAAAACTTCCAGTCCAGTGTGGTTTTGCTTTTTTAAGGATAAAACCGGCAAACCAAAATCAAACTGAACCGGTTTAAATTAAAAAAAATATATACTATATATATTTTTTCTATTCTTCTAGTTCAATTCAAATATTTTGGTCTAATTTAATTTTGATGAAATGGGAGATAGGAAAGACTTGGTTAAAGTAAATAAAAAAAGCTAAAAAACCTGAAAACTATTTTTTGATTTTAGAGTTAAAAAACAAACTAGAATCGATAGGTTTAAACCGGTTTTGTTTTTTTTTTTATTTTATTTTTTTAATTTAATTATTTTTTATAAATAAAAACCAAAGCAAACTGAAAGTGATGGACCCTACATTCTAGCCAAACTAATAGTTTATGCGTTATAAAAGAGAAACTAGATTTTTCCATTACGGCTATAGCTTGTTAAAATTAAAAATAGATAATTTTTTATGAGACAAACACTCAGAAGAAGGCAAATCTAATGAATGCTGCCTGTCTTTTACGTGGAAAGCTATCTTCGTGGCAGGTTAAGCTCCTACTGGGTTTTGATCACATGCATGCATTATAAAGCCATTCATCAAAAAACTTATGAGCTAGCCATGCATGTCCATGCTCGGAACAAAAACCTCTCCAATCTCCATTATCGATAGTTTTATAAGCTTTAGGGTTTATCTATATGCATCTCCAAGTGATTTCCAAGTGATCTGCATAGCAAATCTCAACTTCGAGTCAAGATATATATTTTTATAAAAACTTAGAATAACTAAAATTTTATTCATTAATTTGTACTTCTAAAATACATCCGAGGAGTACTCGCATGAAAAAACCCTATGCAAGGATGACGAGCACAAATCTGAAATTGTTATGTTTACTGTTTCAATTCGCATAAATGATCTTTTCTCTTCCATCCTATCTTTCGTGTTTGGTTAGATCCATGATAAAAAAAAAACAAAAACATGTAGTGATCAGAGG
This sequence comes from Salix purpurea, assembly GCA_027405865.1. Taxonomy (NCBI): domain Eukaryota; kingdom Viridiplantae; phylum Streptophyta; class Magnoliopsida; order Malpighiales; family Salicaceae; genus Salix; species Salix purpurea. The sequence continues at coordinate 1,047,722 of JAOWLH010000021.1, read as the reverse complement.
ACAAAAACGTGTTCCGTTGAAGTAACGATGATGATTTTTAAGATAATCTTGAAATGGATTCATGTCATTTCAAAATGAAAATCTCAGGAAAATATATATATGTTCTCTTTCATCTCAATTACCTAATTAAAGAACTTGAACAACAAAAGAGTTGTCCTGGTAGATCGATCACTCGTCGCATATATACAGTTTGGTAGAAAATTAATTACTCAATCGGTGGTTTATTTTCTTACTCTCAAGGTGAAACTACATCTGATCAAATGGGATGCTGACAGTGGTGGATACACCCAGACATTTATATAAACCATGCATTTGCAGGAGACAATTATCCAAGGAAGATGAAATGTCAGCGTCTACTGGGCGACATTACCCAACTTGCTGAGAATGACACCTCATCAACCAATTGTTCTGAGCTTGGAATAAAAAACAAAGCAAATATAAAACTCAGTTATGCCAAATATTTAAGTGGAAGTAGTAAGACTCAGTTTCTAACTCTTTTTTTTTTTTTCATTTTTAAAAAAAGTTTTAAAATGATGTTAGAATCCATAATCTGGGATTTTGAATCAGATATATAGGATTTATAAGTATGATTAAAATTAATGTAATTTAAAAGCATAAAGCATCAAATAGCCTCGTTGTTATGGATGAGATTGTTGTCCAATATGATTTCACAAACGTTTTGTAATAAGGTATAAAAAATAAAATGAAATGTTATATTACTATTACTATACGAAGCTATCATAGAATATCAACTTCTTAATCATTCGTATTGACTAAAGCTGCCAACTTGGTAGCTTTTCCTTACCCACCATTGGAATGCTGCCTTTGCTTAATCTTTTGATTTGAAAACTGGACAAAAACAATGAAGATTCGGCAAAGTTTATAATTGAAAGATAGTTCATGAACTCAACTTATCAAGCTGATCATGGAAAAAGGAAAAAAAAAAAAACTTCAAGATCAATATCGGAATAAGAAAATCCTATAAAAAAATAATGGTAAGAACAAGCCACTTATGCTAATATATGCCACACTGTATCTTGCATCTGACCAGCTCCAGAAATTGGATACAAGACACTATGAATTATGATCTTGCAGCACTCCTTTTTTATTTTATTTTTTATTTTGTAGATTAGTTAATATAGTTTCTGATCATATTCAAGTAGGAAGATGCATGGATTCAAGGGAATTTCCAAAGGTTCTGGTCTCCAGTGCTGTCATCGGCTGTAGCATCATCACCTGCAATGTCCAAGCGAGGAGGGCTAAGAAGCATCCCTTCTGCCATGTTCACAAGAACATTAGGCATATCAAACATCAAATCCTCGTCAACAAACTGATCATCGACCATTGGCCTAATTTCCTGTTCCATTTGATTAGTATCCCCCATACTTGGAATCCCTAAAGCATCCCTTGCAGCACCTATAGCAGCAGCCGCAGAGGCCGCGGCAGCCTGAATATCACGCGGCGACGTGGAAGCAGGAACAGGCAGAGAAGCAGCCGAGTCCGGGAAATTAAGCTCTGCATCTTGGCCTTTAAGTGCAAGCGCCGCCACGTCGTAAGCAACAGCAGCCATTTCAGGGGTAGGAAATGTGCCTAACCAGATTCTGTTAGGCTTCCTAGGCTCTCTAATCTCAGACACCCATTTTCCTCTACTCCTACTCCGAACTCCCCGGAAAGCATGGTGGTGGCCTGAAACCTTAGGTGCAATAGCCCCAGCAGCAGCAGCAGCAGCAGCAGAAGCAGTTCTGCTACTTCCACTGCTACTGCTACTGCTACTGCCAGCACTTGAGGTGTTGCTTTGTTGATCATTTAGCATGTTTTTTCAATAAGATGATAGATAAGGAATGACGCCGGAAAGATGGCTTCAAGTGTTCCATGAGAGCAGCCATTTATGGAGGATGGGACTCCAGAGAGAATCTTGATTGAGTTTGGATTGTTCAGTGCAAAGTGCAAACCAGTTAATGAACTGCTGTCTGTGAAGGGCTCGGGTGTAAGCCAGCAGCAAAATGAAACTGCATGACTAGCTTCTTAACGTCAAGAATAGTGATGTTTTTGGAAATCATACATCACTTCTTAGGGTTTGATTTCCTTAATTATCTGTAATATATATATGGTGGGAAACAGTGGGTGAGTTGTAGTACTCCTGCCTGTTTCATTAAAAAGTACTTGACAAACATTCGTGCAGACAATTTAGCAGCAGTGAATCTGTGGGACTACCGAGTAGGAGTACTACTTTTTGGTCAATATTTGGGAAGAAAAAGAAATCTTCAGTAGATGACAGCTTTATGGTCCGAGGATTATTTATGTTATCTTAAAATAGTATTCTTAAACACCTCTCTTTTTACCAGACAGTTTCTATTGGAGTATTGTCGCTTTAACATCCCATCGCGGCATTAATAAACTGTGATATTTCGTCAATATTTTCTCAAATTGTATTATTATTCTATTAAAAGAAATCCTGCTAATGTATCAACTGGGCATAACACGGGTGCCGAGAACTGATCCAACCGCGTATCCTGAACAGGAATTCCATGCCGACGATCCGTACATGCCATGTTTCTGGTAGCATTGGATTGGGCACAGCATCAGAAGTTGCCAGATTCAAAAGTTTGTGGAAAGGATGGAATCCAAATCTCTGACATGGAAATACTCGATCAAGTGCAGGATGACAATATAAATGCACTGAGTTCTGCTGCCTCATCATTGAAACCACGCCTACATATCACATAATCAAGCAGTCTATATTCCACCCTAGCTAGCTTCTAGGCGTAGTAAATTCCTAAAACAGCACCATTAGCATAGAATAAGCACTTAATCATGGTTTTGCGATTAGTAAATCTACAGATAGATGACACAGCGAGCGGGACGCGTGACAACTTCATTGAAATTTCGTGAGCGCGTTATACAGATCATGTTTTAAATGAGGGTGATATATCAGGAGGAAAGCTATGGTTATCAAGTCCATTTTGAGCATCGAAAGCATTTCTTGGCATGTCGGCCGTGTTTCATGCATGGCTTAGCTGTGATTCAAATCAGGTACTTTCCAACACACGACAATCTCTCAAACCGCGACTTTTCGAGCAGTTTAGAGATATTTAATGTTACGGTTGCTGTTGTGATTGAAATTTTAAAAAAAAAAACACGGTTTATAACTAAAATTAAAGTGTTTTGTTAAAAATATAGTTGAGTTTAAGTTTAATAAAAAATAGTTTCGTGTGTTTGGTTACCATGTTTTTTTATATTGCAGTCAACTTGCGAAATTACTTTACATGACACACACACACACACACACACACACACACACACACATATATATATATATATATATATATATATATATATATATTGTGTTTTTAAATATTGTAGATTTAATAATCATAATACTAAAATATAATTAATAATTCAAGTAAAATAAACACTTGTTTTTATTCTACCGTCAAACTACTTGCAATTCCATCACGAACTAAATCCATACATGAAGGCTTCTGTGATCCCTTGGTATTTAATTGAGGAACAACATATGTGATCCATACTGAGTTTCAGGATCTCTATCTACATATTGTAGAGATATAATTTCAAGACCAAATCTAGTTGTGGAGTGAAACGAAATCACACGTCTTTCCCTTTCATCAGGGCTAATCTCTATCTCATTTAAAAAAGAAATTGGGTTGGGCCTGACATAACTAAATGGTTTGGCCTGGCCAAAAGGCCCAACTCTGCTGGACTTGGGTTGTGCCGAGAGTAGGTCCAGCCCAGAGATAAAAAAAAAAAAAGCAACACAATATCCTGCATTGTCTGCGTATTGCGTGAACAGTGCAAAGTGATGCTTTTCATAATCTGCAGTTCAACTGCAATTTTTGATAGGACTCACAATACAAAACCGTGGTCCGAAAATTTAACCAAACAGTTTGGCTCTGCAATGAGCATCAACCGCAAAAGCCACCACAAAGCCAAACACTCACTTACTCAACTCAGTTGCAGACAATCCAACTTACTTGATCCACCTTTAACTGAATAATTTGCAGAAGCTCCAACCTTGTCATTTCAAGTGCCAAAAAGGTCCTACGAGACCATGGAAGAAAGCACACAATTTCCTTAGCTCAAGGCCCTTTCCCATAGATTAATCCTTTGCTTGATAGGGAGTGTGAGTGAGGATTAAAGAAACCCTGTCAAGGCCCTCTTTTCTTATTCATCATGAGGAAGTTAGGCTATTTACTTGATATAAAAATCTAAGATTGGGATCGGATTTCCCATCATATTCGATGCATGCGTCAACCAAGACCAGCGTATATTGTATGCGACTAATTTTCATTCTTGGTGAATATGTCCAACGTTCTGCAGTTTGAAGAATTGTTGGTCACTTCAGGCAAGATTGTCATTCACTGTTTGCTTATAGATGTGGGGGGAGGAATATACAAGATGCATATGAAATGGGATTAGCTCAAATTTATTAGATACCAAATGTCTCACATTTATTAGATACCAAACGTCTCACAATTCACAGCAGCAAATATATTTGCATTACATGAAACCTACAGTATTTCCAATATTAACAACTGCTGTCTACTGCTTCTTGTGTTGAGATTTCAGTTCCTTTACCCTCTCTTCAGTAGACCTAAGAGCTTTCCCATATTTGCTAATTAACTGCAAAAAGAAGTATTTATTCATTCAAAAAGGATAGTCCCATCCCACCAATATAACTTTGAGTATAGAATGTAGCAACTGAAAAAGTAAGCAGGGAAAACATGAATATTGGTTAATCTACATGAAAACACACCTCATCAACCTCTTCAGGAGACATGATGAATGGTGGAGACATCATTATGTTATCCCCTGCAACTCGTACCAACATCCCATCTTTCTCACATTGTGCTCCAAAATATGCGCCAACTCCTAGATGCCATTGCAACTCAAGGATGATTAACAGGATGATGAAAAAGACAATGACAATCAAGTAGAACCGGTTACCAACACAGTGATAATGTATGCATAAAGGTAACTCCCATTTCAGGTACAGATTTCCATTCCAGAAAACCATTTTTGCTGAAAGATGTTGAAAGCAAGCCCGTATTATCTAAAAAAGCAACTGAAAACTGAAAATGGAGCTGAAACTAACCCCACTCAGGAGGGAATGGATCGTTCGGTGACTTGTTGTCCACGAACTCTGTACCAAGAATCAAGCCAGTTCCCCGTATCTGAAGTAACAGAAAATATAACAAGGTAAAGTGTCTGGAAATATGTTCACTCACCAAATTAGCCTAAACAACAGAAATTGTACCTCCCCTATGATAGGACTGTCAGCGAACGCTTTTACACCATCTTGAAATTTTGGGGCAATTCTGTTTACATGATCAAGAATGTTTCTTTCCCTGCAAACAAGTAAACATTTAGCTAAATGCTAAACCTTAATATAAAATAAGTCAGCACTTGTATCATGAGCCATGCCCTACCACTGAACAAGCTCATCAAATATAATCTATTGACAGTCTAACAATTTAATCAGATGATCACGGACAATAAATAAGAAATTAAATTGCAATTTCCCATTACCATTGCTAACAGGAAGAAGGGATGTTAAATGATGCCTAATGATCATCAACCGGTTGGTTCATTATAAGCATACTCTTAGAAGGTATTCCTTATTGGAATTAAAATATATGAACTTCTAAGTAGAATATCCAAAGAATAGCAGAAAAGGACACACTTGTATATCTTGAGTGCTTCAATGGCAACTGCACAAGCAACAGGGTGGCCAGAGTAGGTGAATCCATGAGAGAAAGTACCTGAAATAGAAGAAATTAGAAGACAACAAAACAAAGAAGCATTTTGTAGCAATGAAAAATATGATTCTTGATAAATATTGCCCGCTTACCAAGTTTGCTGCTTTGAGAGTGAATCACATCTGAAACTTCAGGGCTGACCATAACAGCTCCAATTGGCATGTAAGCAGAGGAAAGGGCCTGGGAAACCAATGCCAAACAAGGCATAGTGATAAAGTAATATCTCAGAAATTGAACATTTTGTAATTACATTTTCAACGACCTTACCTTTGCTACAGATACAAGGTCTGGTTTGATGTTGTATTTGTCACACCCATACATCGTCCCAAGCCTTCCAAAGGCACAAATTACCTAAAATAAACAGAGAGAAGAAAGCAAGCTTGAATGGTCGACCTCTATAGAAATTGGTAACAGGGATGGAAATTAAGTACCTCATCCGCAATAAACAGAATGTCATATTTTTTCACCACAGCTTGAATCTGCAAGAACAAGATGATGTTAGACCGGTTATATATGTTGTTTTTTTTTTCTTTTTTATAATGGGAGTGGCAGGGGGGGGGGGGGGGGGGGGGGGGGGGGGGGGGGGGGGGGGGTGATATATTGACAAAGACGAAAGGCAAAGCCACATTTATTAGCATAGTGGAATTAGTACATTTATCCTAAGCAGAAGCCTCACTGGTCCTATATCATGATGGAGGAGGAGCTATTTGCCTCTCAGTTTTGCAATAACATCAGAACTATTTATCATCCAGTTTCATCAACATTAAGACACCAGCAAAAGTGCATAATGAAATGTTGACATTATTTTTTTACTTGCCAAAATATGTATGTTAAATTAGCTAACATTAAAAGAGAGAGTTTTTTGTCCATGAGATGGCCATCTCAAGCAAATTGTGGTACTGGGTTAAGAATGCCTCACCTTATCAAAATAAGTTGCTGGGGGAGGTATCACACCTCCTGCCCCCATGACAGGCTCAGCAATAAATGCAGCGATCTGAAATAAGCAGGCACAGTACATGAGCAATCACTAATTCCCTTAGTTCTGAATTGGGTTTCCGTACAAGATGGTCAATCTAAAGATCAAAGTACCGTCTCTGGTCCCTCTTTCAGGATAAGATTCTCCAGATTGTTAGCTAGTCTGGTTGAGAATTCCTCCTCTGTCTCGCCTGTCACGTGCATTACCATGACTGTTAATACAAGTAATGTCATTCAGAGGATCTGAGAAGTAAGACAAGTGCCAACCTGGGAGATGATAGCGCCAGTAATGAGGACAGTCAGTGTGGAGAACAAATTGAGCAGGCAGATCAAATTTTTGGTGCAATGCTGGAAGGCTGTAACATAAATTTATTGGATATTGAAACATGATTTTCCATATGTTAAGCTCAAATATTCTCATCAAATCAAAGAAGTGCTCATCAATTGTCTTTACCCAGAAAGACTGGCTGCTATCAAAGTTGAACCATGATACCTGCCAAATTCAAATATGCTAATTAGTAGCTGGTAATATTCCCAACAAGAATATGGATGAAATAATCAACTGAGCATTCCACATACGATTTTGCTCGAGCAATAAATTTCTTCTTATTTGGTCTTCCAAGAGCATTGTTATAATACCAGACTAGCTTCACCTACAAATAGATAATTCCAGACATTAAGTACCCCACTAGGAGAAAAAACAAGAAAAGGAAACAAGTTAAAACGGTATCCTTGCTATAGTCATCATCATTGCTATCATTGATTAACATGCAAAGAAGGCAAACCTGGGTGTCATTGGCTTCTGATCCACTATTTGTAAAGAAGGCTTTTGCCATTTTACTTGCAGTAAAAGTTTCAAGTAGTTCTTTTGCAAGATCCTGTTAAATAAAAATGATTATTTAAAACCAATGGAAAGAGTTTTCAGAAATTATCATGTCAAATATTTTGTAATGAAAGAGGCAGCCTTCTTTGGTTGCAGCAGCCACAAGCCGTAGAGAATTGACTGATGAGAATTCCATCAATGAAAATGCATTGCACATCAAAATTATAGTTATTTCAACATGGGAAAGCAAATGCAAAAATATAAGAATACCAAAGAAGGTTTTGTAGTGCGATTCCAAAAGGAGTGGTAAAATGGCAATTTATTCAACTGTTTGGTTGCAGCAGCCACAAGCCGTGGTTCATTTCCCCCTGCACATAGCCAATATTTCAATACAACATACAAAGTTGAACCTAAATATGCATGTGATTACAGGGAAGTATAGTCCCACGAATTCTCAAAACCTCATATCCTACAACCTGACAAGCAATGAACCAAGTGCAGGGGGTCGAATGAGTTCATCAAAAGTGGCAGAAAAATGAAGACAATAAGTCTCTGCTCAAATAGGATATGATGTTTCATTTACCTAAGGCTGTGCACCAAAGACCAGCAAGAGCATCGAGATACTTCTTCCCATTGATGTCGTAGACATAGCTACCCTATACCAGTCAACAGCTTCCAGTTAGTTAAGTAATTCAAAGGGAAAAAAAAAAACCAGCTTCGAATATTAATAACCATTTCGTAAAAAATACATTGGGCGAATCAGAGAAGAGTTGTCAAAGGAAGTATACCTCAGATTTATCTATGATAAGAGGATGTAAATCACTACTCTGCCAGCCAGCGGTGAAAGGTGCCAGCATATCATGCCCCTTGAAGCTGCAATAATAAAAAATTGCCAGCAACTAATCATACACAAAATTGTATTCCTAGCAAGGGGGAACCTGAATCCATTTACACAATTGTCCCGGACACATCTGGGAGGGGGGAGGATGTTAAGTACCTGTTACCGTCAATAGTTGAATCTTCCTTTTGCAAAGATGCCTTGGTACCATATAATCTGGCCAGGAAAGGGGCCCGAAGAAGATGGTCCTGTGAACTTCCAGAAGCAGCGCCATTTTTTATGCAAGAACGGAGCTGAAAATAAAGTGAAAGAAAGTGTTAGCAATGAAAAGGCATTAATGGGAAGCTGCGAAATTTAGAGAGCAAATAGATCATTCACTGTGTGTTTTAATAGCCCGTGGATTTTTCTACTCAGTTCCATACCTATACACCAATCTTAACATGATAAACATGGTGGTTGCAAATAAGGAATACAGAATCACAACCAGTTTCACAAACTAATTGTTTTGGAATCATCTTACATAATCCTACAACAATCCCATCATTGATTCCGGTACTGATTCCATTATCTTCAATTGCCTAGCAAAGATTAATGTATTTAACCTTCGAATCTATCACCTTCTTTGATGTGAAGCGGCACATTCTTTTCAATGTCTTTCAAGCTCCAATAACAAAATGCATTTTTAGCTTTTCCTTTTGTTTCTCTTGTTCCATTCCAAAGAAATATACCAGTAAGTTCTTCATCAAACACCCCATGAATATAAATCCCCTTTGAGCATTGAAGGAAAACAAAATCCATTAATATCGATTCATGGAAAACGCAATCCATTCAAGTCCATTCTAACCACTCAAGCTCGGCGAAACTCCCTTTCACATTACTAATCACCAATCCAAAATATTCCGACAATTTGAAAAACATTTTCCAGTAACATAGTCAGTGATCTTGTTAACATACAAAAAGGTGTACTCAGCCAAGACAGATATATAGAATAATCAAACTTTTATCAAGAATCAAGAGTATAAAACAAAAGGGTCAACATAAATGAGTGTTACAAGATTTTTTGATACCTGGGATTTAAGAGTGGATCGCAGGAGTTTGCTGATAACCATGTTTATATCTTCGGACTTGTCAATCAATACAGGCTAGAACAAAGGAGATGTGGTTTGTTGACTATGAAGAGTGATTGAAACTGCTCCTTTATGTTTGGTCCTTATGGCTGATATCAAGTGTGAATAATGTTTGTGTTAGTATTTAATTTAATAATGTTAATTGTTCACAATGATTTGCCAAGTGGACCACCTTGTCCGAGATTCCCTTTACCATATATAATTATATATTATGCTATCCATTTATATTATTCTATTCACTATTTATCTTCTGTACTTTGGTTCGCGTTCCACTTTGTATTCGATATTTTAAAATATAAGAAAATATATGAAGAGTGCAATGAATTTTTTTATTGTCTTATTAATTTTGATTCAATGGGTTAGTTATGAAATCTCGCAATTTAATTTTTTGCATAACTCGATTTTTAACTTATTTGAAAGACTGATAACTCTACAAAAACAATTATGCTGTTTATTTTCTAATTAATTTAATATTGAATGATAAAATAAAAAAATAAATATTCAAAATAATTAACAAACACTAATTTTATTTTTATTTTTAAGTAAAAAATAAAAATATTTCAATTTTTTTAAAAATACTTCTGAAACATCATTGGAATTATGATGTGTTTGAGTGGACTTATCGTGGGACTGACGTTGCTCCCACTTACTGGCTCATCCAATTACTCTTTGTTGCTGAACCAAGTTTTAATCATGGCACTCCAGTCATCCATCCATGGATGGTGTTGTGAGGTACAAGTGCTTGAATATTCTGCAGGTTGCAGAAGTTCAACTTGATAGTTATCTTCATTCAGCTGGACAGATCACAGCTAGAGACAGCTGAACACCGTTCCGGACTGAGTACAGCCACCATACAAGGATTGCTGATCTATTGCAAAAAGGGCCGGAGTTCGATTCGATGAATTGATAAGCTACTAAAAACCATGGCCAGGGAAAAAGAAACACTCGAAACATCAATGAATCGTGGAATAGAAAGCAGAATGACTACTCTGCTGTAACTCATTAATGGAGACAATTGTACGGGGTTAAACAAGAACTTTCTAAGAAAAACATTGACCACGATGTCCTGGAAAAGATGTGGAGTGGCAAGAGTCCTTGATTCTCATTTTCATACTTCGAATGAAGACTGAAATCACAAGTATTTTTAAAGAAGAAACCGCTTGAACCTCTCATAACATGGTCGGATTTATGATGGTTTGATATTGCTGGGTTCCTGATGTTGCACAGCTCCCATAAGGGTTTCTTCTCCGAGTCCATCGCTTAGCAACTCGCCTGATAATTGGATGAAAGATTGTACGTAGATTTTGTTAGTACGTCAGGATCTCCAGCCTTATCCCTACCTCAAACCAGAACCAGAAGGGTTGGTATCAAAACCCCCAGGGACAAACACGGGAAGCTGGTTTGATATTGAATCTCTTTTGAATCTAGACTCTCGAGGTAAATTCAATGCAAACCGCTGTTGGCCCTCTCTCAAACCTGAGCTTCCTTCATTTTTCAAACTATCCCTAACAGGGACACTCAAAAGTGGACCTCCAAAGAAAATGGAGTCCCCTGTGTACAACAGCTTCTCAGATGACTGAGCAGGAGCTATAGCTGATGAGGACTGTTTCGGTGGTATTGCTGGCTTTCGACCATCATTGCTCGTTACTGTTTGTGTAGCTGTTCTATTCCGAGCTTCAGAAGCTGACACAGGAACTGATACATACCTACCAGCCTCTTGGTCCCAAACAACAGACGTCCTTTTGACATCTCTAAGAAGAGAAGCAGCTGGAGCTGAAAGAAGCAATGGATCAGTACTACTTCCCTTCTGCATGATTTTTTCATCAAATCCTGATGCAGGATGGGATGATGAGTTGTTGGCAGTAGGTAAAGGAGCCCTGGAAGTTACAGGATGATCAGGAACAAGGCCAGGGGCTGAGGTTGCAGCATTACAACGACCTAGAATCTGAGCTCGTGGTAGAGGACTAAGTGTGACTGATTCATGAACATGGTCTGGGCTGCTGAAGCTACTAACACTTTGAGTACCGGTTTCATACTCATCCCGGCTTCCTTGAATTGGAGTGAAAGAGTTTCCTAGTGCTGCTAGTCTCGGCTCATTCTTGATATCTTTTTTTGCCCCCATATCAGTGCTCACACTGCTTCTGACACTCATATTGCCACTGGAGCTATATTCAGTATCAGGTAAACAGCGATTATCAACAGGCTTTAGAACAGAGGAAGATGCCCTGGCCTTTGCTGCTGCTCTCATAGCCTCGGTGGAATCTAACTTTGCAAGTTTCCAAGCACTAATTCGAACTGGTCGTTTGGGTACCTTGTTACCTCTTTCTGCATCTCCAGAAGCATCTGGGTCAACAGTTGATGGGACCATCCCAGGCTCCAGGTGAGGTATGACTTCATCCTAACACAAAAAAAAAATACCCTATAAAAGTTAAGACCTTGTCCAGAATAACTTCGTAACATTTGTTAACAGTTTGTTAAAAAATCTATATAAATCTTGAGAAAATAACTAAAACATAGGACAAGAACCAAGGGCAAGAAGTTCCTATTATGAGTGAATCGGGACAAAAATGTGTCGTGGGAAAACTGGCAAGGAACAGACTCAGAAGTCTCTGCAGGACTCTTAGCTGGGATCAGCACAGTCATCATGAATGATACAAAACTGAAATGATGGCAAACACGAGAGTCTAATACCTGATAATCCACAAATACCCGAGGAGGGGTGCACCATGCTCCCTTGTACTGTAGGCCGAGAGAGCTTCCACCACTGAAGCCAGTTGTGGCAGATCCTGATGGAGAGTATACTATGTTTGGCATTTCATCATACTCAGATGCTCCAGCAGGTGCCTCACTCATTGCTCTCATGGCCACAACATACTCATAGGTGGTAATACCCTAATTCAACATAGCAGAAACAAATAAAAACTTTTAGATTGCTGACATCGCCCAAATATGGTTTTGAATTCCAGATTCTAACCTCTCCTCATCTGTTTTTAAGGCAATAGACAAGAGTACAAGAACATTGAAAATAGTATCTAGTGTAGCAGTTACTAACCTTTCTGATCAATATCATGTGGAAAAAGAAAAGTTCACTGAGTGGCACACAAGCCAGGATAGAAACTACAGTGCATACAGCCTGCACAAATTGAGACCCAGCATCAACAATAGAAATTTGATAAATTCGAGATTAATGATAAGAAACAAGCTTTGATCTAAGGTTATTGCGCCTGTACCACAACTGTTGCAAAAGGTGCTACAGAGAAACCATTTCCAAGTGTCTCGATAATCTCAATCTTCATGCTTTGCTTGTTAACAAAACAACGTACAAAGACAGCAATACCAACTCCAGCTTCAAGTACAAGCTGAGCCACACACAAGCAAAAATCTTAACACTAGGAAAACATTTTCAGAAAGAATAATTGTCAAGATGTCCACATATATCCAAGTGAACAACTAGCAGCTAGAGCATGAGATATAAAAATCACATAATATAAGTTAAGAGAGAGCAGCACATACCCAAGCAAGACTAGTAGCCATTAGAGAAATGAAAGTCGCATAGTTTTTACACCCCACACAATTGTTAAGCCACTGCAGCCACACATAGATTCAGTTAGTTTTTATGAAATCATTTTTTGACTTCAAAACAAGTTTAGTTTAGGATATTTAAGATGTGTGCCTGCAAAGAGCACTAGAAACAACATGAGAGTATACCCGGCAATGGTGATCAAAACCATCAACACATTTATCACAACTTCGACAGTGTTTGCTGAACTTGCGTACCTGCAATTTAAAGATTTCATAGTTAATAATAGGGACAGCCAGCGTAAATGCTTTAAGACCGTTATTGGCAGCATGTGGCTTGCCACTGGATACTTTACAGAGCGATAAAATAGCAGAATTATTTGGAGAACAAATGTATTGAGTGCAATTAATCATTGAGATGATGTACAGCTAACTCAATAGACTGATAACTAGAGCCCCACAATAAAAAAGGGAAAATAATGACAATAAACAAAACAAGAAGTGCCACACTTTTAACAGTACAATACCTCAGCATTGCACAATGTACAGAACAAGGCATCCTCACCATTCCCCTGTTGATCAGCTATCTCTTCATGTTTGCGGCAATCTTCATGAACAAAAGGTGCACAGAAGATTAAACCAATGTTATGGGAAGGTTTTCTGGTTGGAGATTGCACTCCAGTCTCGACTCTCCCAACCTCCCCCACTGACCCTTTCTTACTAGAGTTTGCTGGACCTATAGAGCTTCTGGAAGGTGATGAAAACGAGGAATGCATACCACTTCCAGTTTCATCAAATTTTCTTGGCAGATCCCTCACTGAAAACCCATGTTTCAAATTGAGTTTATTTGCTACATCAGAATCGAATTTCGACATAATGCCAGGATCAGCAGGGTTAATTGCAGTACACCGAACATATAGAATGAAGACAAGAAGTGCCTGCAATGCCACCACAGGAATCAATAAAACAACATCGGTCATAAAGGTTACTCTTAGTTTTAGACACATTTTTTTATTTACAGAACAAAACCTATCACAATAATAAGACTAAAGTGATCCATAACATTAGATGCGGAACACACCTATGGTCAAGCAACTAAAATAGACTTTCATTCATCAAAATCCAAATCTTTCGTCCATGACACAAGTTTTTCGGTAGAATATACAAGGGAAACAAACTTAGCCTCAATACGCAGAAATGACAAGAATTCACATACCACTGGAGTGTAAGTCCCGATAAGCACAAACTCCCAGATTTTGCCTCCAATGAAAGGAGCAAAGAAAGCATAAAATGCAATCACTAGTAAGCAGAAGACAGTGATTGCAACAACCTGTCAAGACAAATCACCAAAGTTTAGCGCATAAACTAGCACTATAAAAACCATAAAAACACTCATAAATTCAGTAACTACAAAATGCCAAAGCCAATTTCATATGCCCACATGAAAAAAGATGAATTCTTTAGCACTTTTTAGAGAACCCCAGAAGAGAAGATCAGTTATTGAGCAAAGCTAAGCAATCTTGATTAAGTAAGAGCAAAGATTGATGATTGAGAAAAACTCTCAAGGTCTCAAAAGAGAAGGGTTTTATGGTCATACCTGAAAGGTATGAGCCGGTAGTTGCCATCCATGTTTCCTCACCATGACTGCAAAATCCAAACCCCAAAACGGGCCAGAACCCTAAACACACCCAAAAAAACTCTAGCTAGAAAGAGAAAATAATCCAAAAAGAAAATAACTTTCCTCACAACCACAGTAATCCAAACACAAAATCAATGCAACCCCTTTTAAAACCAAAGAAAGAGTAAAGTTCAAATGGGTTTAGGCCTGCTCCCTAGTCTCCCTTGCCTGGCCACTATTATCAACTAAAATGAAAAAAAGAAAAAAGTTAAAGTGGGAAAGAAAAGTGAAAAGAAAAGAACAAAATGAGAGGCCCTGGGACTGAAAAAAGCAGGCAGTGAAGCAGTAGCACTTAGAAAAAAAAGTACATGGAGAAAAGGAAGAAGATGTGAAGACAAGAAGTGGAGCTGTTAGAAGAAAACACAAAATGACAAAAGCTAACAAAAGCGTTGACATTCACCAAACATAGAAAATCCATAAATCTCTTGTATGCATGAATATTTTCGTGTCATTTATGTGCTAAATTGTTATTTCGAGCTATTTGTCTCTTTGTTCCAGGGAGAACTAAATTTTTTAAAATATAAAAAAAAGTATATTTTTTTTTATAATGTCAAAACAATTAGCTTATATATTGTTTTTTGCTAAATAATGTTAAAAAATTATTTAATTTTTTTTGTGTTTAATAATAATTTGAAGTAATATAATTTTACAGAAATAAGATAATAATTTGAAGTAATATAATTTTACAGAAATAAGATATAAAATTATAGACAATTGCATCATCAGATTTCTAAGCAGACAATTGATAAAATCCATTAAAGATGAGTTATTTGTTTTCTGAAACAAAATGATTGATTATTGGGTATGTTGTAATTGTTTGGCTAAATATTCAATCGTCAAATAATAAAACTGCAATTGATAAAATCCACTAAAGATTAAATATTTGTTACAGTAATAATCAATAATAATTACACGCGATCTATAGATACAGACAATTGCATAATTATACCACTATAATCAATAATAATCCTTGTCTATTGATACAGTATTTTCTCCAGGCGGTCCAGCTTGTTAGTTAATTTTCTTAAACAATCAAGTGCCCTAAATCATTTTTTTAATAATAATATTTCCTATATTTTCATTGAAATGTCTCTGTCTATATTTTATGGAATTTTCTTTTCCTTACAGGCTAGTAAAATCATCAGATTGGATTTTCGGGATTCAATTCATATCTTCAATTTATCTATAAGAAAAGGCCTCCATTTTTTAATATGACTAAATGAGTTTAAAAATAAGAGAAAAAATATGTCAATGTATTTCCCGTCATTTTGATATAATGATACTAGAAATATTTGAAAAATAAAAAATACTATATTTTAAATGAAAAATGTAGTTAAAATAATAAATGTAATTTAATAACGCAGTAGGGCCCATTTGAAATTATTGTCAGCCGGGGCATTTTTATGTCTCTCTCTCAACTATGATGATGGCATTTATAAGCGAAGTAGACAGCCCCACCCTCGGAGGCTGGTTGGGCTGACCTTTCTAGCCCATGTTCTGGTTCAAATTATTGGTCGGCCCTTAGACTCAAATCTTTCAAACTAATCTCCAACATCTCCTTTTTTATCTTCTACGTAGGGACAGGGAATCTCGATGTTAGGACAAGTACTATTTTGAAGAATTAAAATTTTAAAATAGTTTTTTAAATAGTGTATATATAATTTTTTTATTGATGTGTTCTCCAATGATAAAAGTTATTTTGGAGAATTATTTTTTTTATTTTATTTTAAATAAAGTTTAATTATTTTGTATATAGTTTAATTATACAATTAATAGGAGTAAGTTATATAATTAAATAATTGTTTTTGAAAAACTCTCAAACAATAAAATTATTATTTTTAAGTATAATTAAATTAAAAAAAATTAAATATAATTAAAAAAAACCCACAATATTTGAAATTTAAGCTACTTATTGTATGTTTTTCAAGTAATTGTATGTTTTTTTTTATGGTTATTGTATTTGAAATTAATTAATGTTACTTGTTGTCTTTGAGTGTTAGAAAAACTTAAAAAAAAAACAAAATGAACACAGTAACAAATAACCAATAAGTTCAAACATAATTAATTAAAATACATTCCATTACAAAATAATTTAATCAAAATAATTACAAATTAATACCCCTATTTTTTATGTTAACTATTAACTATTATAATTAATAATAATTATTAGTATAAACCCCCCCACTCGTTCCCCTTTATAAAACCCTACGCCCCCCCCCCCCCCCCCCCCCCCCCCCCACCCCCACATTTCTAGTCGCTGGCCCCCATACTGTCCACTCCCTTCCAGCCACCTTACCCCTCCACACTCGTCCATTCCCCTCCAGCCGCGCCCCCCCCCCACACACCCGTCCACTCCCCTTTAGCCACTGCCCCCACACCCGTTTCTTCTCTTTTCCTCTTCTTCAAATCCACCCCCCTTAATCTCCATCTGTTGTGTTATTGTTCTTGTGTTTTCATTATTGTTGTTGTGTGTTTCGTTGTTTTGGTGTTGTTGATTGTTGTTGCAACGGTATAATTCTAACGGCTCTTTTTTATTTTTAGCTCTGCATCGATCACCTGCGGGGATGACTTCTTGGTTGAAGAAGAGGCAAAATGCCTCTCCTGTTGGAGACATTAAATTGAACAAAGAATAGCCAAAATTTAAAAAACTTGGCTTTGCCTCTCGGGATCCCTCTCCTGTTGGACTTGCTCTTATTATAGAAATTTGTAAATTTTACGTTAAGGAAATTCATACTGGGTAGTTTTGTTTTTGAAAAAATAGTTCTTATAAAAAATATATTTATTTTCCAATAAGAGAAAAAAAAAATGTTTTCTTGACCTAAAAGTTTATTTTTAAGTTGACTGTAAAGTTGATTTAGTATAAAAAAAGTGAAAACGTTTTTCAATAAACTATTTTTTTTATAAAACAATTCAATCTAAAGTAGAATTTTTGAATGTTTGAGGTTGAGTCGGAATAGATGTGGTTATTTTTTAAATTGTTTTTATTTATAAATACATTATAATAATATTTTTTATTTAAAAGAAAATATTTTTGATATTAATACATTAAAATAATCTAAAAAAATTATCTATTTTTTCATTTTAAAATAAAAAAATCATTTAAAAAATAATAATTTTAGAGTGCTTCCTAAACACTACCTTAGAATTTGAGAGGCACAGATCGATATTGAGTGTATTTCTTATATTTGTATATAAAAAATTGTGCTGTGGGTTTATTATTGAGTCAATCCATATATCAATAAATTAACCTAAATAATATTGTTTTAGATAAAAACATAAAAGAAATTATAGTCTAGACCAAACTCTAGATTAACAATTTTTTTTTTTCAAGAGGCTATTTTGATTTTATGTTTCAAAAATATTTTGATTTTTTTCTTTGCTTCAAATTATTTTATTTTTAGTGTTGTTTAGATTATTTTGATATGTTAATGTCAAAAATATTTTTTGAATATAATAAAAATATTTTTTGAATATATTTTAAAATAAAAAAACACTCTAATAACAACTGCAACAATAATTATAAACATCCTCCACGTCAAAAAAGTTTATTATATATATTAGAAATCCAAATTATTGGAGCAAAAAATTCATAAATATATTAATATATAAGGTGAATAACTGGAAACAGGATTAGAAAAGTGAATTAAACATCAGCTTTAATTTCGAAACACTGTAACTATAATCCATGCACTGGTTTATCTCTAACTACCTAGAACACTTACTTCATACCGACCACGGATCACGGACGACAGAAAATACAGAAAGTAGCAAATCAACGCTTCACACGCGCCATATCTGTAGCCATCAACTGTTGATAAAGAATAAACTACATCTTAAGTCCTGCAAATACAAAAACATACCAATCCGATCCTCAATAATTAAAAAAGGTTTCAGTATTGACCTGAAAGTCTTGATCAAAAAGAAAAAAAAATAAATTGATATTTTCTAACTTTGTTATATGAGAAGAGTTGAGCTAAACTAATCTAATACATTTTAAATTATTATAAAGTCAAGTCATTCTAGATTTTTATACCGATATAATTGAAAGTTTTTATTGATAGCCTTGAGTTGGGATCTTATTTATTTGGTTTATATCTTTGCAAACTCTTTTTTTTTATATTCATTATCGTAACTCATATATGTGATAAAATAAGTCTACCAAAACATTAAGAGTTTAAAATACCCAAACTGAAAGAAATTAATAAGTTTTAACATGGAAAAGGACCATATTGAAATTTCTTGGAAACTCTGAAGTTGATGTAGAGAACATTAATCTATAGAAGCTGATGTTAAGCATTATCAAATCTACAGGGACTACAAATACAGTTTATGTTAATAAAGGGACCAAAATCACTCTCACACGAGTGCTTACACACGCGCGATCGCTGTATTTCACTCGCGATTGAGAAACAGAGCAAACAAAGCGAGAGTGAAAAAAATTAGAAACCCTAGAATCAAGAGAATCGAAATTGAGGAAAGATTTTTTTCATTCTCCCACTCGCTCACCTCCCTCGCGTGAGCTTTCACCTTGCAACTTCACAGATCGAACCCAACACACAGACAAAGCGAAGAAGCTCTGCAGGTACTTATAAAACTTCCTTCCTTTCCTTTTTTTTTTGCTTAAATTATATTTTAATCTTATTTTTAGTGACGGGTTTCGGCTTTTGAGTGATTTTTGTGAAAAAAATATGTGTTTTGGTTGCTTGGTTTTTCTTGCATGTCGTTAAGTTTGAATCTTTGATGTGTTTGGTTTTTAAGGCTGTGATTTTGCTGGGGTGTTTTAAGGACCTACTTTTTTTCTGAAATTGAGGTAAAGGAAAGGAAATAGAAAAAATATTGAGAAAGTTTGAGGTAGTTCTTGCAGTTTGTTTAGAGCTTGTTGGAGCTTTTTCATGAGCCTGGGAGGTGTTTTTGAGCTATAATTTGCTGAATTTAGTGCTTAAATTGACTGAATTATATGCGCTTTAGGTTTATTTTGGTTAGAACATGGTTATTTTTCGGGTACCTGCTAAGATTAGATGAATAAAAGAGAGCTGATGCTGAATTATGGTGACGTTACAGTGGAGATATTGAGGAACTAGATTTGGAGAAACTTTATGTATCGAGCAAGTGATTTTAAGACTAGAAGTTGCATCTTTTTTATTGCAAACTAAGAGTCTTACCATTGCACATAAGAGATGGCCTTAAAAGATTGAAACAGTGTCAAAAAAGTTTCTTAACCATTGTGTGGCAATTAGAAAGACAGACATGAAGGAAACAGTAGCGTGATGACATAGGTGACAAGCCATGCTGTTGCTGTTTATTCATGCACACATTAATTTTATAGACATGAAGGAAACAGTAGCGTGATTGAATGTTGATTTTTGTATGTTGGTGGTGTGTGCCACTTAATGGACCACAGAATAGATAGAATAAGAGATTAAACACCTTCACCCATGATGGCATGTGTGGTTTTCAGTTTCCTTTCCTTCAGTTGCAAATTATTTAGTGCGAGTTTGGTACATGCATGCCCGATTACTTTCCATTCAAATTCGTTGCTGGGACCTGTGTGTATCTATATCTCTTTGATTTTGTAAATATTCTAGTTTCCTACTCCATGTGAGAGCATTGTTTTCTCAACCCTCCAACACAAGTTGTCTGGATTCTTTTTCCTGTTAAAACCCTAGAACATTTGGGGATAATTTGTTAACTTTAATTTACAAAGAGATGATGTCTTGTCTGTCTCTGGAGTCTAGATCGTTTCCTGTCAAAAATGTCCAACTGGAAATCAGAACTTTAGTGACTGAACTTAAAATGCACAGAATTCAGCACATAGAGATTTAATTATCAAGTTAATTCACTAGATTGTGGAAGGATCGGTTTAATGCTCGAGGCTTTTGATTGCTTCAAATTTATAAAGTTGCTAGCTAAGAGCACTTGAATGTAACTTGGTTCTTGGGCATGCAACAACTCGCTTGCGGCTAAAGAAGCGAGCGAAGGAAGCTTTTGGAAACTTCTTTGCTTGAGAAGGGTCAGATTTGGCAGATTACAATTTCAAGCAATAAAGTTACGTGATCTTTTTATAAGTAGTAGCTTAAGGCATAATGCAGATTGCTCAACCCCCCACCGCCTTATTTTTGTTATAATTAATTGCAAATCTGTAGGTTGTTTTATTAGATGTTCTAATATGCATATTTCCCTTTCAACTTTCAGGTGACTTTACAGCAGTGGTTGTAAGACGTGCTGTAAAGTCTCATCATGGACATCAATCTTAGGTTACCTTCTGGCGATCATGATAAGGAAGGTGAAGAACCAAATGGTGTCAATAATATGCTGAGTGAAGCCAAGCTGCACAATGGAGATGTAGAGATTGGAAATGTTGTTGATGTCGCAGAGCAAGTACTTTCTATAGAAGGGGGAGATGTTAATTCTCCCACAACATCAATGGGATTCAAAGAGGACATAAAACTTGAGCCACTTTCTGGTATGGAATTTGAATCACATGGAGCAGCATATTCATTTTATCAAGAATATGCTCGATCTATGGGATTTAATACTGCAATACAGAACAGCCGCCGTTCAAAAACATCAAGGGAGTTCATTGATGCAAAATTTGCTTGTTCTAGGTATGGGACAAAGAGAGAGTATGACAAGTCCTTTAACCGACCACGTTCCAGACAAACCAAGCAAGACCCAGAAAATGGAACAGGCCGACGATCTTGTTCAAAGACAGACTGCAAGGCAAGCATGCATGTGAAGAGAAGGCCAGATGGAAAATGGGTTATCCATAGTTTCGTGAAGGAGCATAATCATGAGCTTTTACCTGCCCAAGCTGTCAGTGAACAAACTAGAAAGATGTATGCTGCAATGGCTCAACAGTTTGCAGAATATAAAAATGTTGTTGGTCTCAAGAATGACCCTAAAAATCCATTTGACAAGGGCCGGAATTTGGGACTTGAAGCTGGGGAGACCAAAATTTTGCTTGATTTTTTTACTCGGATGCAGAATATGAATTCCAACTTTTTTTATGCTGTAGATTTGGGTGAAGATCAACGTTTGAAGAACTTGATTTGGGCTGATGCCAAAAGTAGGCATGACTACAGTAATTTCTCTGATGTTGTAAATTTTGATACTACATATGTTAGAAACAAGTATAAGATGCCTCTTGCTCTTTTTGTCGGGGTGAACCAACACTATCAGTTCATGTTGCTTGGATGTGCCCTGGTATCAGATGAAAGCGCAGCTACTTATTCTTGGTTAATGCAGACTTGGTTGAGAGCAATGGGTGGACAGACCCCAAAGGTTATAATCACTGACCAAGATAAAGTTTTGAAGCAAGTCATTTCAGAGGTCTTTCCAAATGCTCATCATTGCTTTTGCTTGTGGAATGTTCTGGGGAAGGTTTCTGAAAACCTGGGGAATGTGATAAAACAAAACAGAAACTTTATGGCCAAATTTGATAAATGCATCTTCAGATCATGGACAGAAAATGAGTTTGGAAAAAGGTGGTTGAAAATTCTTGATAGATTTGAACTTAGAGAGAATGAATGGATGCAATCACTGTATGAAGACCGTGAGCAATGGGTGCCAATCTACATGAGAGGTGCCTTTTTGGCTGGGATGTCTACAGCTCTGCGTTCTGAGAGCATAAACTCATACTTTGATAAGTATGTGCATAAGAAGACAACTGTGCAGGAATTCGTTAGACAGTATGAATCAATTCTCCAAGATAGGTACGAGGAAGAAGCCAAAGCAGATTCTGATACATGGAACAAGCAACCTGCATTGAAATCTCCCTCACCTTTGGAGAAGAGTGTTTCAGGGATGTATACGCATGCAGTATTCAAGAAATTCCAAGTTGAGGTCTTAGGTGTAGTTGCTTGTCATCCCAAAATGGAAAGCCAAGATGAGACAAGTGTTAGTTTTAGAGTTCAGGATTTGGAAAAGGAGCAAGATTTCACTGTTTTGTGGAATCAAATGAGGTTGGAGGTCTCATGTATATGCCGACTGTATGAATACAAGGGTTATCTTTGTAGGCATGCACTGGTTGTTCTTCAAATGTGCCAACAATCTGCCATTCCATCACAATATATTTTGAAAAGGTGGACAAAAGATGCAAAGAGCAGACATCTTGTAGGGGAAGAATGTGAACAGGTACAATCTAGGGTGCAAAGGTACAATGACTTGTGCCAACGAGCTCTTAAATTGAGCGAAGAGGCTTCATTATCTCAAGAGAGTTACAGTATGGCCTTTCGCGCTCTGGAAGAAGCTTTTGGAAACTGCATCGGCATGAATAATTCTAACAAGAATCTTGTGGAAGCTGGTACATCTGCCACTCATGGTCTCCTCTGTATTGAAGATGATAACCAAAATAGGAGTGTGACCAAGACGACTAAGAAAAAGAATCAAACCAAGAAAAGAAAGGTTGGTGGTCAAAAACAAATATGAATGCTCGGTTCTTATGTTCCAATACTATTTGTCATAGATGACCTCCTCCATAACTGCAGGTGAATTCTGAGCAGGTGATTACGACTGTTGGGCCACAAGATAGCTTGCAACAAATGGTTTGTCTTCTTATACTTTGTCAAACAACATATAAAGAAAGGAAAAATGTTGTTCTGACGTGGCACATTAAACTACTTCAGTTGAAACTTGATATTTGTTGATTACTATTTTTGAAAATAAGATAAGAAAAAGCCAATGACATTCATATTTGTGGTTGGACTCTATGAGAAATAGCACGAATATGTTATGGTTATGCTGGTACTCATTTAGTATGCAAGTGAATGCACTAGTCGATTTGAATTAAGGACTGATGAGTATCTGTAACTTGATTTGATTTCTAGGACAAATTAAGCTCAAGAGCAGTAGCCCTAGAAGGTTATTATGGAACACAACAGGGTGTGCCAGGAATGGTATGTCTGCTTGTGATTTAGGTCAAATGCTCATGACAATATGGTGGAATGTTTTTCTTACCCCACTCATTTTATGTTTTTGCAGGTGCAACTAAACTTGATGGCTCCAACCCGTGATAATTACTACAGCAATCAGCAGACCATCCAGGGCCTGGTATGCCTTATAAATTGTTGTGTGACTGGTCCTGTCCAGTTATTAAGCATCGTATATGATATGACTATGGAAATCTGAATCGTTATATCTTCAGGGGCAGTTAAACTCAATAGCACCAAGTCATGATGGTTTTTATGGCGCCCAGCAAAGCATGCATGGACTGGTATTGTATCTATTCCTGCTGCCAGTAATTTCTTTGTACTTCAGGCTACAAATGGTGATATCTTTGTACTGCTCTTACCACATGCAGGGACAGATGGATTTCTTTCGCACGCCAACTGGATTCACTTATGGCATCAGGGTCAGTTTGCCACTCGATATTCTGATTATGCCATTTTCATCTTGTGAAACATTCTCAAAACGGTTTTCCTTATTGGTATCAGGACGACCCCAATGTAAGAACAGCACAGCTACACGAT
This sequence comes from Salix purpurea, assembly GCA_027405865.1. Lineage (NCBI taxonomy): Eukaryota > Viridiplantae > Streptophyta > Magnoliopsida > Malpighiales > Salicaceae > Salix > Salix purpurea. The sequence continues at coordinate 1,023,518 of JAOWLH010000021.1, read as the reverse complement.
GATGGATCCAGGCATGCATGAGCAGCAACTTTCTCTCTGTAAGGTGGTTCACATTTAGAAAAGTTTCTTGAATCATGCGGCGAGTAAAGGTATTAACAACGATTTTCATTTCTTGGTAGGCGAGGAAGAACGAACCTCTCTTTTTATCATGCAGCTTGAACTGGTCACTCCACTGAAGCTGAAATCTCTGTAAAGAATGAAAGCTACCATGCATCAAAGATGGCAGGATTAAATTTTAGGAAACTTACTCTTCTAGTGCTTGTAAAATAAGAGAAAGAGTAGGATGCTTTCATCTTCACCGCATATTTACCACAGTAGACAGGCGAACATATTCTTATAGGGGTGAAATCTCCCTTGTAAATCTTTATTGTATTTACCTACCATATCAGTAATTTGTCTTTAGCCTAAAATATTTAATCAGCTAATACCACTACTTTCCTTTGCCTGTAGATCACTATTTCACTCTTGCCCTTTGCCTGTCCACCACTTGCTAATTCTGAAAATAGGATAATCTGCTCGCTTCATTGCATATAAGTGGGACCAGTGTCGGTCAACTGTTGGCAAAATGTTTAAAAAGCAAAGCTCTTTTTATATATCTTTTTTCTTACCTAGTTAAGCAATCATGTCCCTGGTTATTAAACTTGATTTCGGGTTTATCAGGTAAATCAAATTATAGTTTAATTTATCCTTTTTAATATTTTTGTTTGTACTGGATATTATTTTTTACTGTTTGCTAGATACCCTTAATCAATCTTGGAATCAAAATATTAAAGAGTGAGCCCTCCCGAGGTGAAATTAAAAAAGTAGATTATCAAAGTCATTTTCGTAATTATTCAAGAGATAAAGCTTGACTTATCTAAGATCTCAAATCTTATAAAAGAGGGGAATCTTAAGCCTGTAAGATGTGAGATCTGACCAGAAAGAGAATCTTAAATCTTAAAAAAAAAAACAATTTGTTTAATATATAATTACAAAAGAAAGTAGAAAGAAAAATACGATGTTTTAACGATAACTATCGGTATTTATTTAATAAAAATAAACAAGAAAGAATAAAAATAATAATTTGAGAATTTATAAAAATATTTTTATATTATTTATTTAAACAAGAAATTAAAAAAATGTTTTTTAAAAAACCCAGCAGGTTGAGATATTGTTTTGACTTTGACTGACCCGGAATAGGTCTTGGTGGAGTGGGTGTTGATTGACCCGTTAATCGGTCCGGATTTTATAACTGTGATCCGACTCTTTTTTTTTTTGAAGAACACGCGCCAAGCGTGTGGCACACAAAGGAAGCAAAAAACAAAGCTTGTTAAAATCCCGATCGACGACACCGAATTTGCATAAACAACAATAAACGCGCGGAGAAGAAACAGAGATGGAAGCAAGCAAGCGAGTGAAATAAAAGCCTTCATTTTTATTTTTATTTTATAAAACTTTTCTACAACCGAGCGAGTGAGACTCAGCGAGTGAGTGTGGAGAAGAGAACAAAGAAAAACCCTAATTTTTATTTTTATTTTCAATCCAGACGCGCCAATTTCTCACTCGCGACTTTATTTTCCGGATCTTTCTCTCTTTATCACTCTCTCAAGGTCTCTTCTCTTTCTCTCTGCTTTAATTTTGGTGTATTAATTGTTTTTATGGTTGCTGAGAAAACGTGGGAAAGTGGAAGTAGGAATTCGAGTTTTCCTTTAATTTTATTGGTAACCAACCATGGAATTGGAAGGAGCTGAAATGCTTTAGGGAGGTGTGATTTTTTTATTTTTTCGAATTTGAATCGCTTGAGAATGAAAAAAAAAGATGGTGTTATTAATTTTGATAACCCTAATTAGTGCCCTGAATGAAAAATCAAGTTTGAAGATTTTCTCAGAATCCAATCAGGAGATAGAAAAGGAATAAGAATGGTTTAATGGGTTGTATTGGTCTAGAATTGAAAAACGGAAGTTTTTTTTTTTGGTTACCTTAATTAGTGTCCTGGATGAAAAATCAACTTGAATTTTTCTTCAGAATCTAAGCAGGAGATAGAAAAGCAATAAGAATGCTATAATAGGTTGTGATATTTTTATTGAATTAGAACAGTAGAGAATGGAAAAATGGTAGTTTTTTTTTCTCTTTTTTTCCTAACACCCAAGTGGTAGATGGAAAATGATTAGGAATGTGATAATGGGCGGTGATTTTTATACCGATTTTATTGAATTTCAGCGGGAAAATGGTAGCTTTATAATTTTTAGTAACATTTGTAATACGTTAATGTGGATTGTCTGTTGTTTGAAATTCATGTAATTTATGTATGGAAACTTTCTTTGATGTGTTCAGGTACCACTGTAAAGAATTTGTAGCATTTTTTTCCTTAACGGGAATGTGTTTTAATGATGACGGAGAGGAATCATAAAATTATTGATGATATGATCGATCTTCAAGATAATGTCCCTGCTGATGATGTAGTGGGTGGAAATATCGTTGATGTGGTGCACAGTAGAGATGTTGCGGTTGTTGATTCTCCGAAAAGGGCTGTTGTTATGTTTGAAGGCGATGTAAACTATGAGCTATGTGATGGTATTGAATTTGGATCACACGAAGAAGCATATTCGTTTTATCAGGAATATGCAAAATCTATGGGGTTCACCACTTCGATAAAGAATAGTAGGCGGTCAAAGAAATCAAAGGAGTTTATTGATGCTAAATTTGCTTGTTCTAGATATGGAGTTACACCAGAGTCTGATAGCGGTAATAGTCGGCGATCAACTGTGAAGAAAACTGATTGCAAGGCTAGCATGCATGTGAAGAGAAGGCCTGATGGCAAGTGGATAATTCATGAATTTGTCAAGGAGCATAATCATGAGCTCTTACCTGCTCTAGCATATCATTTTCGAATTCACAGGAATGTGAAATTAGCTGAAAAGAACAACATTGACATATTGCATGCTGTCAGTGAACGTACAAGAAAGATGTATGTCGAGATGTCTCGACAGTCAGGTGGGTATCAAAATTTTGGGTTTGTAAAGAGCGAGATGAACATGCAGTTTGAAAAAGGCCGGCATCTGGCTCTTGATGAGGGTGATGCGCAAGTAGTGCTGGAATATTTTAAGCATGTCAAGAAGGAGAATGCAAACTTCTTCTATGCAATAGATTTGAATGAAGATCAGCGTCTGAGAAATTTGTTCTGGGTTGATGCAAAAAGCAGGGAAGATTATATTAGCTTTAACGATGCTGTTTGTTTCGAAACCTTCTATGTAAAATACCACGAGAAATTGCCTTTTGCTCCTTTTGTTGGGGTGAATCATCACAGTCAGCCAATCTTACTCGGATGTGCATTTATTGCAGATGAGTCTAGATCATCATTTGTTTGGTTAATGAAAACATGGCTCAGAGCAATGGGTGGGCAAGCACCTAAAGTTATAGTCACTGATGTAGACAAAACCTTGAAGGCGGCCATTGAAGAAGCCTTCCCTAACACCCGCCACTGCTTTTCTCTTTGGCATATATTAGAAAGATTGCCTGAAACTCTCTCTCATGTGATTAAACGACATGAGAAGTTTTTGCCAAAATTTCACAAATGCATTTTCAAATCATGGACAGATGACCGGTTTGATATGAGGTGGTGGAAAATGGTCACCCAATTTGAACTACAAGATGATGAATGGATTCAGTCATTGTATGAAGATCGTAAAAAGTGGGTGCCTACCTACTTGGGGGATACCTTTCTAGCTGGAACTTCTGCTGCTCAGCGTTCTGAAAGTATGAGTGCGTTCTTTGATAAATACATACACAGGAAAATCACCATGAAAGAGTTCATGAAACAATATGGAACAATTCTTCAAAATAGGTACGAGGATGAGTCTGTTGCAGATTTTGATACTTCCCACAAACAGCCTGCCTTAAAATCTCCTTCTCCTTGGGAAAAACAAATGTCATTGGTTTATACTCATGCAATATTCAAGAAATTTCAAGTTGAGGTTTTAGGTGTAGTTGGCTGCCATCCTAAAAGGGAAAGTGAAGATGGAACATTGGTGACGTTTCGGGTTCAAGACTGTGAAAAGGATGAACAATTTTTGGTCACATGGAACCAAACAAAATCAGAGGTGTCCTGTTTCTGCCATTTGTTCGAATATAAAGGTTTTCTTTGTAGGCATGCATTGATTGTTCTCCAAATTTGTGGCCTTTCAACCATACCACCTCATTATATTCTGAAGAGGTGGACAAAAGATGCAAAGAGTAGGCAACCACTGGCTGTAGGAACAGAACGGGCACAAACGAGGGCACAACGCTACAATGATTTATGCAAATTGGCCATTGAAATGAGTGAAGAAGGATCATTATCCGAAGAGAGCTACAATATTGTTCTCCATACACTAGTAGAAGCTCTGAAGAATTGTGTGAATGTGAATAACTGCAATAACAGTGTAGCAGAATCTAGTACCTGTACTCTGACTCATCGTGAAGCAGAAGAAGAAAACCAGGGAAGCCTTGTTACCAAATCAAGTAAAAAGAAGAACCCAGTCAGGAAAAGAAAGGTTAGTTCTGGACTTAGAATCAAGCCAGGTGGAACTGCCTATGTTCTCATATTACTGTTTAATTACGTGCTTAAAAAAGGATAAGAAGTGATCAATGCCTGTTTATGGTTCAGGTACAATCAGATCCAGACGTCATGCTTGTTGAAGCACCAGAGAACTTGCAGCAAATGGTTTGGCCTTTGTTCTATTCACTTCCAGTAATCATGCAAACGTTATGTTATAGTGGTAATAGTGTGCATTTGATTGCAACAAGATTATGGCTGCAAAATTTGTCAAATGGGTCCACTTCGTGTAAAGATAACTCATTCTTTCTGTCTTATTATTATTGAATTTCAACAGGATAGTGTTGACTAGGTTGTGGGATTGTGAATCGACTTGGACAATAGAGTTATTGAGATTGGGTTTTGTCTCCGCAGGAAAATCTAAGCTCAGAAGGTATTAACCTTAGTGGATATTACGGTACCCAGCAGAATGTGCAAGGACTGGTGAGCAGTGTGTGGTGTTCTGAGCCTTTTTATCCGAGAGACAATATTACATTATGTAAAAAGTATTGTCATTTCAACTATGACAGTGAACCTGGTGGTGAGTGCAGGTACAGTTAAACTTAATGGAGCCGCCTCATGATGGTTACTATGTCAATCAACAGAGCATGCAGGGTCTGGTAAGTCAAGGTGGATTTTGACCGTGCACATATTCAACAAAAGCACTTTTATGAACGATTTACAATACTTTTGAGTTGTGTTTGTATTCTAGGGGCAGCTGAATTCCATAGCACCCAGTCATGATGGTTTTTTTGGGAATCAGCAAAGCATGCATGGGCTGGTATAGTATTTTATAACAAAATACATATTCAAAGAACTTTTGTATCAGAAGCAGCAGTTACCTAATCACATCCTTTCATGCAGGGGCAATTCGATTTTCGGCCTCCAGCTGGTTTCAGTTATAGCATGCAGGTGAGTTATGGGGGACATGGTGTCCATATTTGTTGTCTTCAACACGTGGAACCTATTAATGAGTTTAAATTTACTAGGCTGTGTCTTTTAGTTGCAGGATGACACTCATTTGAGGTCTTCACATATGCATGGCGGTGCTTCAAGAAATGCATAAGGAAGTAGAATGTTTCATATTGGCAGCTAGAATGACAGTTTTCCACCTGAGATGGCCGACATCTTCCTTGGAGCTATACAGCTTTGACTGAAAAACTAACTCCAGGTATGGCGAACACCATTTTTACAGTCGCTTTGATAGTTCAGAAGTTAATCCCCAAAATGAAGGCAGAAGACATCCCGGATTTTTTATCCGGAAGTTTATCTGGAATTCGGTCTTAATCTATGCCACATCAAGTAACTAACAGCTATGGCAGCACAATTTACTGGTAGAGCAATGACTGTGATTCCGATATGTGCATGATTTCTTCATCATGTTCGTAGTATATTTGTGTAGATCTGCTGTTATTAACCACTCCCTCCTGTCAACCCTTTCCTTGTATTAGTAGATGTGGAAAATACCTAACTTCATGTAGAAGCACAGCAACAATTCTCAGGATGAGTAGTTTATTCAAATCAGATCGAGCTCTTCTCCTGTCAGCCCTAGCATGACTGCTCATGTAACAGGAGGAATTGGTCCTTGTAAAACATGTATTTGTAGATTATGACACTCATTCTCAACACTTCTCGTTTCTCTCTCTGTTTTTGCATATTCTTATCATGTTTCTTTCATGATCTTCTTGTGATATAAATTTGAAAATGGGAAATATCAGAGATTAAAATATCATATACTAATCCAGGAAAAATATAATTTTCCAAATTTATTTTTTAGATAATAAAATATACATAAAATCATTAAATTGAACAAAAATAAATATAAAATAATTTGGTTTACAATAAAATGAAATGAAATGTTTATTCAAAGAGAAATAGTAAAAAATATATTGAATTTAAACAAGGAAAAAAATAATTGAAAAACAGTCGAAGGTTAGAATCTCGTATGATAGTCTTAGGAAACTTTAATTCTCCAACTGTTTTTAGATATTTAATAATCATTAAATTTTAGAATTTAATAAAAATAATTTGGTTAATAATAAAAATGACAATTTTTTCCTCTTATAATTATAAAAAATATAAAATTAAATTAACTTGATATATCATGTTAGCATTAATTTGAAAAGAACCAACTATTTATCTTAAACTTATTTGACTCATTTAAAGTATAATTAACTTGATTTGATTCATTATTAAATCAAGTTGGCCTATTAAAAATCTAATTATGTCATTGGACTTAGTTTTAATACAAATTTATCAAATAATATTTTTTTTTTACTTTGAATTTGCATTTACATTGTTTCTATAATCTTGGACACAACTAGGTATTATCAAGCTCTCAATTATATCTAGAATTTCCAGCTTATTTTTTTTCATAACACCAATCCCCTTGTAATTTTCATTTTTTATTTTAATTCGAAAGGGTAAAGATAAATCGAGTTACAACATGGTATTTGATAATTTTATTGCTTATTTCATGCTTCAATTTTAATACATTTTGGCTATTTATAGCACGAGATTAATTAGATTTTTAATAGATGGAAAATCACTTATAAAAATAATCTTAAGATAGTTAACACAAATTTGAACTCAGAATCTTGCCATGCTGAGTTATTATTCAAGGCTATTTTCTGTCTCATGTAAAGCTTTTCAATCATGGACTTTTCTTCTCCTATAGGATTTGTCATATTTCATTCAGTCCAGTTGCTGCTTGGAAATTTCCTCTTCTAGCTGACACACCTGCTTGGAAGTCCCTTTAATCATTGCAAGCCATGTCACTTTATCATGTTATTTCTTTTAATTGAAAAATAGGTTTTTTTCTCTCACTTTTGACATTTAATATTTGATTCATTATAATTGATTCCTAGTTTGTTTCAATATGAGTTCATGGTTTTATTATGATCACATTACCCTAATTGTGAATTATAAATTGGTATAGATTAATCTAATATATTGTTATATCAATATATTTTTTAAAAATATATATTTCTCTAAATATTTTATCAGTATTTCAGCATCAATTTTATTACATCTCTATGCATTTATATTTTTTAAAAAAGATTAAAAAAATTTCTAGACTCTTAGCAACGCAGCTAAAAAAACTAGTTAACAAAAACTCTAAAACTTGTAAGAGTTTGGCTACATCTCCAATATATATTTTATTGTGTATTGCTACAATTAAATTATTGACATGGGGTTTTCTTGATTTTTTATAAGCTTTTTAACAATAAAAATACTTATTTGTCTCTAATTTTTTTTTAAAAAATAAGGGTTTTCAAATATCCATGAACAATGAAAATACATCTTTAACATTGGAAAGAACAGGAAAAAAAAAGCTTTATAGATGGGATTGCTTTTGTACTTTCATATGGTATTTTGTATAATTATCAAGGTCATTGAGGGAATATTGGTATTTTCTCATTGTTTTTGAAATTATAAATGAGAAAAGTTATCGATGTATGTTTAACTCGTGACCACAAGTATTTATCTTTTAAGTCATGAGCTTTTTAAGGTGTAGATTTATTTTTTATTGATTTAACTAAATAATTCTGGTGCCCACAAAAAGTATTTCTCAACTTCTCTCCCTTTTGTCCACACATAGCAAAAGGTAAATAGCCGCCTCGAGAATTTTATTTATCATGTTCGCTTAACCACTCCTGTCTCTTTCTCCTTTTTAAAATCGAGATAAATGTTGGTGAGATGCTTTTGTTATTTGTAATTGTGTTTATAAAAATATAATTTTAATTTATTTTTTAATGTGCTATTTTTAAAAATAATTTTTATTTATTTTAACCTATTTTTTAAAAAACACACTGTGAAACATTAAAAAAACAATATTATATATAAAAAAATGTCATTCCATGGGAATTCAATGGTGACGATAACAGCAAATGGCATGGAATTAGGAGTTTGTGATGGATCACACACGTGGAACCCATGGCATGTGGGGTGGGGGTGGGCGTGCATGGAACATTATTGAACATCACTTAACTAATGTACCTTAGGATAGATAGAAGACAACATTTATCTCGGTCGGTGTTCATCAATATAATTGGTCGAAGTAGTTTTGATACTTAATTATATCCGAATTAATTTTTTATATATAAATTTAATCTATTTAATTTTAATTAAATATTGCACCCAATTATCTACTTAATAAAATCATATACCCGTACACGTATGCTTGTTTTATTTCAAGTGCTTGAAATTGTGTTTACAAAATTTATAGCGATTCAATTGGAAAAATATGTCTTTCATCTCTTCCTTTCAAGAAAGAATTTTTAATAACCTCTTAACGACAACTAAGAGGAACATGATCACCATTGTCGCTTCCAAACACAGCAATATAAATTAGTAATTCAAGTCATTGATATACCGTTGAAGAATCTTCAAACCTGCCATTGAAAGCAAGATCCATGTTGACTCTCAAGCTAACATCAATTTTGAATGCAATAATGACACTAAGTGAATACTTTAACAATTTAATTTATAAGTTTATTAAATCACTATCATCTATAATATTTATATAATCCAACTTTAACAGGTTAATTTATATAATGCAAATATTACAAACATGTCAGGTTTCTTATAAGGTGAGACGTGCTCATCAAAACCTTCTCTTGCTGATGAAAGAGCGTTGGGTCAGCATCGACGACATTGATGATGGCTGCTTAAAGTTTCCACATTTCCTCATCTTATTGGTCTAAGAACTCAAGCTAGGACAATTAAATCAAGGCCTTACATGCATTTATCTTTATCTACAAGACCCACCCCTCCACCCACCTCTCTATATATTGTGTTTCACCTCGACACTCTCAATTCCATCGTCTCACTAGGTTCGGAATTCGGATCGAAGCATACACAAAACCATGGTAGAAACGGTATGATATAACACACACACACATATTATGTGTGTATGTGTGTGTGTTGATATATATATATATATATATATATATATATATAGAGATTTATCTTTTATAGCATCCTCTTTGGCCTTTCCTTCTCTTTATGTGGAGGTCTTATGTACATGTTCTTGATGATCTCTACAGCGGATTCTTCCAAGTCAGAACCTGTTTTGAGCTCTTCTGATTCTTCTGTCTATAAATTTATTATGACAAGATTGTTTATTTTTTTGTTTTCTATTGGGATTAATCATGATGAGGCCCTATATGTAATGCGTGCACTAATTAACTACTATTGCTGCAGCAAGTCACGACGATGGTGATAAAGGTTGTTGACCTAGGATGCGAAAAATGCCACAAGAAAATCAAGAAAATACTGTGTCAAATCCCTCGTGAGTCTTTTAATTTTTCTCTTTAAAAACAGTGTCAAGTATGAGTTGTTTTTATTAGTACCAAAGAAAGTGGCTAAGTTTTGTGGATTTGATTATGTTAATGAACAATAGAAATCCAGAACCAGATCTATGTCGAGGAGAAAAACACTGTGACAATCACTGTGGTGTGTTGCTCTCCTGAAAAGATCAAGAAAAAAATACTCGGCAAAGGATGTGGATTTATCGAGTGCGTTGAGATCAAGCCGCCGTCCCCGCCGCCGGTAATAAAGCCGCCTTCTCCAAAACCACCACAACCAATAAAACACGAAGTCAACGTTACGATCCCAAGCAGGCCACCTTGTATTCCGTGGGAAGATGGTTTTTGTAGCTACCGAACAAGGGGTTATGTTGTGTGTATCTGTGAAGATTATTCATCGTCATGCACAATCATGTAAACGGGGTGGAAAGCTCAGAATACCGATGATCGGAGCCAGTGTCCAACACCAACCATTGGGTTCAAATCCAGTGGTGATGATGGACTCTTAGTGTTGTTTTGAACTCTTTTTCATCTAGATGATGCACGTCTTTGTGCCTTGTATTTTCAAGTCAATGGTCACACTCTTTCCATAGTTGATTGCTTGTTGAATTGGATCTCTCTGGTCAGCCAACATGGGAGACTTTACCTAGTCTATGCTTTTTATGGTCTCTTGTCGTTGTAAGCAACCTATTTCTTAGGACGTCTAAGGATTGACCATGGTATACCCTAATATTATTTGATAATTATATATTTATCATTCCATAAAACCTGACAACCTTTTATAATTTATAAGGTTTTAGTTTGAGAGATCATCTTACGTTATTAAACAAAAAGGTGAATAAGGTTGGTCAGATGTGTAACTGTAGGGTTACATAAGTTACAATTATTGCTAATAAAAGCAAAAGCTCCCATTTTCCATGGTGACGGTGCACTTCCCTTTCCTTTTCTCTTTCAATTGCTTTCTTCAGTCCTTGAACGGCTGCTTGCTTTTTTGCTGTAAGCTAAGCCATACCTGATCCAAACTAGAAAATGAAATTTGGATTACCATTCTATAAATCAGAATTGTACTTGGAGAGAAGAATTATCCCTTAATTCATCAGCATAATATTATCGATGACCAATTTCCCTTATTAAATTTTAATAACAATAATAATAATAACAATAACAACAACAACAACAACAACAACAACAACAACAATAATAATAATAACAATTATTTCAATAATAATAATAATAACAATAATAATAATAGCAATAATAATAACAATAATAATAATAATAATAATAATAATAATAATAATAACAATTATTTTTGTTAATAACTCTTTTGTTAATATTTTTTTTGCTCTTCATAATTTAATAATTTCTATTGTTTTGACAGTAATGATTTTAATTTTTTTTATATATTTTTAGTCTTTCGCCTAAGAATATATATAGGAAAAAGAAAACATGACCTAGGATTTTTTCAATATAAAAACTTAATATAAGTATTCTGAGATACATTTAATATAGTTATATAATAGTAGATGATCGGACACACATTTACAAATAACCGATTAAAACACATTCATAAATTGATCAATAAACTACAAAAAAAAAATATCACACCAAACAATCAAATAATTCACCATACAAATGGATACAAAAAATATTTCCATAACCAGTAAACACAACTGAATAAAAAATTAGATGATCGGCCACACAATTACAACAAAACCAACCACCAACAAATTCCCAATTGACTACAGCAAACAAAAATCTCTAATCGATATAATCTATTACATTTTTTCGACCAACTGATTATATAATTATCAATCCAATTAAAACACACCAAATAATCAAAACATTGCAATTATGCTATCTATGAGTTAATTAAATCAACACATAATTCAAATCCAAGCTGTGACTAAATTATTCTCCAAACCAGTAAAATAATGTCAACAACCAACCAAATCAATGCAAACAAAAAATAATCTATCTTTAATAGATTTCAGCGCTTACAATATTGCTATCAACCAGTTAAATGCTTAGTAACTGTTAAAAAATATTTAACCATCAACACATTCAGTTCAAGACAACAAAATATCATCTTTCATTCATTTTATTGATTACAGATTTACATCAACCAATTAAATAACCATCAAAACAATTAATACATACTAAACAATTAATCAATTATGGTCTTGCAATACTCAAATTACAATTCGCTAATCTTTCATAAATTTTATCGCTTATAATTTTTAAATTTCAAAATTGAATTATTATCTGAGTATTTAAGCTTATAGCAATAATCAACTAATTCAATACATAAAAAAAAATTATAGCATGATTTAAAATTTACAATTCCCTATTTATCAACTAAAAAATTCTTTGTTTACCACATAAATAATAAGTTTGCTATATATAAAAAGCCCGCCGCATCGCGCGGGCTAACCGACTCGTATATCTAAAAGAGGTAGGCCGTTTCAACAGTAATTTTTACTGTTCACGCAGACTGAAAACACTGTGGACTGGATATTTGTCTCCCTGCTTCGCGCGAGTTTGTGCACCTGTCTTTGTTTTTTTTTTCGCAGAGATGGTATTTATCATTTCTATGGTGAAAATGGAAGAGAAAGAGTCTGTGGCCGAGCGGCCCCTGTGCACTGGAAAGGCGCTGGAAATTCCAGCGCGCAGGGGTTCGAACCCCTGCGCCACCAATTCAACTTTCTTGCGTTTTTTTTTTTGCTTTTACTTTTTTTTTTCCTTTTTTGTTTTTTTTTTAATTATTACGTTTGTTGTTATTTGTTTTTCTTTTTTTTTCTTTTAATTATTATTAGAAAAACAACTGTCTAATGAACTTTTTTCTTTTTTTTTTAATTATTATTAGAAAAGCAACTGTCTGGGCTTTTCCTTTTTTATTATTATTATTCTAATGAACTTTTTTTTTCTTTTTTTTATTATTATTATTCTAATGAATGAAAGTGGTAGAAATTAGTAAAACAGTAAAAAAAATTGAGCGAAATCTAAGACCAGACAAATAGAAAACAAATTCAAAATAGAAATTATTATGAAAAACATAGCAATTATTTGATAAACATTAAAATATGTTTTCGTTTATTTTTCACATATTTAAAGAACAGAAACAAATAAAAATTCCGATTAAAATAAAAAAACATAAAACACATTTTCAAACAGTATTGAATAGTGAAAATTATTTTTTACTCATCCCGCAATGTAGAACATATATTTTTTAAAAAAAAAAAATTAAATGATTTTTTCAGCTAATATTTTTTTTTGTTTTATCATCTATTATATTTTTTTTATGTGCTCTTTCTTTTAATTTTTTTTTTAGTTTTATTGTCATTATTTTCAAATCAGGTGAATTTTTTCCCCAGATAATTATGTTTTTTTTAAGTTATTATGATTTTTTTTCTTTTTTATGTGCTCTTTCTTTTAATTTTTTTATTAGTTTTATTGTCATTATTTTCAAATTAGATGATTTTTTTCCCCTGATAATTATGTTTTTTTAAGTTATTATGATTTGTTTTCTTTTATTTATTTCTGTTCTTTATTCATCATTAACACAATAATAATAATAATAATAATAATAATAATAATAATAATAATAATAATAATATATTTTTTTTCTTGCTTACTCTTTTGTTAATGTTTTTGAGTGTTTTTTCTTTCGAGATAATTTGATAATTTTAATTGTTTTTGCAATAATAGCAATAGTCATTTTGTATCTAATATTAATGGGAATAAAAGACAACTCAAGAACAAAAAATAGACAAATTTACCTAGGTTATCTACAATTAAAGGACGATACAAGTCACTTTTGTCTCGATTACACTGTTCCTTTTAAATGGCAAACAAGTCATTATTATATGTTTTAATATTTATTGCATATTATCGCCTAAAAATATATAAAGAGAAAAAAAAATGACCTCGGATTTTTTGCAGGAAAAAAATTAATATCAGCATTCTTACATACATTTAATATAATAATATGATGAATAAATATTATAAAATAAAATAAATGGCTATGAATTTTAATTTTGTGCTCTTTTGTTCAAGTTTATTTCTTTAAAAAAAAACAAATTGAATTTTTAATATTTAAGATCTAATATTACCCGAGAAAAAATACAACTCAAAAAAAAACAAAAGGTAAACAAATTTGACTACATTATGTACAATTAAAAAATATACGAGGCACTTTCTGTTTCGACTACACTATTCTTTTTAGACGGCAAATAAGTAATTATAGCACGCAAAAAAATTATATTTCTTTTTTAAAAAAAAATACAATATTTTTATTTATAATGTGTCAGATCTAATATTACTCGGAAAAAAGGCAACTCATATTTTTTTTCAAATTTATCTAGGTTATCTACAATTAAAAAATATAAAAATCACTTTGCATTTCGATCACAATATATAGTATGTGAGACTAAGTATATATGTTTAATATTTATTTAATATTATCGTCTAAAAATATATAGAGAGAGAAAACAAATGACCTACGATTTCTTGCAAAAAAAATTAATATCGGTATTCTTAAATATATTGAATATAGTAATATGATGAATAAATCTTATAAAAAAAAACTTTGGAATTGAATTTAAATTTATATTTTAGACTCTTTTTTTTCCATTTAAGAAACAATGACCTTTTTTTCACATGTATTTTTTATTTTTTAGTGTCTAAATCAGTTGTTCTTTTTTAACCGGGTTTCTTTATTTTTTAAAAAACCAGAGTATCTGTGACAACAAGTTTATAATAAATCATTTCACCTTCTTAGCAAATTTTCTAACAAATTTTATCAAAAGTTTTTTAGCAATAGCAATATTCAATCACATTTTGGTTGAAAAAAAACATTTTCAACAAATTTTATTAATTACAATTATACTAATTAAATATAAAAATAACAAAATACAATATTTATAAAATCAATTAATTTTCTACATAGATAAAAAAACCCAGCGAAGCGGGCAAATCAGCTCGTTAATTCTATTCGTCGTCGGCGTACATTAGTAACTGACAAGTTGATTAAGAATAAACTTGACTACTTTTAACGTTTATCGTAAACAGTTAAATAGCTTAATTCGGTTTATAAGTAAAAAAACAGATCATTACCTTCTCCATAAGGGGTTTTTGGACATTTTTATTTTTTAAATATAAATAAATTACTACTGCCCAATGAAGCAACAAAAATAATGCAAGGAGTTTTGTTATTTTTATTATTATTATTATTATAATAAAGTTGATTTGAATGCTATTTTATCTTTCACGAATATAATACAAATAGAAAGAAAAAGTAGTTGACAGAGTGCTATATAATTTAGTAGGTGGCTTTGGTCTGTCTTTTTTCTTTTCTTTTTATATTTTCAGAGATGGTATCTTTGCTTCTTCTTTTTTCCTTTTTATTATCTTGGGCTATTCCAATCATATTCTCATGGTGGGTTAACCCTATTTGATTTGTGTTTTTTTTAATGTTATTGTTTTAGATTTTATTTATTTATTTAGTACCTCAATATTATTTTATGGAGAGTCTTGTTTCATTATTATTTCAGGTTTGTCTTCAGCGCAATAAATCCTGACCTTGCTATCATGTTCATGAGTTTCAAAGATTAACTCGTGTTGATTTTTGTTTTTTCATGTTATTTTTTTTATTCATCATTCAACTATTATTTTTCATGGAATTCATTTATGTTTTTTTTTTTTTTTTTCTTGGGTTTATCCCGATCACGTGCCCTTGATCATGGGGCTAGCGGATTAACACAAGTTGATCCTTTTTTCTCCCTGATTTATCATTACATATTATGTGTGTTTTATAGTTATGCTTCATAATTTGATTCGATTCACTTTCATATGTGATTTTTTTTTTATCTCTTACTAGCATATATAATCATTCAATTAAATATAACAAATGTATCATAAAGAAGCATATTTATTGAACTCAACTTAATACTAGTTTTTGTCGTGATATCAAATATTTTACTTTTGTTTCCAATTTTATATTTCAACATTTTTATAAAAAAACGATCTTCATGTTTTTTATTTTTATTGTTTTTCACTGGGTTATCTCAATCGCATATCTATGGTTACGATGTAAGGGTATTCACTGAGGTTAATATCAATATTTTTTTCATTGCTTTTTCTTTTTTAATATTTTTTTATTTTATAATTCAACATTTAATTATTTTATGATCAGGTTTCGCATTTGATTGAGCTCCCTTTTATATATTTTATACACGACTCTTCTTACCTTTCATTGGCGCAGGTGGTCTTTTCACTAGATAAATATAATATTTCAATAAACATAATTATTAAACACAATAAAGTACATAATTCATGCTGTAATATTAAATATTTTATTTTTAATCATCGCTTAATCGGATATAGTTTTATTGATTATATATATAAGTATTTTGATTTGTGATTGAGATTTTTTTACTCTAAAAATTACATTCAAATTCTGGATATTTGTTTTTTCATAAAAAAAATAGATACGTGCGGGAACAAAACTAGTTTTCTATTTAGATGGAGTCAGAGCCGGAGTTTATGTTGGTGCTTAAAGCATATATATCTTCGACTTTATTTACAAGTTTACAGGTAAAATTAATCAATAATTTCCAATTCACTAATTAAAATAATCTGTAATTTTCTAAAATAATAATTACTTCCCATGATCATGTAGCTTTTTAAAAATATTTGTTATTTGTTTCATAGATAAAATACATTTATTTCTTCACAAGTCCAAAATAATAAAGAATATTTTTCAAATTCAAGAGACAAGCATATGATATATTTTAAACATTTATTTTTTTGTTTCGAATATAAAATACATTTATGTTTCTCAAAAGTCCACAATAATAAAGAATATTTAAAAATTAAAGAGAGACATGGAGAGGTGGTAGCTTAGACCTGTTGTTTTTACCACGGAAGAAGACAAGCGTAACCCCGAAGAAGGTGGTGGGACAAGACAAAAAAATCACTCATTGATTGTTCACGAGAGCACTGGACAGCTCATAAGCTACTTTGTCCAGTCCGGTAATGCAAATGGATCCTAAATTAGTGAACTATCAACGAGTGATGGTAAACCATTCTTATATATATATATATATATTTCAGACAGCAGCTAGAATAAATATTTAGAACAATTTTACAATTTATATTCCCGAGGAAAAAAAACATGTTTTCCAATCAAATTTCACTTCATTTCATGAAAATGTTTTTAGACAATAACTTATTATACTTCCCCACACACACACAAAACAAAAAACATACCCCGGTATTTTTACACGTGTCAAAAAATATATAAAAATCACATCCGGAAGATAAATGAAAATTTACAAGCAAAACTTCTAATAAAATCTGCTTATTAAATTTTTATATTTTGTACAACATTTTTCAATATGTTTTCACATAAAATTATCTCAAAAATACACTATAAATATCAATAAACTCGTTTATATATATATAACTCTAATCAAAGTACTATGTAGTTACTAATAAATAACTTTTTTTTAACAAACTTGAAAGAAAAATTCTAAATATATAGAAGGAAAAATAATATATAAATAGGAGGAATTTTTTTATTAATAAAAAATGGAATATTACTATATTTGTACACAACTCATAAATGTTTCAACAACTAATACAACTAGCTAAAAATACTTGCTAACCAGCAAACTAAAAAAAATAATAGGAAAATAATAGATGGCGCTCCTCCAGATACCACAACCAGCCAATTAAAAACACACGTATACATTTCCTCTCCATTGCTTTCTCTCTCCCTCACCATAAAGCCTCCCTCCCTCCTCCTCTCTCTCCGCTGCGAGTTTGTGCCACCGCCGTTCCTTTGCAACCTTCCACTATAAACTGCAGCCCCCTTTTCTCCTTCACCCACCACCGTCGTCGGCGCTCTACCACTGCAACTTCCGGCACCTCGCCTTGAACAACTTCAAATTAGCACCCTACGTACCCGTTCTTAATTTCATATATAAAGAAAATTATGATTTGAATGTTAGGATTTGTCCTGCTATGTTCGGGTCTGTTAGGATGATGAATCCTTACTGAGAAATAAGATCAAACAACTTGGGTTTGATAATCAAGCTAGGCATCACTGATTGAAGTGTGCGAGAGAGAGAGGGAGAGAAGAGAGAAAAGAGAGGGAAAGGAAATTTTGTAAACTGTATTCTGTCAATATTTTTTCACACACATCACGTGACTTCCAGTGCATATTTATAGGCACTGTTACAATGTACTAAAGCATGAATACTCTACGTATAATCTACGTATACTCTAACATCCCCCCTCAATCCCATGCTTTGGTAAGCCAAGCATGAGATTGTTACAATGAATTCTAAATAAAGGAGCACTTAAGCCCTTTGTGAGAATGTCTGCAAATTGCTCTTTGGAAGACACGAATTGAACAGCCAACTGATTTCCAGCTACTCTTTCACGCACAAAATGTATGTCAATTTCAATATGTTTTGTCCTCTGATGTTGAACTGGGTTGAATGATAATGCAATGGCAGAGAGGTTGTCACAGAACACAACTGGTGGCTGATCAATTTGAATGTGAAGGAACACCATTAATTGTTTAATCCAGTCAATCTCAGCTGCTGTAGATGACAATGCACGGTACTCAGCCTCTGTTGAAGAACGGGAGACAGTGGGTTGTTTCTTAGAGGACCATGAAATAGGATTTGACCCAATGAAAACCACCAAACCAGTGGTTGATCTTCTGTCATTTGGATCCCCTGCCCAATCCGCATCACTGAAAGCTTTAACCTCCAAAGTCCCAATCCTATAAGTAATTCCATGACTGACAGTACCCTTTAAATACCTTAGAATGCGTTTGACAGCCGTGTAATGAATCACCATAGGACTTTGCATAAATTGACATACTTGATGCACCGAAAAAGCAATATCAGGCCGAGTGAATGTCAAATATTGTAATGCACCAACAATACTCCTATATAAAGTGGGATTATCAAATGGCAACCCATCATCCTTACACATCCTCTGATACGGCAAGCATGGAGTTTCACAAGCTTTAGAGTCAAGCATTTCAGTTTTGAGCAAAAGATCTTGAACATATTTAGACTGTGACAGGAAGATACCAGTTTGATTGCGAGTAATTTGCACACCCAAAAAATAGTGAAGATCACCTAAGTCTTTAATGTCAAATTCAGATGATAAAGCTTGTATAATCAGTTGCACCTCACAATTCTTACTCCCAGCAATTATAATGTCATCCACATACACCAAAAGGATCACAATACCATCATCAATATGTTTAACAAACAAGGATGGATCAGAATATGTGGACTGAAATCCTAAAGTTGGCAAAAAAGTAGTGAACCTGTCATTCCAAGCTCTCGGAGCCTGTTTTAGGCCATATAGGGACTTGTGAAGTCTGCACACAAGCTGAGAATTTTGTGAGTCTACAAACCCAGGAGGTTGAGCCATGTATACCTCTTCATTCAGAACACCATGAAGAAAAGCATTCTTCACATCCAGCTGTCGCAATATCCACCCAAAGTGAGCAGCAAGAGAGAGGACTAATCTGATTGTAGTAGGTTTAACTACTGGACTGAATGTCTCCCCATAATCAAGGCCTGCTTCTTGACTGAACCCCTGAGCTACTAATCTGGCTTTATGCCTAACAGTGGAACCAGTAGCATCCTTCTTAATTTTGAAGATCCATTTGCAGCCTACTACATTCCTGTCAGGCGGCAAATCCACTAGTGTCCATGTCTGCTGAGAGTGAAGTGCATCAAGTTCTTCCTTCATTGCATTGAGCCATAATGGATGCTTTAGAGCTGACTTATACCCACTCGGCTCAGTCACAGATAAATCACAAGTAGAGGAATTCATGGCAGCAAGAAAACATGTTTTCTTCTTGACAATTCCACTCTTGGACCTTGTTTGCATTGGATGCAAATTCAGAGGTGGAATCTGCAATACTACTGAAAGATCCTCAGGTTGACAATCATCAATTGAAGTCAAGGATTCAGGAGACATACCTCTATTACTGGATTCAGGAGCCACAGGAGGTGAAGATAATGTTGAAGAGGCATTATTAGTATTGGAAATAACTGGTGGAGGAGGAGGAGAAGAACTTGTAGAGACAGAATTTTCAATGAGTGTTGGGAAATTGACAATATTTGAAGGTGGAATTAAAGGCATGACAGACAGTGGTGAGACAACTGGAGAAGAAGTGACAGTCTGACTTTTGGATGCTAGGTCTTTATATGGGAAGACATGTTCAAGAAACATTACATGTCTAGAGATATACACATGTTTCTTAGGGACATGATAACAGATGTAACCTTTGTATTGAGAGGCATAGCCTAGAAACACACACATAGAAGTTTTGGGTTGGAGTTTATGCTGATTATAAGGCCGCAATAAAGGAAAACAAGCACACCCAAATATGCGTAAATGAGAAATGGAAGGAATATGACCAAACAACATCTCAAAGGGTGACTTATTTAGCAAGACATCAGAAGGCATTCGGTTGATCAAGTATGAAGCAGTGTTAACTGCATAAGTCCAAAAAGTTGGTGGTAATTGAGCATGTTGTAACAAAGTGATGGTAGTTTCAATTAAGTGTCTATGTTTACGCTCCGCTAACCCATTTTGTTCAGGTGTGTATGGACAAGATTTGTGATGAACAATTCCCTTGTCAGCAAGAAATTTCTGGAAAGGTTTATTAACAAATTCACCCCCCCCATCACTTTGAAAGACTTGAATTGGCTTAGCAAATTGAGTGTAAACATAGTTATAGAATGAAGTGAACACTGAAAACACATCACTTTTATTAACTATTGGAAACAACCAACAATATCGACTGAATTCATCCACAAAGATTACATAAAACCGACATCCATCAACAGATATATGAGGAGAAGGACCCCAAAGATCACTATGTATTGTATTAAATGCTGAAGTAGCAGAGTTTACACGTGAGGGAAAAGGAAGCTTACAAAATTTGCCCTCAAGGCAACTAACACATACAACAGAATTTTTATCCATAGAACACTGAATATTAGAGTTCTGTAACATAAGATTGACTACTTTATTTGAAGGGTGGCCTAATCTATGATGCCAAGTGGATGATAAAACCAACTGACCAAGGAAGGCTGTGGACTGGAATTTGTTAAGCGACCGTGAAGCACCAGAAAACATGGGGTAGAGTCCATTACTGCAATGCCCCTTGTACATTATCCTTCCTGTTAGCTTGTCCTGAACCCAAAAACAGAAAGCATCAAAGATTAGAAAACAATTGTTATCCAAGCAGACCCGATGCACTGACAACAAATTCTGAGTCAGTTTAGGCACACATAAAACAGACTTCAAGTGCAGAGGCTTAGAGTATGTAGGAATGATCGCAGAACCAACATGAGATACGGACAAACCTTCACCATTTGCAGTCTGAACAATATCATCCGCAGGATAGGGAGAGCTGAGTGAAAGGTTTGACAAATCAGTAGTCATGTGATTTGTCGCCCCTGTGTCCGTGATCCAAACAGGAGAAGGGGAAATAGCTGCAGACGATTGAGGATGGGGCTGAGCATATGCCTGATGCATAGTATGAAGAGCATGCTGCTGTGAACCAAGCTGCTGGGACTGAGGAGCAGGTGAGTTACTTGAGGAACCAATAAAATTTGGTCCAGCTTCATTGTAGTAGCAGTACCAATTAGTATGGTTAGGCTTGCCACAAATTGAGCATTTAATCCTTTCATAGCCCCTGATGCCACATGAAGGTGCTGTGTGTCCTTCCATATTGCACAATTGACACACAATGACACCAGAAGAAACTGGTGATGAAAATGAACCAGGGGAAAAAGATCTTGACATTCCAGAATGCATGGGTGAAAACTCAGGAGGTTTAGACTGAAATGAAGGTCTTTGTGGGTATGACCTTTGATTGAAATTAGGCCTAACTCGACTCCTATTTCTATTGTATGATCTATATCCACCATTATCATACAAATTAAACCCATTCTGACCTCTAGATGGCTGAAAGGATTGTGAAGCAGTATGCTGAGTTTTGGCAGTGGTATTCATAGCAGTAAGAAAGGAAGAATTAACAGTGGTGTTTTGTTCAACAATAAGCTCTTCTGCCAACAATTGAGAGCGAAATTCCTTCAAGGAAATAACACTCTCTCTACCTCTAATCACACACCGAAAAGTATTGAATTCAGCAGGCAATCCATTAAGTGCCAAAATTACTATATCCTCATCAACAAAATGAACACCCGCAGCAGCTAAGTAATCTCTTGCCTCCTTAATCCTCAACATATATTGACTTATACTATCCGACCCCTTCCTAATATTCTGGAGGTTTGATTTTAACTGGAAAATGCTAGTTTTCGAGACAGTAGAAAACTGCTCTTTCAATCGTTGCCAAAGATCTTTGGAACTAGTACTTCCAATCGCACAAGACAAAGCAACAGGGGATAGTGTAGCAGTAATGAGCTGCATGACAGCTCGATCATGCATTTTCCATATTCTCAGTTCATCACATTCAACAATAGCAGAGGAAGAGGGTGAGGAATTTGTACCCATATCAGCAGTAGAGGTAGGACACGGATGTGAACCATCAGCAAAGCCGAAAATGCCATTGCTCTCCAGTAGAAGTTGAATTTGAAAGTTCCAATTCAAATAATTTGAATCATCAAGTTTAACATTGACAGACGAAGAAATTGAAGAAATAAGAGAAGTAATCGGAGATTGAAGAATCTGCAACTGTGCAGCCGTCACCATATTTGTGGTGGAATGTAAAATCAATTTGAAATACTGGGTGCTTTAATAGTCAACCAGGAAAGATGAATTTCAGAACAAATTGAAATTCAATTAAAAAATGAGCAGTGTTTTGAATACACCGATTTTGATAAACTGAGTGAAGATTGGATCATTTGTGCTCTGATACCATGTTAAGGAACCATCTCACCTAAAAGCTTAAGCTTTTAGGTAAGGTCCCAGAATATGATTATATTATACTCTAACAGATTTGCGTTGAAGATTTGATATATTAACACATGAAGTAAAACGAATATGTTATTTCAATATTTTTTGAAATGTTTTTGCAATTAGAAGACTAGACTCTACATGTTTTTTTTTTAAATATATTAAAATAATATTTTATTATTATTTAAAAACGTATCATCAAAACAATTAAAAAAATAACTTTTTTAAAAAATCAAATTATGTAAGCGTTTTCTCGCACTCCCCTTCATCATAACTCGTAAGTTTTCTTGGATACAAAAATGAAGTTTTGCCAACTGGGCAAACATCCACGGCGGCATCATAACTCGTCGTCGTTTAACATGAAATTTGGTTATCAGTTATTTAAAGCATTTCACACACGTGCCACTTGCAGACAAGTCCTCCATAATCACCAGATAGCATGAGAGCTCATCGTCATCAGCGAAGACTTGTGAACGAACATCATGTATGAAATAGTGCCGAAAACAAACAACCCTGCTATCACTATCACGTGCATGATAGAACCATATTATTTGATAGTTTTATTTCTATTTATCTAGTGTTTTATTTATATTTTATATATGACATGTCTTGATGTATTTGGAATATTGTTTTGAAGGTATTTTTAGAGAATGAAAGATTAAAAAAGGAGTAAATTTTAGAAAATTGACAGATTTGATATTCAGTCGATGTTCTATACAAAGTTTGAGCTCTAGAGTTCAAAATGAAATGATTCTAGTGGCATTAAAAAGTTAATATCCATAAATTTCTATAAATATATGGCAGGAAAAATAAATAAATAAAAAGCATGGAATTCACAGCCTTCAAAACAAATCTTGTATTATGCCAATGTTAACATTTATCCATTCTAACTTAAATATCTTGAGCTAAAGAGGTCCATTTAATGCAAACTTATTTTGTTTTGGATTTCATACTCAAAACCTATTGGCCTACCAAGTTTCAATAGAAAACGAACTCATATGAGAGAGATATGAATTTTCTGAAATGACACATGAATTATGTTTGCAGTCAAATTTTGTGAAAAAACAAGTCTAAATTACATCCCAAAGCATTTAAACTGACATCCAAGTCTTTATTTCAGAAATTTTCGCTCTTCTAAGTCAAAGGTTGAAGATTTCAAGTAAGCTCATTTTTCGGAAAAAAAAATAGTTATTCAATTATTTAAATGTAAAATTATATACTTAAAAGAGGATTATTTTGTAAAATAGGGATTAGGGTTTCCTAGGTTATAAGAAGAAATAGAGAAAGGAAAGAAAAAAAGGAGGGGGGCAACCATAAGAGAAGAATTAGAAATTCTCTCTCCTAAAAACCCGAATTCAAGTGTTCTTCTATGTTTTGAGTAGCTGTTCAAAAGATATGTAATGCTAAACTATTTTTCTTAGTTGTGAGGACACAAAAACTTTTAAATTTAGAACCGTGAGATTTATTGTTCTATTTATTTTTGGTTTATATGATGAATGAATATGTTTGTTTTCATATGCATATTTCCTATGATTGTTTATCTTAATTGCTAAAGTAGTTTCTAAGTTGTTATTGTGAACAATCTATTGCTAAGTTTGATATCAAAACTGTAATTGTAGTATATCAACTTGTGAGCCAATTGAACTTAATAATTATGGTGGATCAACGTTATTAATCGTAGGAAAAACACTCAAACAAATCAACATGAATTGCAGATAATTTTGTTGTCTAGATTAATCAATTTATTTAGATCTTAAGGTTGCCATTGAATTAAATTATTAGTGTGGACACTGCAATTGTTTGTTGGTTAGGTTTGGTTATACAACGGATCTGTTAACTAACTAACATTAAGAAAAAATAAAAATTCACAATATAAATTGAAGTTTCGTTTTAATGATCGATTTTGATTTTCACAGGTGAATGTTTACCGACCAAGGTTTTATTTAATCTTGCGTGATTGTTTAATCCTGCTTTAGTTTAGATAATCATCAACCAAACTCCATCAATTTCATAACATATAAAATAAAAATTTGAACTAAATCTTTCTCGTGGGATTATCCCTTGCTTGCTCTTTATTATCTTGTGTGTTTTAGATCAGGATAATTAATTTGTACAACCGCGATATTGTAACACCTCTCGTCACTGTCATAAGGTATTTACAGTCCAAAAAACCTTTCTGATTTGTTTATTAAATGAACAATTCAAGAGCTCTATATATACACCCTAATCTATACACTAAAAATTCTCAATCCACCTTATACTGAATGAAGTTGAAAAAAAATCAATTAAGAAAAATAATTTAAGTCAACCTAGGTTATAAGACTAAAATAACTCCATAAAAAATATATCAAAATAAATTATAAAATTGAATACCCATTAAACCTAACATTAAATAATGAGAATGTAAAAAAAAAACTCACAACACTAAAAACTAACCGTAGGTTTTTCCTCTAATTCTAAAACTTACACTCATGGAGTTTTTCCTTGTATTCAAAGAAAAAAAAAAACTCAACTTTTCTTTACCCGCATTTTTTTCTTTTATCAAGGTATAGAAATACTAATACTTTACTGACAGAAAAACTAACTCCAGGAATGGCGAACACCATTTTTACAATCGCATTGATAGTTCAGAAGTTGATCCCCAAAATGAAGGCAGAAGTCATCCCGGATTTTTTATCCGGAAGGTTATCTGGAATTCGGTCTTAATTTATGCCACATCAAGTAACTAACAGCTATGGCAGCACAATTTACTGGTAGAGCAATGACTGTGATTCCGACATTTGCATGATTTCTTCATCATGTTCATAGTAGATTGTGTAGATTCGCTGTTATTAACCACTCATTCTTTTTTATTAGGATCATTTCATCTAAAATTTTAAGTTGATAGGTAAGACCATAGAATATAATTTATATTATTCTCTAACACACCTCCTCAAGTGAAACCGCTTTGGGCTTGAAACTTGCACAGACCCACATTACATTGTGCTTGATTTTTTTAATTAAATAGAATGGAGATTGTGAGATTCGAACTCATGACCGCTGGGTCAACAAGATTCTGATACCATGTTAAGGAACCATCTCACCTAAAATCTCAACAAAAATAAGATCAGAATATCAAATAATAACTCGAGAGAAATTTAAATAGATTATACAGACTTCTATTCTATATTAATTCAAAATTGTGCTACTATGTTGATAAATAGGTTTATATAAAGATATTTGTCAACTCATATCAATTTTATTTTGATGTTTGTCAGCTATTATGGACTTTTCTTCTCTTATAGGATTTCTTGTATTTCATTCAGGTTATTGATATCGTTTTGTTTTAGCCGAAACGTTTTGTATCAGACAAAAAAACAAGACAAAACAGCGTCATTTTTATCTCGTTTTAAATATCGCTCCATACTGAAAATACTGGCTAAATACCAGCCAATACACCCCGGAATCACTCCGGGTGTGCCGTTTCGGCCCGTAAAAAAAAAGAATTAACTTAATTCTTAAGTCTGCAGACTCTGCACCCCTTTTTCCCCCAAAATCCCATATCAAAAACCCTAACTCTTCTCTTCCTCAGCCCTCTCTCTCTCAACTCAATCGATCAATATTCTATATTCTACCTCCAAAAAAGAAGAAGCCTGTCTCGAAGAAGAAGATGAAGAAGGAGAGGCTGAAGCAAGGTGTCTCAGCACCAGGAGAATGAAAATATAAGACTTATTACCTTATGTTGGTATTCTCTGTGGTGAACTGTTGTGTGAGAAATTTCCCTTTCTTGATGTCAAGAGATTACTATCAGTTATGTTTTTCGCTTAGTCAAGACACACACTTGGAAGCTAATATCCTATATTTTGGTAGAAACAGGGGTTAAATTGCTGCTGTTTAAAACTTAGCTTCTCATCCTTCCTTTGCATCGACAAAGTCTTTTGGATTTCTGGAAGTTATTTCAGGCCAGTTTAGGAGAACCAATGCGCCTTGGTCTCCATTTGCTATAACAAACTTCACTGATGCAGCAAATCATATGGGTCTAGATGCCTAGTCCAATTCGAGTTCTTACTTGGTCAATATTGTTTAGAAGATGACTTTGAATTTAGAAGATGAAGAGACATATTTTAATGACGAGAATGAGTTTGGTGGAAATAATTAATTATTGGAATGTTTAGTTGATGACTTTCCTTACATTCTACCGCAAGATCAAAATCTGTATTTTTATATTAATGATGTAGAAGATGTTTGATTTATATTTCTTTTATTTTAGAACATTTTACTTTCACAATATTTTGGAATTTTAGAGATGTTATAAATTTGGTTTGAGATTATGTTTGTTTGATTTTATGTTTGTATTGTATAATTTAAAGTTAATTTATCTTGAATTTTAATTATGTTTGTTAAATTTATTTATTATTTTATTTTCATTTATATAATTAATTAAATATATATGAATAGTACAATCTCAAAACGGTACGCCGAAACGCTCCGAAACCAAAACGTAAACAAAACAACAACCAAAACGATATTCACAACCTTGATTTCATCCGGTCCAGTTGCTGCTTGGAAAATTCCTCTTCTAGCTGACACACTGCAGTGTGGAAGTCCCTTTCTCGCTAGGATTGTTCTTCTGGCTCTGCCCTTGTCGATTCTTTGTTGTTGTTTTGTTTACAAGTAAAAAAAAACTAAAATTTCATGTATTTATAAATAATTGATTTATTGAAATCAGTGAAACTTTGTCATGAATTACACAACATGTAATTGTTAATTCCATTTTACCCAAACTACAATGTTGAGTGACATATTTATATTATTTTAAAAAAATAAAATAAATCTTACTTTACTTAAAATCACGAGTTTTTTTCTTCCACTTAATATTCAGTTAAGGATAAATTGAGTAGCCACTTACATATGTACTAATATATTTTATTTGGATTGATTGGCAGCACCATAAAGATTCTAATTCATTTTTCTAGTATTTTCGCTCCGCAAACCCTCGGTTTTGTCTCGTTAGAGGCTAAAATCATTATTATACTGTGCACTTAAATTGTGCAATGATCGAGACATCCCCGCTGATTTATCTTGTGTTTTATCTTATTAAGGAGTATTTCAATTATTGCACTGTACATATCAATGAAAAAAAAAAATACCCTTCAAAAAAATGGCTTAAATAAAGGTGAACCGAGGGGTAAAATAATAATTTTACTGTTCCAATTTACAGTATTGCTACAGTGAAAACACTACAGTAAAAACACTACACGGTTTAGTTTCTCTCTCTCTCTCTCTCTCTCTCTCTCTCTCTCTCTCTCTATATATATATATATATATATATATATATATATATATATATATATATGAGTGGTTAACCCGCGCGATGCGGCGGGTTTTTTTTATCTATGTAGAAAATTGATTGTTTTTTTATATATTGTATTTTATTATTTTAATATTTAGTTAGTATAATTATATTTAAGAATACTGATATGAATTTTTGTCCTTCAAAAAATCCAAAGTCATTTTTCCTCTCTCTCAATATATTTTTAGGAGATAATATTCAATAAATATAAGACATATTAGAAATAAAAATATTGTAATTTGTTTTTAAAACATAAAGTTATTTTTTTTGTGCTATAATTATTTTTTCTTTGCGTCTAAAAAGAACAGTCTAATGGAAACGGGAAGTGACTTGAATATTTTTTAATTTGACTTGTAGATAATGCAGGTAAATTTGTTAACATTTTTTTTTTTGAGATGTTTTTTTTTTCCAGTAATATTAGATCTAAAATATTAAAAATGAAAACATTGGAAATTCTTGTAAAGAAATAAACTTAAATAAAAGAGCACAAAATTAAATTTTGAAGCCAATTTTTTTTTTTATATAAGATTTATTAATCATATTATTATATTAAATATATTTAAGAAAACATGATATAAATTTCTGCCCTTAAAAAAATGCTAAGTCATTTTTCCTCTCTCTCAATATATTTTTAGGCGATAATATTCAATAAATATCAGACATATTAGAAATAAAAATATTGTGATTTGTTTTTAAAACATAAACTTAATTATTTTGTGTGCTATAATTATTTATTTGCCGTCTAAAAAGAACAGTCTAATGGAAACGGGAAGTGACTTGTATATTTTTTAATTTGACATGTAGATAATGCAGGTAAATTTGTCAACATTTTTTTTTTGAGATGTTTTTTTTTCCCAGTAATATTAGATCTAAAATATTAAAAATGAAAACATTGGAAATTCTTGTAAAGAAATCAACTTAAATAAAAGAGCATAAAATTAAATTTTGAAGCCAATATTTTTTTTTATATAAGATTTATTAATCATATTATTATATTAAATATATTTAAGAAAACATGATATGAATTTCTGTCCTTAAAAAAATCCTAAGTCATTTTTCCTCTCTCTCAATATATTTTTAGGCGATAATATTGAATAAATATTCAAACATATAATTAGTTTCACATATTTTAATTTGACATAAATATACAAATATATAATTAATTTGACATAATTTCAATAATATATTTAATTTAAAGGATAATCTTAGGCTATTTTGTTCTGTCTCTATATATTCTTAGGCGATAATATTCAATAAATATTAGAACATATAATTGGTTTCACATATTTTAATTTGACATAAATACACAAATATATAATTAAAAAGTCAAAACACTGCAAATTTATTTCAAGAAATAAACGTAAATAAAAGAGCACAAAATTTAATTTTGAACCCAATTTTTTTTCATTTTATAGGATTTATTCATCATATTATTATATTAAATGTATTTAAGAATACTGATATGAATTTATGTTGCTAAACAAATCCTAGGTCATTTTCCCTCTCCCTTTATATATTTTTAGGCGATAATATTCAATAAATATTTGAACATAATATTAGTTTTACATACTTTAATTTGACATAAATATACAAATATAATAATAATACGTGCGACTATTTTGGAACAGTGTAATCGAAACGGGAAGTGGCTCGCATATTTTTGGATTGCAGATAACATAGGTAAATTTGTTTGCCTTTTGTTTTTTTGAGCTGTATTTTTTCCCAGTAATATTAGATTTGCAATATTAAAAATCAAAATACATTTTTTTTTCAAGAAATAAACTTGAACAAAAGAGCAAAAAATTAAATTTTGGAGCCAATTTTTTTTATTTTATAACATTTATTCATCATATTATTATACTACATGTATTTAAGAATACTGATATTAATTTTTTTTCTTCAAAAAATCCGCTATCTTTTTTTTCTCTCTGTATATATTTTTAGACGATAATATTCAATAAATATTCAAACATATAATCAGTTTAACATACTTTAATTTGACATATATATACAAATATATAATTAATTTTACACACTTTCAATCATATATTATTTTTTTATTATTATTAGGCGATAATATTGAATAAATATTCAAACAATTAAATTATTATTATTAAATTTTTTTAATTATTATTATTATTATTATTATTATTATTATTATTATTATTATTATTATCATTCTTATTCTTATTCTTATTCTTATTATTATTAGCATTTAAAAAAGATTTGTGAATTTTATTTCAAATAAAAATTAATTTTCAAATGATTATTACCAGGAATAAAATTTGAAGACCAAATAAAAAGAAACCCTAACAAAAGAAAAGATAAAAAAAAAACTCAAAAC
The DNA here is from genome assembly GCA_027405865.1 of Salix purpurea. NCBI lineage: Eukaryota > Viridiplantae > Streptophyta > Magnoliopsida > Malpighiales > Salicaceae > Salix > Salix purpurea. The sequence continues at coordinate 993,015 of JAOWLH010000021.1, read as the reverse complement.
CAAATAAAAAAAAATACATACATAAACTTGTACAATAATATGGGATAATGCATAAATATATAAATAATAATAAAGGAAATCAATTTCAATAAAACAATTAAAAACATAAAAATAAAAGATATTATTGATTTAAAGTGAAGGATTAATTTGACAACAATTCATACTTTTGTAACAAAAATATTAAAAGATTTAAAAGAAAAACAATTAAAAGAAGAGGGACTGAAATTAAAGTGCAATATATATTGAATTTGAAATGAAGGACAAAATTGAAAACAATAAAACCTGCTGCACTAAAACAATTAAGGGATCTAATAGCAAACCGAAAAATTAAAAGAAGAAGGACTGACATGCAAACTTCCTATATATCAATTTGAATTAAAGGACGAAATTGCAAGCAATTGAAACTTCTATTACAAAAATCAAACAAAAGCCAAGGGATTGAAATGCATCAACGATAAACCTGGGGGACTGAATTGGAATCCGGCACTGAGGAGAGAGAAAAGAGCACATAAACATTCAACCGAATATATGAGCCTATATGTTGATCAGTGTAAGGCACGCGCCACTCCATGAGATCCGGGGAAGGGTTGCGAGTCGATTTAACCGGCGACGGAAAAATTTCCACCGCCGTATGAAGCCGCACGCGCCGCCTGAATAGATCGCGGGAAAAAAACGCGCCGACGGGCCCGTACGGATGACTGACAGAGCTGACGACGGGGATTAGTAGCGTAGGAGTCAATTACGAAAACGCCCCTGATGCTAATGCCGGGAATTTGTCGTTTCGGGGGCTACATACGTAATAACATATTTTAAAAAATATTAAAAAAGAAAATACACGCGGCGGACCGGACCGAACCGGACCGGTCCGTACATGGTCAATTACACCCGTGCCCCTCAGCGTAAACCGTGTTTTTGTCTTATTATCGTGGACGAAATCGATAAAACACTGTTCATAGGCGGAAAAAACAAAAAAAAATAGGGTGGACGTGCATCTGCGACGCATGGAGGACAAAGCTTGCGTCCACAGTGCGGATGAGTGTAGGTGAACAGTGTTCACTATTCCTTTCTCCGTTTTGTTTTAGTTATTTGTTAATATATATTGGTTGACGTTATTTGATTCATATATATCTTTTCTATCCTTGCACACAATAATTGGTGGGGATGAGAAAAGAAAAATGCTAGCATGGGATCGATAGCTGTCAATGAAATTAATGCAAGGAAATGATAGAATCAATGAAAATTGAAGGGGCTATGGAAAAATGTCCATTTACTTGGACATTAGTAATAATTATGGGACAAATATTGACTTATGAGTTAACTCAAGTATGTACTAATATTTTTTTTTTCGGATTAATTGGCAGCACCATAAAGTTTCTAATTCATTTTTCTAGTATTTTTGGTCCAAAAATGTAAGGGCATATTAACAAAACACTAAGGGAAGTAACCGTATCATTGTAGCCACACCCATAAATTAAAGTTTTTTTTTTCAATATTAGATTATTTTAAAAATTATAATTTTTTTTCTTTTCTTTCAATGGGATTGCATACCAATCCAATTTAATATTTGACATTTCATCATGTCCTTTTCACTTCTGGCTTAGATTTAATTATTGCATACCAAGTCACTTTATCATGTACTTTTTTTAAAAGAAAAATAGTTTGTTTTTTTTGCACTTTTGGCATTTAATATTTGGTTCATTATAATTGAGTTTTTAATATGGGTTCGTGGTTATCATGATCACATCACCTAGATTATAAATTTATAGGCTGATATAGATTGATTTAATGTATTGTCATCTCAATATATATTTTATTATGGATTGCTATAATAAAATTATTATTTTTCTCTTGAGTGGAAAAAAGACAAAGTCTCGAGGGTAGGGGTGCCTGAGTGTTTTTTATTGGGTCATTAGTCATTACAAGATTGTACATAAGTGCTTCCATCTTTCAATTTTTTTAGCATAGTAAAAACACTATTTTAAACTAAAGTCAATAAAATATAAATTATTAATAGGGGGTTTTCTAGACTTTTTATAAGTTTTTTTACAGTAAAAATACTTATTTGTCTCTAAATTTTAAAAAATAAGGGTTTTCAAATATCCATGCATAATGAAAATACATCTTTAACATTGAAAAAGACAGAAGATAAGCTTTGTATATGGGGTTGATTTTGTACTTTCATATGGTATTTTGTATAATTATCAGGTTATTGGGGGAATTTTGGTATTTTCTCATTTTTTTTGAAATAGTAAATGAGAAATTTTTTGACTCATGTTAAACATGTAGCAACAAGTGAATAACGTTTGTCCTATTTAGGGAGCGCATATGATGCCATCTAGTGTTCAAAATCAATCTTTCATTGTCTCTGTAGACGTGTCATCATGTTTTTGGCAATGGAGAGTAGTATGTGGCAGTTAATCATTGGATTATTGCAATGGAGAGTAGTATGTGTCATCATGTAGGTAATGTATACCATTATCTTTTTTATTTTTACTTTTTGATTACAGTCCTCCCTCTTGTCATTTTTTATCTTGTTATTCTACCATTTATATACGTGATTTTCTTTTCAATTTAGTCCTTTAAATAATATTTCTCATATTTTTTATTTTCAATCCTCATTCTCTTAGTTTTGTATTTTGTTATTATTCCTTTTATTGAAGTATTTTTGTGCAATTTAGTACTTTAATTGCAAATTTATATATTTTGTTTGTCATTTCAATGCTCATTACTTTTTTACTTGAAATTTTATTAGCTTTGAATTATCATTGTTTTTTTGTTTGACCGTCTTTATACTATTCTAATTTATATATAATTTATTTTTTATTTTATTAAAATGATGTTTTTTTTTTTTAAAAATAAATAAAAAGGCTTTCATTTGTAAATAATATTGTTGATGTGTTTGACCTTTGCATAATATGTTTTATGGCTTAGGTTTATTTAATCAATTTTATTTGTATTTATCTTTTAAGTAATGAGTTTTTAAAGGAGTAGATTTATTTTTTATTGATTCAAATATATAATTTTGGGTAAACACAAGGTGAATATCTCATTTTATATGATTAAATATATTGATCTATATTCATCTCTTCATTTTTTTCTGATTTTTTTCCTGATTATTATCAACAAAAAAAACTCTATTTACCTAAATAATTATTCATGAATTTATATAGATATTTTAATTTACACCTTAAATTTTTTTATATATAAAAAATATTGAAACAACCTACGAACTGATCAGAAGCTAAACTCCTTGTAATTGTTTTTCTTGAATATAGTGGCATGTTCATCTTGATAGATTATGTATTTGATTGGACCGTCCATGAGCTTGATATGAGCTACCGGCAGCCAATTAAGACACTTGATGTGATTATCAATTGAGTTTTTCCTCTGAATTTCAAGGTGGCATATATAATAAGGACCACCGACAGAAGTGGCCAGCTTATTCGTAGAAAATGAGAGCATGTTTGTCACTGCATTCTCATGTTGTTTTTGATTTTTTTTTTAATTTTAATTTTTTTTTAAAAAAACAACGTAAATTACATTATTTTTATTATTTTCAAAGGGATGTTTATAATATAGTATTGATTGTTTTTTTATTGACTTTTATGTCACATCATCTCTTATATTATATAATATTACTTTGACTTTATGTTATGATAATTGGTTCTGACTGTTTGTTTTGGTTTGGTATCGATAAAAACGTGCTTGCATTTTCTGATTATTTAGGGGGTGTTTGGGAGGGCTTTTCAAAAGCGTTTTTGAAAAAAATTGAAAATGTTTTATTTTTATTTTTAAGTTTAAATTAATAAAATTTGGTGTTTTTAAATCATTTTGATGTGTTGATGTCAAAAATAATTTTTAAAAAATAAAAAAAATATCATTTTAATGTATTTCTAAATAAAAAGCACTTTTAAAAGCAACCACAACCGCCCTCCCAAAAAAATATCATTTTAATGTATTTTTATAATTGAATTTGAGGTTGTTTTAAAAGTTTTTATTTATTTATTTAGAAATGTATTAAAATAATATTTTTATTTTTAAAAAATTATTTTTGATATCAGCATATGAAAATGATATAAAAATATTTTTTTTTTAATTTAGAATAAAAATAAAAAAATCATTTTTTTTTCAAAAAATATTTTTGAAATACAGTACAAAATAAAACCATTATGGCCGACTTATAATTGAAAAATAATTGAGGTGTTTATATTGAAGTGGTATTTGACTTTGCGATAATATTTAATTTTAAAATATATTTTTTTAAAAGATTTTATTTGTAATACTAACATATCAAAATAATTTAAAAATATACAAAAAAAATCATTTTTTTAAAGCATGGTTTAATAGTAAAAAAAAAACTACAAAAATTTATTATTTCAATATAAAAAAAACATGAACAGAAAAGAAACGGCTGGTTATTAGATAAATATGGTATTCTAATGATTTTTTTAATATATCATTTGATCAAAATATCTTAATTACTATCATTCCTACCATCAACAATTTAGTTTTTATTGGAAAACTCGTGTGCTAAAAGAACTCTATAATGTGTTCCAACGATATTGAATAGCAAGGAATTGCTGGATTCCTGCAAATTATACACATGGTGAAAACAATAGTATAAAATCATTCAAGAATAAATCTCTTTAATTCCTATTAAACCCTACTTTTATCTTTAGTTTTAGTTTAATGCATCAAATTGAGAATTAATTTTAAATTTCGTTTGGATTTTTGAAATCTGTTTTTTATGTGAATTATGATGCATGTACAGTACCGTACTGACGGGTAAATTAAGAGGGTACAGCAAATACAAATATAAATAAATAAATAAAACAATTCACTGAAAATAATATAAAGAAATAAAACAATTCATATCTCTCTATGATCAAGTTTTTTTCTTCTCATAATTAAACCAATGGAATTCGATAGAACTTTGACTCTGTATCTGACTGTTTGCGTTTTATTTTTATATTGATTTTATTAATGCGTTGATTTAAAAATATTTTAAAAAATAATAATATTTTAATACATCCTTTAATTTAATTAGAAAACAATAATTATTATACTTTCATACTACCTCCAAGTGTTTATATTAAATTCTTCTAGGTTCAGTTTTGTTTTGTGTTTAAAATTATGGCTGGGTGCGTTTAAATTTATATTTAGTTTAAATGTTAAATTATTTTTTAATGATTTTAATACGCTTGTATAAAAAATAAAACAAATTAATTTTGATATATTTTTAAGCTAAAAATACTCTTAAAAATACATTACTTTAGGGATATTTGAGAGTACTATAGTAGTAATTATATTTCAAAGTGCTTTTCAATGCATCAAAATATTTTTTCAGTCTTTAAAAGTTATTAATAATATTATCACATCAAAAACAATTTTAAAATATAAAAAATATTCTTAAACATTTTTTTTTGTAATTGTTTTTGAAAATCATGTTTCAACAGAGTTTCCACACAGTGCCTTCCATGTCTTGTGATGGCATAAATTTTAAAGTATAGTTATTTTTTGTTTTAATATATATATCCGAGTCAATTTATATACATCTTAATTAATTTGATGAATCCTTAACCCTCAAGAAGGTTAGTATATGCATGGGCAATTTCTGGTGCCCACAAAAATTATCTCTCAGCCTACCTCCCTTGTGTCCACACATAGCGAAAGGCAGATAGCCGCCCCTACAGCTTTTATTTATCAGAGTCGCTTAACCACTCCGATCTCTTTCTACCTTGTCAAGTTGACAAGATGCTTTCGTTATTTGTAGTTATGCTCTAAAATATATTTTTTAATGTGTTTATTTTAAAAATAATTTTATTTATTTTAATTATTTTTCCCACCGTGAAACATTAAAAAAACAATGTTATATATAAAAAAATGGCATAACAGCAAATGGCATGGAATTAGGAGTTTGTGATGGATCAAACACTTGGAACACATGCCATGTGGTGGGGGTGGGGGTGGGGGTGGGGGCGGGCGGGCGTGGAGCATTATTGAACATCACTATACTAATGTACCTTATGATAGATACAACACAACCATTATATCGGTCGGTTTTCTCATAAATATAATTGGTCGAAGTAGGTTTCATACTTAATTATATCCGATTTTTTTCTATATCAATTCAAACTTTTTATTTTAATTAAAGATTGCACCCAATTATCTATTTAATAAAATAATATATTCATATGCGTATACTTGTTTAATTTCATAAGCTAAAAATTGTGTTTATAAATTTCTAGCGACTCAACTTAAAAAATATCTGTCTTTCATCTCTCACCTTGAAGAAATTTTTTTATAACAACCTCTCCATGACAACTAAGAGGAACACGATCATCATTGTCAGTTCCAAAAACAACAAGGTTACTAATTCAATTCATCGATATACCGTTGAAGACACTTCCGCTCTACCATTGAAAACAAGATCCATCACTGAGTTGTATTCATAAACTAAGTCAACTCTCAAGCTAACATCAACTTCGAATGCAATAGGGGCATGAAAGCTCGGTATCATGTATCTCCTTGTGAATCACCAATTAAGGTTTTAAGTTTTGGTATCATGTCGGTGATGACGACCGAGACTATCTCTTTGGAGGATTAGGTGACTAACTTGAAAAAACTCATTAAGAGCATTTAGACTATATCCACTATACGTCATGTATAATTCTACAATTAGAACTACAAAAAAATGTTCATTTTATTACTAAGGACATCTTAACTACAAATCAACTATTGAAAAAACTAATCAAGAAGACCATTATAGACCAAGAAAAAAGCTTAGGTCGAGTTTCATATTCGTATGCAAAGCCATACATTTGTTTAAAAAATTACATAGGTTAATTTTATAAAACAAAATCAAGTATTTTATGAATATTATATAATATTAAATTTATATTGCTATTTTTTATGAGTTGTGTTTAATTAGAATTTAGGCTCAATAAATTAGTTAAAAATCTATTATAAGTCGTAACAAATACCCGAGGCTTAAAACATTAACTAAATCAATTAACTAAAATAAAAGAATCAATAACAAAAATTAATAATAATAATAGTAGTACATAATAATAATAATAGTACATATAACAACAACTTAAGTTTGTAGTCATGGGACATAGATACTGAGTTGGTCAAATTCTACTAGTTTTGACTAGTGATATATATATTTTAGATTTTCTGTAGTCATTATAATATGTAATATTTATATTATCCAAATTTAACGAATTGATTTATATAATGCAAATATTACAAACATGTCAATTTGTTTTTAAAAGTACCCCACGTTATATTGATTTTTCTTCATGGTATAGAAAAAAGAGTGAAGAAAAGAATGAATTGGATTCCATCCCAGACTAGATATTTTGAACCAATTTGAATTTGTTTTTAAGTATAAAAATGTTACTATCAATTTCCTTAACCCTGGCTATCATCCTTTAGCCTAACCTTCGAATTGATCAACAAAATAGAAGGTGAGACGTGCACATCAATACCTTCTCTTGCTGATGAAAGAGCGTTGGGTCAGCAACGACGATATTGATGATGGCTGCTTAAAGTTTCCACTCCCATTTCCACATTTCCTCATCTTATTGGTCTAAAAACACAAGCTAGGACAATTAAATCAAGGCCTCACATGCATTTATCTTTATGTACAAGACCCACCCCCCCACCCACCTCTCTATATATTGTGTTTCACCTCGACACTCTCAATTCCATCGTCTCATTAGGTTCGGAATTCGGATCAAAGCATACACAAAACCATGGTAGAAACGGTATGATAATATATATATATATATATATATATATATATATATATATATATATATATATACACTGATTTGTCTTTTAATGCATCCTCTTTGGCCTTTTCTTCTCTTTATGTGGAGGTCTCATGTACATGTTCTTGATGATCTCTACAGCGGATCCAAGTCAGAACATGTTTTGAGTTCTTCCGATTCTTCTGTCTATAAATTTATTATGACAAGAAATTTTTTTGTTTTCTATTGGGATTAATCATGATGAGGCCCTATATGTAATGCGTGCACTAATTAACTACTATGGCTGCAGCAAGTCACGACGATGGTGATAAAGGTTGTTGACCTTGGATGCGAAAAATGCCACAAGAAAATCAAGAAAATACTGTGTAAAATCCCTCGTGAGTCTTTTAATTTCTCTTTAAAAACAGTGCCAAGTATTTGTTGTTTTTATTAGTACCAAAGAAAGTGGCTAACTTTGGTGGATAATAGAAATCCAGAGCCAGATCTATGTCGAGAAGGAAAACACAGTGACAATCACTGTGGTGTGTTGCTCTCCTGAAAAGATCAAGAGAAAAATACTCCGCAAAGGATGTGGATTTATCGAGTGCGTTGTGATCAAGCCGCCGCCGCAGCCAACACTAGATTCGTCAAAAACTTCGAAACCGGATTCGTCGAAAACATCGAAACCAGATCCGTCGTCGAAAACATCGAAACCGGATCCGTCGTCGAAACAGACTCCACCACCACCACCACCACCAATAAAACATGAAGTCAACGTTACGATCCGAAACACATGCTGTAACGAATGCAATGAAGGGTCTTGTGGCCCATGGTGTCATTGCCATTCAATATCACAACCTCCATGTTGGGTACCTTATAGTAGGCCACCTTGTGTTCCGTGGGAAGATAGTTTTTGTAGCTGCCGAAGAAGGGGTTATGTTGTGTGTATATGTGAAGATCATTCCTCGTCATGCACAATCATGTAAAGGGGGTGGAAAGCTCAGAATACCGATGATCGGAGTCAGTGTCCAACACCAACCATTGGATTCAAATCCAGTGGTGATGATGGACTCTTAGTGTTGTTTTAACCTCTTTTTCATCTAGATGATGCACGTCTTTGTGCCTAGTGTTTTCAAGTCAATGGTCACACACTTTCCATGGTTGATTGCTTGTTGAATTTGATCTCTTTGGTCAGCCAACATGAGAGACTTTATCTAGTCTATGTTTTTTATGGTCTTATGTCGTTGTATAGTCCTCCTAAGATTTTGTCCAATTAGATGTTTTCTTCCAAATTGCTATTATTGTTTTTCTCCATGAATTCTCTGTCATTATTCTCTGTCATTTCTGGGGGCTTGACATTGTGTCTCAAAAATAATTTTAAATTATTTACATGCATTTATATCAAAAATAATTTTAAAAAATAAAAAATAATATTTTAATATATATATTTTTTAAAATATTTTTAAAAATAAATATAAACACGCTAACAAATAAACAATTCTTGTGGTATAAAAGGCCTACAGACAACGATCTCTTCTTTACTTTAATAATACTAATTGTTTTTAAAATATTTTTTATTTTAAAATTAATTGAAATAACTTTTTTTCTAAATAAAAATGTTTATGACACCTAACAAACTTTAAAAATATAATAAAATAAAAAATTTAAAAACACTGTTGCATCGTAGTAGTGGTGCCCTCATGCCCAATCAGACTCAAAATAATAAAATAAAAACTGATAACCTCACTTTTATAACTCTACTGAAAAGGCCAAATTATCCATCCAAAATATAATAAAATTAATCATTTTCAGACAAAGACTTCAAAGAGAAACTCTTTTAACTCTAAATTAAATCTTCAAACCAATCACGAAGAGAAATATTGAAGTCGGGGTTCTGATTTGCTTTCCCGTGAACAGAACCAGTAAGCAACCTATTCTTTGTTGTTGTTTTGTTTACAAGTAAAAAAAACTAAAATTTCATGTATTTATAAATAATTGATTTATTGAAATCAGTGAAACTTTGTCATGAATTTCACAACATGTAATTGTTAATTCCATTTTATCCAAACAACAATGTTGAGTGATATATTTATATTATTTTAAATCCAAACAACAATGTTGAGTGATATATTTATATTATTTTAAAAAATAAAATAAATCTTATTTTACTTAAAATCACGAGTTTTTTTCTTCCACTTTAATTCCAATCAAGCCATTCAGTTAAGGATAAATTGAGTAGCCACTTACGTATGTACTAATATTTTTTTTTGGATTGATTGGCAGCACCATAAAGATTTTAATTCATTTTTCTAGTATTTTTGCTCGAGGCAAATCCTTGTTTTTGTCTCATTAGAAGCTAAAATCATTATTATATTGTGCACTTAAATTATACAATGATCGGGACATCCCTGCCGGTTTATCTTGTGTTTTGTCTTATTAAGTGGTATTTCAGTTATTGCACTGTATACATTAATGAAAAAAAAACAAAAATACCCCTGACTCCAGGGCTTAAATGAAGGCTAACCAAGAGGTAAAATAATAATTTCACTGTTTCAATTCATAATGAATTGGAACAATATTGCTACAGTGAAAACACTATACGGTTTAGTTTTCTCTATATATATTGGTTGACGTTATTTGATTCATACATATCTTTTCTATCCTTGCACACAATAATTGGTGGGGATGAGAAAAGAAAAATGCTAGCATGGGATCGGTAGCTGTCAATGAAATTAATGCAAGGAAATGATAGAATCAATGAAAATTGAAGGGGCTATGGAAAAATGTCTTTTACTTGGACATTAGTAATAATTGTGGGACAAATATTGACTTGTGAGTTAACTCAAGTATGTACTAATATTTTTTTTTTTTGGATTGATTGGCAGCACCATAAAGATTCTAATTCATTTTTCTAGTATTTTTGCTCCAAAAATGCATGGGCATATTAACAAAACACTAAAGGAAGTAACCATATCATTGTAGCCACACCCATAATTTTTTTTTCTTTTCAATATTAGATTATTTTAAAAATTATATATTTTTTTCTTTTGTTTCAATTGGATTGCATACTAATCCAATTTAATACTTGACATTTCATCATGTCCTTTTCACTTTTGGCTTAGATTTAATTGTTGCATACCAAGTCACTTTATCATGTACTTTTTTTAAAAGATTTTTTTTTTTGCACTTTTGGCATTTAATATTTGGTTCATTATAATTGAGTTTTTAATATGGGTTCATGGTTATCATGATCACATCACCTAGATTGTGAATTTATAGGCTGACATAGATTGATTTAATGTATTGTCATCTCAATATATATTTTATTTAATACATAACCATCTAAATATTTTATAAAAAAACTACTTAACAAAAACTCTAAAACTTGCGGGAGTTTCACTATAACTCTAAGATATATTTTATTATGGATTGCTATAATAAAATTATTATTTTTCTCTTGAGTTGAAAAAAGACAAAGCCTTGAGAGTATGGGTGCCTTGATGTTTTTTATTGGGTCATTGGTCATTACAAGATTGTACATAAGTGTTTCCATCTTTCAATTTTTTTAGCATAGTAAAAACACTATTTTACAACTAAAGTCAAAAAAATATAAATTATTAATATGGGGTTTTCTCGACTTTTTATAAGTTTTTTACAGTAAAAATACTTATTTGTCTCTAAATTTTAAAAAATAAGGGTTTTCAACTATCCATGTATAATGAAAATACATCTTTAACATTGAAAAAGACAGAAGATAAGGTTTGTATATGGGGTTGCTTTTGTACTTTCATAATAATAAGGTTATTGGGGGAATTTTATTGTTTTTGAAATAGTAAATGAGAAAATTATCGACTCATGTTAAACAAGTAACAACAAGTGAATAACGTTTGTCTCATTTAGGGAGCGCATACGATGTCATCTAGTGTTCAAAATCAATCTTTCATTGTCTCTGTAGACGTGTCATCATGTTTTTTTTTGCAATGGAGAGGTAGTATGTGGCAGTTAATCATTGGATTATTGCAATGGAGAGTAGTATGTGTCATCATGTAGGTAATGTATACCATTATCTTTTTTATTTTTACATTTTGATTACTGTCCTCCCTCTTGTCATTTTTTTATCTTGTTATTCTACCATTTATATAAGTGATTTTCTTTTCAATTTAGTCCTTTAAATAATATTTCTCATATTTTTTATTTTCAATCCTCATTCTCTTAGTTTTGTATTTTGTTATTATTCCTTTTATTGAAGTATTTTTGTTCAATTTAGTACTTCAATTGAAAATTTATATATTTTGTTTGTCATTTCAATGCTCATTACTTTTTTACTTGAAATTTTATTAGCTTTCAATTATCATTGTTTTTTTGTTTGACCGTCTTTATATTATTCTAATTTATATATAATTTATTTTTTATTTTATTAAAATGATGTTTGTTTTTTTAAAATAAAAAGGCTTTCATTTGTAAATAATATTGTTTATGTGTTTGACCTTTGCATAATATGTTTTATGGCTTAGGTTTATTTAATCAATTTTATTTGTATTTATCTTTTAAGTAATGAGTTTTTAAAGGTGTAGATTTTTTTTTTTTTATTCAAATATATAATTTTGGGTAAACACAAGGTGAATATCTCATTTTATATGTTCATCTCTTAATTTTTTTCTGATTTTTTTCCTGATTATTATCAACAAAAAAAAGTCTATTTACCTAAATAATTATTCATGAATCTATATAGATATTTTAATTTACACCTTAAATTTTTTTATATAAAAAATATTGAAACAACCTACGAACTAATCAGAATTTAAACTCCTTGTAATTGTTTTTCTTGAATAGTGGCATGTTCATCTTGATGGGCAGCCTGGCGGCAACAAGCCTCGTTCTCATACACGGGAGCGAGGTTCGAGTCATCCTAGCGTCCTATCCCAAACCTGTAAGAGCCTGGAATAGCCGGGGGTTTAAGCATGCTATGGGCCCACAAAGTGCGTTTTCCGAGTCATGTGGTTCCCATGTTATCAAAAAAAAAAAAATCTTGATAGATTATGTATTTGATTGGACCGTCTATGAGCTTGATATGAGCTGCCGGCAGCCAATTAAGACACTTGATGTGATTATCAATGGAGTTTTTCCTCTGAATTTCAAGGTGGCATATGTAATAAGGAATTAAGGACCACCGACAGAAGTGGCCAGCTTATTCGTAGAAAATGAGAGCATGTTTGTCACTGCATTCTCATGTTTTTTTTTTGTTTTTTTTTTTATAAAAAAAACAACGTAAATTATATTATTGTTATTATTTTGAAAGGGATGTTTATAATATAGTATTGATAGTGTTTTTTATTGACTTTTATGTCACATCATCTCTTATATTATATAATATTACTTTGATTTTATATTATGACTAGATAATTGCCCGCGCGTTGCCGCGGGTATTTTTTTGTATATAATTTAATACAATTAAATCTACAACGATCAATTTATATGATATAAACAAATAAAAATTATAGATTAAAAGATAAAATGTTTAAAATTTTGAGTTGAGCTTGTCACGTAAGTATATATTACATCTTCTAAAATATAGGAATTGCGTTATAAACGATCACAAAAGAGTGTGCACTAACATTAGAAAAAAAAGCAAAATATTCGAATAAGAAAAAAAAACTTACTGAAATCATTTTTGTGCAGATAATAAAATTATTCAAATCAATTAATAGAAAGGAAAAATAAAAAAACAACAGGGAAAAGGAAGCAATATTCATTTAAAATATTATAACAATAGCAACATCGGAGTCTTAATATCTAAAATTATTATTTCCGCTAGAATAAAAATAACAAAAATTATTAAATTATACCAAGAGAAAAAACATAAAAAGTATGAACAAAACAGCAAGCAAGAAAAACCAATTAAAAATTATTATTATTATTATTTTTATTATGAAAGAATAGATAATCACTATTATTATAATAATAGAATACATAAGCACTATTCTTATAATAATAATAATAATCACTATTATTATTATTCTTATGATAATTATTATTATTATGTTAATAATGAAAGAAACAAAAGTAAATGAAAGATTAAAAATATCTTAGAAACTTTAACAAAAGAAAAAAAAATTACCATGGCTATTACTGGAAAAAAATAACAAAAGAGTAAGAATGAAAAATCATTAAATCATTATTATTATTATTATTATTATTATTATTATTATTATTATTATTATTATTATTGTGTTAAATAGACTTATATATACATGGACAAAAGTTGGGATAAAAAAAAATCAAAGTATAAGGGCTGAATTGAAAATGATATATAAAGGGCTTAAATTAAAAAAGTAAAAATCAAAGGGCTGAAATGCAACTTACATTTATTGTCAATTGAAATCAGAGGACAAAATTGAAAAACTCGGAACTTTTGTACCGAATTGATTGAGTTATATACAGACAACCCGGAAATTGAAAGTAGAAGGACCAAAGTGCAACTTTGCCACTCCGGAGAGAGAGAAACGGCGCCGGCGCCTTGAACCGGCCTCCGCCGCGTACACGGGCTCTTTTAGGTTCAACGCGCCACCGCGGGAAGAAGACCACACGGCGGCGCATCGTTCTGGCCTCCGGAAGACAATTTCCGTCCACCGGAGGAGGCCGCACGCGCCGCCCGAAGAGGGCGTGAGGCGGAAAACCGCCTGGCGCGTGCGGCGGACGCCCTTCCAGACCCGATTATTTAATTATAAAAATAGAGACAATTACCGTCCTGTCCCTTGACCGAATGAAGTGTTTTTGTCTTATTAGGGGCTAAAACCGTATTTAGCCATTTCCGAAAATAATAAAAAATCCAAAAGTTGCGGCGGACCGGACCGGACCGGACCGGTCCGGCCGCGCGCAATTACCCCGGTGCCCCTCACCCGGACGCCTGTTTTTGTCCTATTACCGGGGACGAAACCGTCATTTCACTGTTCACAAATGAATATTTAAAAAAAAAAATAGAAAATTAAGAGGAAAAACCGATTTTGTCCCCGCCTGCCAGCCCCTCCTCTCCGCGCGCCCGAGGGCCATTTTCGGGCGCGCACTGTAGCAAGCAATAGTGAATTGTGAGGGGAGCTACAGTGCAAAACCCCACGCGGTTTATTTGTATTGTAATAATGGGTTCTGACTGTTTGTTTTGGTTTGGTATCGATCAAAAACGTGCTTGCATTTTCTGATTATTTAGAATTGAATTTGAGGTTGTTTGCTTGCATTTTCTGATTATTTAGAATTGAATTTGAGGTTGTTTTTAATTTTTTTTATTTAGAATTATATTAAAATACTATTTTTATTTAAAAAAAAATATTTTTGATATTAGCATATGAAAATGATTTAAAAATATTATTTTTTTTTTAATTTAGAATAAAAATAAAAAAATTTAATTTTTTTTTAAAATATTTTTGAAACGCAGTGCGAAATAAAGCCATTATAGCTGACTTATAATTGAAAAATAATTGAGGTGTTTATATTGAAAGCTCTTTGAGCTTGAAACTTACACATACCCACACTATTTTTTTAATATATTTCTAAATAAAAAACACTTTAAATATCATCATATTTTTTGAAAGGGATGTTTATAATATAGTATTAATTGTTTTTTTATTGAATTATATGTCACATCATCTCTTATATTATATAATATTACTTTGATTTTATATTATGATAATTGGTTCTGACTGTTTGTGTTTTGGTTTGGTATCGATCAAAAATGTGCTTGCATTTTCTAAAAGTATTTTTTTTATTTAGAAATATATTAAAATAGTATTTTTATTTTTAAAAAAATATTTTTATTTTTAAAAAAATATTTTTGATATCAATATATGAAAATAATGTAAAAACATCAAATTTTTTTAATCTAGAATAAAAAATAAAAATAAAAAAATCATTTTTTTTCAAAAATATTTTTGAAACATAGTACAAAATAAAGCCATTGTGGCCGAATTATAATTGAAAAATAATTGAGATTTTTATATTGAAGTGGTATTTGACTTTGCGTAAAAAATAAAGTCAAATGTTTTTTTATTTAAAAATATATTTTCTAAAAAGATTTTATTTTTAATACTAACATATCAAAATAATTTAAAAATATACAAAAAAAATCATTTTTTAATACCATCATCAATTCAGTTTTTATTGGAAAACTCGTGTGTTAAAAGAACTCCATAATGTGTTCCAACGATATTGATAGCAAGGAATGGTTGAGTTCCTGCAAACTATACACATGGTGAAAACAATAGTATAAAATCATTCAAGAGTTATTAGGATCCTAGATAAATTTAAAATTATTTAGAAACTTATAACCTTTAAATTATTTTATCTGTGTTAAAATTCAATTATTGTAATTTTATTATTTACTAATAAAATAATTCATGAAACAAATAAAACATACACAACAATCAATGAGTATGTTACTCAGAGCACGTTGCTTATTTTAACAGAATGTTTTTTATTCTAGCTGTATAACGTATCGATTAAATAATTATCAAAACAGTTTTAATTTATATAGATCTTAATTAATTTCATGAATCCTTGAATCAACAAATATACAAGTTTTGAACGAGCATAAGATTTGTAGAACTTGAACTGATGAACTATAAAAAAACAAAACCAACAGAGCTACAACCCTTAACCCTCAAGAAGGTTAGTATATGCATGGGCAATTTCTGATGCCCACAAAAATTATCTCTCAGCCTACCTCCCCTGTGTCCACACATTGCGAAAGACAGATAGCCGCCCCTACAGCTTTTATTTATCAGTCGCTTAACCACTCCGATCTCTTTCTACCTTTCAAATCGATATAACTGTTGACAAGATGCTTTTGTTATTTGTAGTTATGTTCTAAAAAATATTTTTTAATATGTTTATTTTAAAAAGAATTTTATTTATTTTAATTTTTTTTCTGTAAAATCCACTATGAAACATTAAGGGTTTGTTTGAGAGAGCGGTTATGGTAGCTTTTTAAAGTGTTTTTCGTACTGAAATACATCAAAATGATGTTTTTTATTTTTAAAAAATTATTTTTAACATCAACACATCAAAATGATCTAAAAACATCAAAATATATTCATTTAAAATGATTTTTTTTTGAATTTCAGCAAATCGGTGGTTTGGCCGCAGTGCCAAACGGGCACTAAAAATGATCTAAAATGATATACATCAAAATGATAGTTTTTTTTTTTTAAAAAATAATTTTTGACATCAGCATATTAAAATGATCTAAAAACACAAAAATATATCATTTAAAATGAATTTTTTTTTGAATTTCAGCAAAACAACGGTTTGGCTGCAGTGCCAAACAGGCACTAAAAAAACAATGTTATATATATAAAAAAATGGCATAACAGCAAATGGCATGGAATTAGGAGTTTGTGATGGATCAAACACTTGGAACACATGCCATGTGGTGGGAGTGGGCGTGCATGGAGCATTATTGAACATCACTATACTAATGTACCTTAGGATAGATACATCACCACCTTTATATCGGTCGGTGTTCATAAATATAATTGGTCGAAGGAGGTTTCATACTTAATTATATCCGATTTTTTTATATCAATTCAAACTATTTAATTTTAATTAAAGATTGCACCCAATTATCTATTTAATAAAATAATATATTCATATGCGTATACCTGTTTAATTTCATAAGCTGAAAATTGTGTTTATAAATTTCTAGCGACTCAAATTAAAAAATATTTGTCTTTCGTCTCTTACCTTGAAGAAATTTTTTTATAACAACCTCTCCATGACAACTAAGAGGAACACGATCATCATTGTCACTTCCAAGAACAACAAGGTTACTAATTCAATTCATCGATATACCGTTGAAGACACTTCAGCTCTACCATTGAAAACAAGATCCATCACTGAGCTGTATTCATAAACTAAGTCAACTACAAAAAATGTATAATTCTATACGTCATGTATAATTCTACAATTAGAACTACAAAAAATGTTCATTTTATTACTAAGAACATCTTAACTACAAATCAACTATTGAAAAAGCTAATCAAGAAGACCATTATAGACCAAGAAAAAAACTTGGGTCGACTTTCATATTCGTATGCAAAGCCATACATTTGTTTAAAAAAATACATAGGTTAATTTTATAAAAACAAAATCAAGTATTTTATGAATATTATATAATATGAAATTTATATTGCTATTTTTTATGAGTTGTGTTTAATTAGAATTTAGGCTCAATAAATTAGTTAAAAATCTATTATAAGTCGTAACAAATAACTGAGGCTTACAACATTAACTAAATCAATTAACTAAAATAAAAGAATCAATAACAAAAATTATTAATAATAATAATAATAATAATAATAATAATAATAATAATAATAATAATAATAATAATAATAATAATAATAATAATAGTACATATAACAAGTTAACAACAACTTAAGTTTGTAGTCATGGGATATAGATACTGAGTTGGTCAAATTCTACTAGTTTGACTAGTGATATATATATTTTAGATTTTCTGCAGTCATTATAATATGTAATATTTATATTATCCAAATTTAACGAATTAATTTATATAATGCAAATATTGCAAACATGACAATTTGTTTTTGTCAGTTTTTTTTATAAACAAATATCCCACATTATGTTGATTTTTCTTCATGGTATAGATATTTTGAACTAATTTGAATTTGTTTTTAAGTATAAAAATGTTACTATCAATTTCTTTAACCCTGGCTATCATCCTTTAGCCTGACCTTCGAATTGATCAACAAAATAGAAGGTGAGACGTGCACATCAATACCTTCTCTTGCTGATGAAAGAGCGTTGAGTCAGCAACGACGGTATTGATGATGGCTGCTTAAAGTTTCCACGTTTCCTCATCTTATTGGTCTAAAAAAGCAAGGACAATTAAATCAAGGCCTCACACGTCCCCCACTCAACTTGTAATCATGCATTTATCTTTATTTACAAGACCCGCCCCTCCACCCACCTCTATATATTGTGTTTCACCTCGACACTTCAATCCCATCGTCTCATCAGGTTCGGAATTCGGATCAAAGCATACACAAAACCATGGTAGAAACGGTATGATATATATATATAGATTTATCTTTTATAGCATCCTCTTTGGCCTTTCCTGTCTTATGTACATGTTCTTGACAGCGGATTCTTCCAAGTCAGAACATGCTTTGAGCTCTTCCGATTCTTCTGTCTATAAATTTATTAATTATGACAAGATTATTTATTTTTTTGTTTTCTATTGGGATTAATCATGATGAGGCCCTATATGTAATGCATGCACTAATTAACTACTATTGCTGCAGCAAGTCACGACGATGGAGATAAAGGTTGTTGACCTTGGATGCGAAAAATGCCACAAGAAAATCAAGAAAATACTGTGTCAAATCCCTCGTGAGTCTTTTAATTTTTCTCTTTAAAAACAGTGCCAAGTATGAGTTGTTTTTATTAGTACCAAATAAAGTGGCTAAGTTTTGTGGATTTGTTAATGATCAATAGAAATCCAGAGCCAGATCTATGTCGTGGAGAAAAACACTGTGACAATCACTGTGGTGTGTTGCTCTCCTGAAAAGATCAAGAAAAAAATACTGTGCAAAGGATGTGGATTTATCGAGTGCATTGAGATCAAGCCGCCGCCTCCGCCTCCTCCTCCTCCTCCGCCTCCGCCTCCGCCTCCACCATCGCCTCCGCCTCCGCCACCTCCGCCTCCTCCTCCTCCACCACCACCTCCGCCTCCTCCTCCGCCGCCACCACCACCAATAACACACGAAGTCAACGTTACGATCCGAAACACATGCTGTAACGAATGCAATGAAGGATCTTGTAGCCCATGGTGTCATTGCCATTCAATGTCACAACCTCCACGTTGGGTACCTTGTAGTAGGCCACCTTGTGTTCCGTGGGAAGATGGTTTTTGTAGCTGCCGAAGAAGGGGTTATGTTGTGTGTATATGTGAAGATCATTCCTCGTCATGCACAATCATGTAAAGGGGGTGGAAAGCTCAGAATACCGATGATCGGAGCCAGTGTCCAACACCAACCATTGGATTCAAATCCAGTGGTGATGATGGACTCTTAGTGTTGTTTTGACCTCTTTTTCATCTAGATGATGCACGTCTTTGTGCCTTGTATTTTCAAGTCAATGGTCACACTCTTTCCATAGTTGATTGCTTGTTGAATTTGATCTCTTTGGTCAGCCAACATGAGAGACTTTATCTAGTCTATGTTTTTTATGGTCTTATGTCGTTGTATAGTCCTCCTAAGATCATGCCCAATCAGACTCAAAATAATAAAATAAAAACTGAAAACCTCACTTTTATAACTCTACTGAAAAGGCCAAATTATCCATCAAAAATATAATAAAATTAATCATTTTCAGACAAAGACTTCAAAGAGAAACTCTAAATTAAATCTTCAAACCAATCACGAAGAGAAATATTGAAGTCGAGGTTCTGATTTGCTTTCCCGTGAACAAAACCAGTAAGCAACCTATTTCTCAGGACGTCTAAAGATTGACCATGGTATACCCAAATGTTATTTGATAATTATATATTTATCATTCCATAAACCTTACAACCTTTTATAATTTATAAGGTTTTAGTTAGAGAGATCATCTTACGTTATTAAACAAAAAGGTGAATAAGGTTGGTGAGATGTGTAACTGTAGGGTTAAATAAGTTACAATTATTGCTAATAAAAGCAAAAGCTCCCATTTTCCATGGTGATGGTGACGATGCACTTCCCTTTCCTTCTCGCTTTCAATTGCTTTCTTCAGTCCTTTATCGTGGCATGCTCATCGTGATAGATTATGTAGTTGATTGGACCGGCTATAAGCTTGATAAAATAATGACCACCGACTGAAGTGAAGAGTTTATTCGTAACATTATTTTGAAAGGGATATTTATAATAGAGTATTGATTGTTTTTTTTTTTTTTATTAAATTGACTTCTATGTCACATCATGTTTTATATTATGGTAATAGAACTTTGATGTTATATTATGATAATTGGTTCTTGACTGATTGCGTTTTGGTTTGCTATTGATCAAAGACGTGCTTGCATTTTATAGCCGGCTAATAGTTTAAAAATAATTGAGGTGTTTATATTGAAGTGGTGTTTGAGTTTGCGATACTATTTAGTTTTAAATTGTTTTTTATTTAAAAATACATTAAAATAATTTTTGTATATATAAAATATACAAAAACAAACACTATAAAAATTTATTATTTCAATAAGAAAAACATAACATAACATCAACAGAAAAGAAAAAAAACTACTGGTTATTCCCATAAATACGGTATTTTAATTTATCATTTGATCATAAATATCTTAATTACTATTATTCCTACCATTATCAATTCAATTTTTATTGGAAAACTCGTGTGTTAAAAGAACTCCATAATGTGTTCCAAGTTCCTACGAGATTGAATGGCAAGGAATTTCTTAACACACGAGTTTATCAATTGACTTTTTCCTCTTAATTTTAAGGTGACATATATAATAATGACCAAGGACTATTTATGTGACCAGTTTCTTCGTCGAAGATTATTGTATGTTTGATAATATAATAATAATAATTTTTTAAATTAATTAAAATTAAATAATAAAATTAACTTTTTTAAAACTCAAAAGCCAAGAAATGTCAATTTAAATTGTGATGGGCTTGAAATCTTGAATACAAGTAAACCCTACTTTTTAGCATCTTGATAAAGTATCTTTAGTTTTAGTTTAATGCATCAAATTTCGTTTGGATTTTTGAAAGTTTTTTTTTTTATATGCTTTGAAATTAAAGTTTTTTTTTTCTTTTTTCTGATTATTTGGTTGTTCTACTTTTCAAATTATTTTGATTGAAGCTTCGTTTATATATATATATATATATATATATATATATATATATATATAGGAATGTTTGACATTGTGTTTTAAAAATATTTTTGAGATAAAAAAAATGATGTTTTTAGATAATTTTGATGTGATAATATCAAAATTATTTTTTTAAAAATAAAAAATATTATTTTAATGTATTTCTGAACAAAAATTATTTTCAAAAACAATCTCAAGTCTCAACCAGATTTTCAAAGTTACACTCTCTATCAAGTTTTTTCTTCTCATAATTAAACCAATGATGATGTAGAAAGAATGGAAATAAAACAAAATGAAGAGCACAAAGATTCAATTAATAGTTAAACCAATGCTGTTATAGCGAATGATAGGAACAAAACAAAATAAATAGCACAAGGATTCAATCCAATGATGTTATCGACTGTTTGCGTTTTATTTTGATATTGATTTTATTTATGCGTTGATTTTAAAAATAATAATATTTTAATATATCTTTTTAATTTAATTAGAAAACAATTATTATTATACTTTCATACAACCTCTAAGTGTTTATATTAAATTCTTCTAGGTTCAGTTTTATTTTGTGTTTAAAATTATGGTTGGGTGCGTTTTAAATTTATATTTAGTTAAAAAAATGTTAATTTATTTTTTAATGATTTTAATACGTTGGTATCAAAAATAAAAAAATATATAAAACAAATTTATTTTGAACTAAAAACAATTTTAAAAATACATTATTTTAGGGATGTTTGAGAACATAGTAGTAATTATATTTCAAAGTTTTTTTATTTTTATTAGTACATGCTGAAAAAAACAATGAACCAGCTTCTATCATCAAAGACTGCAAGACTAGTTTTGTTATTATTATAATAATGATTTAAAAAAAAAACATATATTAAAAGGCCAGATAATCATTCACAAAACCATCTTTCTCTTCACGCACCAACGAATGATGAAATCAGGAATAAAAGGCTAGATAATCATTCACAAGTCCCTCAGACAATTTCTCGAAAGAATTTCAAACGAACAGAATGATCTTCCTCAATTCTTCAAGAGAGCAAGCAGAGACAGCAATAGGGTTGAGCAAAACACCGCCCCAGACATCCCCAGATCAGAACAGGCTGCTCCCCTGTCCATTGCCGGCGCCGGCGCCGGCGCCATCTCAGAATCTTGAGCAGTAACAGTTGCAATATACATTGCCACAGCAAAGAAGATGGCCATAGCAAAGAAGATGGCCATCTCAGAATCTTGAGCCATATATGAACACAGAAAGCAAGATTCTGTACTGTGTGTGGGCTCGATCTTTAGAGGGATTAGGGAAGGGGCCGGGTATTCTTAAAGGTTTTGTGGGATCCCAAAACCTTTCGATTCCAGCAAGTAAAGGCAGCTTTGTGTGCTAAGCTGCTTCCACACGAAGGACCTTAACGAGGAGTGAGAGTTCTAAGGTCGGTCTTTCTTAGTTCAAAAGTATTTTCTGATCACACGTCTGATATGATCAAATTAAAATCAAACACCAATTACAAGATAATTATCAGTTCTGATTTTGACAACGCATCAGAGAGTGAGTGCATTTAATGACTTAATTTTCACGATTTTGTAGACTGAGTCTCTCTACCAAGTTTTTTTCTTCTCATAATTAAACCAATGATGTTGTAGAAAAGAATGGAAATAAAACAAAATGAATAATTGCCTTTGTTGAAAATATGACAAAAAATATTTCTAAACACTTTTTTCTTTTGTAATTGTTTTTGAAAGTCAGCATAAATTTTAAAATATATTTATTTTTGTTTCAATGTGGATATCCGAGTCAACTTACACATATCTTAATTAATTCCATGAATTATAAAATCAACAAACATACAAGTTTTTAATTACCATAAGACTTCCAGACCTCGAACTGATGAGCTATAAAAAGCAAAATAAATTGAGCTCCAACCCTTAACCCTTAAGGTTAGTATATGCATGTAGCCCACAATCTCTCCCTTGTGTCCACACATAGCAAAAGGCAACCTTTATATCGGTCGGTGTTCATAAATATAATTGGTTGAAGTAGATCTGATACTTAATTATATCCGAATTAGTTTTTATATATATATAAATTTAACCTATATAATTTTAATTAAATATTGCACCCAATTATCTACTTAATAAAAACATATATCCGTACACGCATGCTTGTTTTATTTCAAGTGCTTGAAATTGTGTTTATAAATTTATAGCGATTCAATTAGGAAAGTATATTTCTTTCATCTCTTCCTTTCAAGAAAGAATTTTTAATAACCTCTTAACGACAACTAAGAGGAACATGATCACTATTGTCGCTTCCAAACACAGCAATATAAATTAGTAATTCAAGTCATTGATATACCGTTGAAGAATCTTCAACCCTGCCATTGAAAGCAAGATCCATGTTGACTCTCAAGCTAACATCAATTTTGAATGCAATAATGACACTAAGTGAATACTTTAACAAGTTAATTTATAAGTTTATTAAATCACTATCATCTATAATATTTATATTGTTCAACTTTAACAAGTTAATTTATATAATGCAAATATTACAAACATGTCAGGTTTTTTATAAGGTGAGACGTGCTCATCAAAACCTTCTCTTGCTGATGAAAGAGCGTTGGATCAGCAACGACGATATTGATGATGGTTGCTTAAAGTTTCCACTCCCAATTACACATTTCCTCCATCTTATTGGTCTAAAAATGCAAGGACAATTACATCAAGGCCTCACATGTTTCCTACTCTATATGTAATCATGCTGCATTTATCTTTATTTACAAGACCCACCCCTCCACCCACCTCTATATATTGATGTTTCACCTTGATACTCTCAATTCCATGGTCTCATCAGGTTCGGAATTCGGATCGAAGCAGAGAGAAAAACATGGTAGAAACGGTATGATATAATATATATTATGTGCGTGTTTTGATTTATATGTATAGATTTATCTTTTAATGCATCCTCTTGATAATCTCTACAGCGGATTCTTCCAAGTCAGAACATGTTTTGAGTTCTTCCGATTTTTCTCTCTATAAATTTATTGTGACATGATTATTTATTTATTTGTTTTCTATTGGGATTAATCACGAAGAGGCCCTATATGTAATGCGTGCACTAATTAACTACTATTGCTGCAGCGAGTCACGACGATGGTGATTAAGGTTGTTGACCTTGGATGCGAAAAATGCCACAAGAAAATAAAGAAAATACTGTGTCAAATACCTCGTGAGTCTTTTAATTTTTCTCTTTAAAAACAGTGCCAAGTATGAGTTGTTTTTATTAGTACCAAATAAAGTGGCTAAGTTTTGTGGATTTGTTAATGAACAATAGAAATCCAGAGCCAGATCTATGTCGAGAAGGAAAGCACAGTGACAATTACTGTGGTGTGTTGCTCACCCGAAAAGATCAAGAGAAAAATACTCTGCAAAGGATGTGGATTTATCGAATGTGTTATCATCAAGCCGCCCTCACCTCCACCTCCACCTCCACCTCCACCTCCACCTCCACCTCCACCACCTCCGCCACCTCCTCCTCCTCCTCCTCCTCCTCCTCCACCGCCACCTCCTCCTCCTCCTCCTCCACCACCACCTCCTCCTCCTCCTCCTCCTCCACCACCTCCATGTTGTAACGAATGCAATGAAAGGTCTTGTGGCCCATGGTGTCATTGCCATTTAATTCCACCACCTCCATGTTGGGTACCTTGTAGAAGGCCACCGTGTGTTCCGTGGGATGATGGTTGCTGTAGCTGCCGAAGAAGGGGTTACTTTGTGTGTAGATGTGAATATATTTGCGAAGATCATTCCTCGCCATGCACTCCCATGTAAAGGGGCCGGAAAAATTAGAATACCGATGATCGGAGTCAGTGTCCAATACCAACCGTTGGATTCAAATCTAGTGGACATGATGGACCCTGAGTGTTGTTTTAACCTTTTTTTCATCTAGGCGACACGTCTTTGTGCCTAGAATTTTCAAGTCAATGGTCACACTGATCTTTCCATGGTTGATTGCTTATTGAACTGGATGTGTTTGGTCAGCCAACATGAGAGACCGACTTTACCTAGTCTTTGTTTTTTATGGTCTCTTGTCTTTGTGTAGTCCTCGTAAGATTTTGTCCAATCAGATGTTTTCTTCCAAATTGCTATTATTATTATTTTTTTCAAAAATCCCTCTCCATCATTTCTCTAGTCATTTCTTGTGGTATGAAAGGCCTACAGACAACGATCTCTTCTTTACTTTAATAATAATAATTGTTTTTCAAAATATTTTTTATTTTAAAATAAATTGAAATAACTTTTTTTATCTAA
The DNA here is from genome assembly GCA_027405865.1 of Salix purpurea. NCBI lineage: Eukaryota > Viridiplantae > Streptophyta > Magnoliopsida > Malpighiales > Salicaceae > Salix > Salix purpurea. Next base: position 967,092 of record JAOWLH010000021.1, on the reverse strand, counting down.
ATAAAATATTTATGACACTAACAAACTTTAAAAAATATAATAAAATAACAAATTTAAAAACACAGTTGCATCGTAGTGGTGGTGCGCTCATGCCCAATCAGACTCAAAATAATAAAATAAAAACTGAAAACCTCACTTTTATAACTCTACTGAAAAGGCCAAATTATCCATCCAAAATATAATAAAATTAATCATTTTCAGTCGAAGACTTCAAAGAGATACTCTTTTAACTCTCTAAATTAAATCTTCAAACCAATCGCGAAGAGAAATATTCAAGTCGGGGTCTCGATTTGCTTTCCCGTGGACAAAACCAGTAAGCAACCTATTTCTCAGGACGTCTAAAGATTGACCATGGTACACCCAGATGTTATTTGATAATTATATATTTATCATTCCATAAAACTTTACAACCTTTTATAATTTATAAGGTTTTACTTAGAGAGATCATCTTACGTTATTAAACAAAAAGGTGAATAAGGTTGGTTAGATGCGTAACTGTAGGATTAAATAAGTTACAATTAAAAGCAAAAGCTCCCATTTTACATGGTGATGGTGACGATGCACTTCCCTTTCCTTTTCTCTTTCAATTGCTTTCTTCAGTCCTTGAGCGTCTGCTTGCTTTTGTGCTGTAAACGTAATCGTGCTTGTTTCCTGGGAAAAAAATGGCGCCAGCTATATATATACTACCCAATGTCCACGCGCCTCGTCACGGGCGGCACCAGATTTTTTTCAACGCAAAAAAAATATTAAGTGTGTTTTTTTTTTGTTATGATATAAATTTAGTCAAAATAATAAATCTGTGCAGAATTTCTATGATGTGCATGTTTTCTATAAAATATATGAAATAACCAGTGTTCCCACCAAAAATGGCGCTAGCGATATATATACTAGCCAATATCCACGCGCCTCGTCACGGGCGACACTAGATTTTTTTCAACGCAAGAAAAATATTAAGTGTTTTTTTTGTTATGATATAAATTTAGTCAAAATAATAAATTTGTACAGAATTCTTACTATGTGCATGTTTGGCAAATTTTCGGACCACAGTTTTGTACTGTGGATCCCACCAAAAACCGCGGTTTTTGAAAAGCATCTTTCCAATGCTTTTCGCCCGAACGTAGATGTAGACAAAAACGATCAATACACGAGCTGCATTCATATAATTCTATGGCTTTCATAATTCTACTACCATTTCCATCGCGTAAGGACTAGGATTGATATACCTTGGTACCGAGTTTTAAACCATTACCATTGCCTTCCTCTCATTACCGTCGCCGACAGTCTTTCTCTCTCTCCACAGTCACAACAACCCCAACATAACTAGCACCAGATGCGTTAACAGCAACAGCAATTTCAACCTTCTGATGCTCCTCCTGGCCATTACATGAAACCATTTCCTACGTCACCATCATAGAAAAAACCACATCGGTCTCCTCTACTTGTTGGTATCGATCAATAACTCTATCGTCACAGTCGGCCATGCTACTGTTCACGTGTTACGTGGACAACAACGTGAATTATAATTCACGCTGCAATGCAACACACCGTTTCAGCATAAAATCTTAGGTTGGACTTGCTCTCGGTGAAGCCCATTTTCAGCAGAGTTGGGCCAGCCCATTTGGGAGGCAGACTCAGCCCGATTTTTTATTTAAAAAATAAAAAATCATATTTAAAAAAATAAAAAATGTGTAGATAGATAGAGATAAGCCTGATGAAATGGAAAGGCGCTTGACTTCTTTTCACCCCACAACCCTATTTCTTTTCGATTGATTATGGATCAAAAATTTGTAACTGGATTTGACCTTGAAATTATATCTTTACAACATGTAGATAGAGATCCTGAAAATTAGCATAGATCGCAAATGTTGATCCTGATGATATTTTTTTAGATATTATTCCTAGATCAAATCAGTAAGGATTTAGTTCGTGATGGAATTGCAAGTAGTTTGATGGGAGAATAAAAACAATTGTTTAATTTACTTGAATTATTAATTACATTTTATTATTATGATTATTAAATTTACAATATTTTAAAAAATATATATGTGTCTTTTAAAGTAATTTCACATGTTGACAACAATATAAAACGCATGGTAACAAAACACACGAAATTGCTTTTCATTAAATTTCAAACTCAACCACAATTTTAGTCAAATACTTCAATTTCAGTTATGAACTGCAGCTAAAAATATTTTTTATGAAACTTTTTTTTTTTTAAATTTCAACTACAATAGCAACCGCAATAGCAAACACACTATAAATGATTTGGTACTTCTTTGATATATCGGGGTTGTGGCCAAAACATCAATTAGTAATCAAAATACTATTTTTCTTTTTTCTTTTTTGAGAATTAGTATTAATTAATAACATTTGGTGGCACATCAAAACCACAGCACAGAGAAAGTAGATGCCATGTTTCAACTGCTGTCCTTTGAAGAAATAATAAGCTGTGATGAAATTGTCAAATTTGCAGGGCATTATATTTTTTTTTAATTTCACACTACTTATTCGATTGATACAATGAATTGTCATAACTCAAAAGTGCAAACCTACGAGATTTGACTTAAATTTACGTTGTTGCGTGTAAGTTGGATCCTATGAATGACGATTTGAAACTTCATTTCCTTCATGTAGACATGTCAATTCAAAGCAGCTACAGTTTTATTTCATGGATGATCCTAGCTAGCGAAGCAGCAATTTGTTGTCTAATTAAAACTTAAATGGTGTACACATTAGGAACCTAATTAGCCCCTTAATTTGACTTGATTAACATTCATAATCATTCTTCTCAACTCCATGCATAATTCAGCGAAGACTTTTGAACGAACATCACCTAAATCACGTGTATGGAAGGAATTCAGTGTGCCGCCGCGAAGAGTCGCGGGCATTGGCTAGTATATATATATAGTAGTTTTAAAATTATCTAAAATCAAAAGGAAAAACAATAATAAGTTTTTTAATGTTTTTAGATCATTTTCATGTGTTGATGTTAAAAATAATTTTAAAAAATTATTATCATTTTAATATATTTCTAAACAAAAATTATTTTTCTTTTTGAAATCAATTATATTTCCAAGCAAAATAAAAATCTGTTGAGAGTGGGATTCGAACCCACACCTATTCAGACCACAACCTTATTCTCGCACCTTGGACCAACTCAGTCATCTCGCTCATAGTTCATGACAATATATATTAATAGTAAGTTTATTGTGGATCGCACAATAAAACCGGGGCATGTTATATATATATGTTAATCTAGAAATTATCATCGGTTGACGCTATTGGATTCATGTCTTTTATATCCTTGCACACATTAACTGGTGGAGATGAGAAAAGAAAAATGCTAGCATGGGACCGACAGGGCAGCTAGCTGTCAATGAAATTGATGCAAGGAAATGAAAGAATCAATGGAATTGAAGGGGCGGTGGAAAAATGTCCATTTACTTGGACATTACTAATAGTTGGGAGACAAATATTGACTTGTGAGTTAACTCACAATTTTTTTATTATAAAATATTAATGTAGATGGAATTTCAAGTTAAGAGAAAAAGAAAATAATTTTGTTTTTAATTATATAATTTAATTTTGGGTTAATTAAGAATTAAACCTAATATATTATTAGGGTCTCATGATTTATATTAAAAATTTGATATATTAATCCATGTTGATTCAAGTAGAACGAATATGTTATCTCAATATTTTTTTAAATGTCTTTGCAATTGGATGACTAGACTTTACATGTTTTTATTAAAAAAATATATTAAAAAAGCATGAGGGCTCATCGGGAGACCGGAGCAAAAGGCTGAAGAGACAATTGAGAAGATCATTACAAACTTATGTATTATTCCCCATTTTTGCGGAGATTGAGAAGATTCCACGGCAGGACTTGACACGAGAAAAATATGGAAGGAATTCAGTGTGCACGGTAGAGAACAAAATATTCCAATCATCTCCCTGCATAATTCAGCGAAGACTTTTGAACGAACATCACCTAAATCACGTGCATGCTCGACTCATACAATAATATTATTTGGTAGTTTTTTTTTCTATTTATCTAGTGTTTTATTTATGTTTTATATATAAAATGTCTTGATATTTTTTGAATTTTATTTTGAAGGTATTTTTAGAAGATGAAAGATTCAAAAAGAAGTAAATTTGAGAAAATTAACAGATTTGATTTTTAATCGATGTTTTATGCAGAGCTTGAACTCTAAAGTTCGAAATGAAATGACTCTAGTGGCATTAGAAAGTTAATATCCATCAATTTCTGTAAATATTTGGCAAGAAAAATAAATAAATAAATAAAAAGCATGGTAATCACAATCTTCAAAATCGAATCTTATATTCTGCCAAAGTTGACATTTGTTCATTCCGACTTGAATATCTTGAGCTAAAAAAACCCATTTAATGCAAACTTATTTTGTTTTGGATTTCATACTCAAAGAACTATCAACCTCCCAATTTTAATAGAAAACGAACTTCCGAGAGGGCTCCAAATCAAAACCATGGGATTGAACTGCCTCTGTTAGGACATTTGCTTTATATCTTGATCAGCAGCTAGATTGCTTTCTCACCGGCAAACTTCAAAGAAGATCTACTAACCGGGAAACGGAAAATAGCCATCCAAGAAGCAGACGTGCCAACAATTCAGTGTCTGAATGAGACCGGCAATGTTGCTGGATAAACTCTGCAACTAGCAAAAATTGCTTGATAGAGCAGTTGCAACCAGACCAATGGGTGCAGCCAGGACAAACAGATTGGTGCAAGAGAGTTTTGATCTCTATCATGATATTTTTTGTGGACTTGCGCTTCTTCAAGATAGTTTCTTTTAGTTACAACCTCAAAATTGTGTTACTGCCTTCTAGATTTGTGTTAAAAGAACTCCATGATGTGTTCCAACGATATTGAATAACAAGAAATTGTTGGGTTCCTGGAAATTATACACATAGTGAAAACAGTAGTATAAAATCATTTAGTAGTTCTCAGGATTCCGTTAGATAAATTTAAAGTTGTTTAGAAAGTTATAACTTGTAAATTTGATTTGTTGACTTTGAATAATTATTTAAAAATTATGTTGTTGTAAACTATAAGTTGTCCACTTGTCAATACTCCAACAGTAATCTACATGAACCACAAAATTCTCTTTAATTCCTATTAAAAGAAAGGATTGTTATTCAATTCATTTTTGTTTTATTCAAATGAAGTTTTTTTAAAAATAAAAAAAATATTTTTAAATAATATTACCAATTTGTTTGGCTTTGCTTAATGTTTTTTAAGGTTCCTATTTATTTAGTCAAATTTATTTGTATTTATCTTTTAAGATGTTGTGTTGAAGAAGATCGCACAGAATGAGCAATCAATATTCCAGAATAGGCAATGAATATCACAGATTTGTATTAATTATTTCTTACCTATTGTATCTTGATTTGCCGTAACTATAGGCAATAGAATAGGATCAATCCCTGTATAAATCTGTATCTATGATTCATGAATAACATACAATTTACCAGTTGTTCAACAATTACTTTCTCTTCATGGTATCAGAGCATCTTTTTTGCAGGATTTTCACGTCGAGGCTGCCCTCCCATCCAGACCTGCTCCTTCATCTTCCACGAACGTCGTCCGCACCTCAGGTACTGCTCACCCCCTTTCTCATTATTTGTCTTACTCTCGCCTTTCCTCTCCACATAAAGCCTTCATCACTCAGCTCTCTCTCCTCAAAGAACCCACTAGCTTTTCACAGGCCATTGCTGATCCCAAGTGGTGTGATGCCATGCGCCATGAAATTGCAGCTCTTCAGGCAAATAAAACATGGACACTTATGCCCTTGCCGGCCAATAAACGCCCCATCGGTTGTAAATGGGTCTACAAGATAAAGCTCCGACCAGAGGGGACTGTTGAACGGTACAAGGCCCGTTTAGTGGCGAAAGGTTACAGTCAAATTGAGGGAATTGACTACAGGGAAACCTTTGCCCTTGTAGCCAAATTGGTGACTGTATGTGTGCTTCTCAGTGTTGCTTCATTGCAGGGATGACATTTGCATCAATTGGACGTGAACAATGCATTCTTGCATGGTGACCTTGTTGAGGATGTCTACATGACTTTGCCTCCCGGTTTCGGACGAAAGGGGGAGACCCGTGTGTGCAAGTTAAACAAATCCTTGTATGGCCTGAAGCAGGCATCCAGACAGTGGTTTCTCAAGCTATAAACCTCTCTTAAGACAGCTGGGTTTCATCAATCACTGTCAGACTACTCACTGTTCGTCCGAAATCGTCAAGGTAGTTTTATTGCATTACTGGTATATGTTGATGATGTGATACTGGCTGGGAATAATCTGCAGGATATTGAGGAGACTAAGCAATTCCTCTCCAAGAAATTTAAGCTCAAAAACCTGGGACAACTTAAATACTTCTTGGGCATAGAGGTTGCACGATCCAAACAGGGGATAGCTTTGTGCCAACGGAAATACGCACTTGAAATACTAGATGATGTCGGGTTTCTAGGTTCTAAACCTTTAAGGTTTCCAGTGGAACAGAATATTTCACTTACACAGACAAATGGAACACTGTTAAATAATCCATCCTCATACAGGCGTCTTGTGGGTCGATTAATTTACTTGACCATTACAAGACCTGATCTAGCGTATGCAGTACACATGTTGAGCCAATTCATGGAGAAGCCCAGACAACCACACCTTGAAGTAGCACATAAGGTCCTCAGGTATATTAAACACACACCTGGGCAGGGCATATTTTTCCCTTCCACAGGGTCATTACAGCTTCAGGCATTTTGCGATGCCGATTGGGCTCGGTGTGTTGACACAAGGAGATCAATAACCGGATATTGTATTCTGCTCGGGAAAGCACCAATCTCTTGGAAAACGAAGAAGCAAAATACAGTATCTCGATCAAGCGCAGAAGCAAAGTATCGCTCCATGGCCGCTACTTGTTGCGAGATAACATGGCTGAAAAATGTTTTGAAAGATTTGAGGATAGACCACACACAACCAGTCACACTCTTTTGTGACAACCAAGCTGCCATGCACATTGCTTCAAATCCGGTGTTCCATGAACGCACGAAGCACATATAAATAGACTGCCACTTGGTACGTGAAAAGATTCAAGAAGGGGTGATACGAACAGCCTATATACGAACCACAGATCAACCAGCTGACCTATTCACCAAACCATTGAGTTCTACGCAGTTTGAAATACTACTCGGCAAGTTGGGTGTCATAAACATACACTCCAACTTGAGGTGGAGTGTTGAAGAAGATCGCACAGAATGAGCAATCAATATTCCAGAATAGGCAATGAATATCACAGATTTGTAATTAATTATTTCTTACCTATTGTATCTTGATTTGCCGTAACTATAGGCAATAGAATAGGATCAATCCCTGTATAAATCTGTATCTATGATTCATGAATAACATACAATTTACCGGTTGTTCAACAATTACTTTCTCTTCATGTTGGATTTTTTTATGGTATGAATCTATTTTTTATTAATTTAACTAAATATATTCACTACACACAACGAAACAAAAGTCTCATGTCATGGTATTGAATATATTAATCTATATTTACATATATTGTAATTACTATTTGAGGCATGGTCATCGTGATAGGTTATGTAGTTGATTGGACCAATTAGAAGCTTGATTAAGACGCGCTTATCAATTGAGTTTTTCCTGACTTTTAAGGTGCCATATATAATAATCACCGACGACATTTTTAGTGACCAGCCTCTTCGTAGAAGATTATGGGATTTTTTATAATATAATAGTAATTATTTTTTATCTATCTATATATATATATATAAACTGAGTCTCTCTATCAAGTTTTTTCTTCTCATAATTAAACCAATGATGCTGTAGAGAAGGATGAAAACAAAACAAAATGAATAATTAATTACCTTTGTTGAAAATATGAAAAAAATATTTTTAAACAGTTTTTTTTATAACCGTTTGTGAAAATCATGTTTCGACGGAGTTTCCACACAATGTCTTCCATGCCATGTGATGACATAAATTTTAAAGTATAATTACTTTTATTTTAACATGGATATTTAAGCCAGCTTATGCATATTTTAATTAATCCCATAAATTCTAAAATCAAAAAACATATAAGCTTTAATTAGAACTCGAACCAGTAACTTATATAACTTATAAAAAGCAAAATGAATTGAGCTACAACCATTAAGGTTAGTATATGCATGGACAATTTCTAGTGCCCCCGAAAATTATTTCTCAACTTCTCTCCCTTTTGCCCACACATAGCAAAAGGTAGATAGCCGCCTCGATAATTTTATTTATCATAGTCGCTTAACCACTCCTGTCTTTTTCTCCTTTTTTAAATCGATATAAACGGTGGTGGATTCTTTCGTTATTTGAAATTGTATTTTAAAAAAATATTTTTTAATGTGTTGCTTTTTTATTTATTTTAACCTATTTTAAAAAACACACTGTGAAACATTAAAAAAACAATATTATATATAAAAAATGCCATTCCATGGAAATTAAATGATGACTATAAGTCTATAACAGCAAATGGCATGGAATTAGGAGTTTGTGATGGATCACATACGTGGAACCCATGCCAAGTGGGGTGGGGGTGGGCGTGCATGGAGCATTATTGGTCGGTGTTCATGAATATAATTGGTCGAAGTAGTTTTGATACTTAATTATATCCGAATTAATTTTTATTTTTTATTAACTAGATCAATTAACTAAAATAGAAGATTCAATGACAAAAATTATTATTATTAATAATAATACTACATATAACAACAAATTAAGGTTGTTGTAAGTTTGTTGTCATGGGATATAGATACTAAGCTGAGTTGGTCAAATTTTATAAGTTTTGACATGTGATATTTATATTTTAGATTTTCTTAACTCATTATCATCTATTATATTTATATTATCCAACTTTAACGAGTTGATTTATGTAATGTAAATATTACAAACATGTCGTTTTTTTTATAAAAAAATACCCCACTTTATATTGATTTTTCTTCATGGTATAGATATTTTGAACCGATTTATATGTAGAATGATTATTATTATTTTTTGAATAATTTTAAGAAACAATCCTTTATATTAGCTTAATAAATTAAGAATTTGTTTTTATAGAAAAATGTTCTATCAATTTCTCTAACCCTGGCTATCATCCTTTAGCCTAACCTTCGAATTGGTCAACAAAATAGAAGGTGAGAGGTGTACATCAAAACCTTCTCTTGCCGATGAAAGAGCGTGGGGTCAGCATCGACGATATTGGTGATGGCTGCTTACAGTTTCCACTCCCTATTTCACATTTCCTCATCCTCTTGGTCTAAGAACGCAAGGAAAATTAAATCAAGGCCTCACATGTTTCCTACTCAACATTTAGCCATGCATTTATCTTTATTTACAAGACCCACCCTCCACCCACCTCTATATATTGTGTTTCACCTCGACACTCTCAATTCCATCGTCTCATTGGGTTCGGAATTCGGATCGAAGCATACACAAAACCATGGTAGAAACGGTATGAGTTTGTGTGTGTGTGTATATATATATATATATATTGATTTGTCTTTTAATGAACCCTCTTTGGCATTTTCTTCTCTTTATGTGGAGGTCTTATGTACTTGATAATCTCAACAGCGGATTCTTCCATGTCAGAACATGTCCGATTTTTCTGTCTATAAATTTATTGTGACATGATTATTTATTTATTTATTTTCTACTGGGATTAATCATGATGAGGCCCTATATGTAATGCATGCACAAATTAACTACTATTGCTGCAGCAAATCACGACGATGGTGATTACGGTTGTTGACCTTGGATGCGAAAAATGCCACAAGAAAATCAAGAAAATACTGTGTAAAATCCCTGGTGAGTCTTTTAACTTTTCTCTATAAAAACAGTGCCAAGTATGAGTTTTTTTTTTTTTTTTTGATGAGCTGTTTTTATTAGTACCAAAGAAAGTGTCTAAGTTTTGTGGATTTGATGGCGTTAATGAACATTAGAAATCCAGAACCAGATCTATGTCGAGAAAGAAAACACAGTGACAATCACTGTAGTGTGTTGCTGTCCTGAAAAGATCAAGAGAAAAATACTCCGCAAAGGATGTGGATTTATCGTGTGCGTTGTGATCAAGCCTCCGCCTCCGCCTCCGCCTCCACCACCGCCTCCGCCTCCGCCTCCTCCTCCACCACCACCAATTAAACACGAAGTCAACGTTACGGTCCGAAGTACATGCTGTAACGAATGTAATGAAAGGTCTTGTGGCCCATGGTGTCATTGCCATTTAACGCCATCACCTCAATGTGGTGTACCTTGCAGAAGGCCACCATGTGTTCCGTGGGATGATGGTGGCTGTAGTTGCCGAAGAAGAGGTTACCTTGTGTGTAGATGTAAATATATCTGTGAGGATCATTCCTCGTCATGCACACCCATGTAAAGAGGCCGGAAAGCTCAGAACACCAATAATCGGAGTCAGTGTCCAACACCAACCGTTGGATTCAAATTCAGTGGACATGATTGACCCTTAGTGTTGTTTTGACCTTTTTTTCATCTACATGATGCACGTCTTTGTGCCTAGAATTTTCAAGTCAATGGTCACACTGATCTTTCCATGGTTGACTGCTTGTTGAACTGGACCTGTTTGGTCAGCCAACATGGGACACCGACTTTACCTAGTCTTTGTTTTCTATGGTCTCTTGTCTTTGTATAGTCTGTCATAACCTAATTTTGGGTCATTCCTCAAAATTACCCGTAAATAACAAAAAAATAAAATAAAAGGGGTTGGTGTCGGTAAGAAAATCAAGGTAAAATTTTAGATATTTTTGAGAGCTCGATCGTACCTCTTTTGTACTAATAAATGAAGGAAAACACAGATTCAAGGCTAAAGTAATTTATTATCGAATAAATCTGCGTAAAAATTAAGTAGAAAGATATGATTATATTTTTATGAATCAGTTTGATTTAATCGTTGGCCGATTTAAAAGTGTAATTATGTTTGAGAATTAGTTTAGGGTCCAATCGAAAGATTTAATTAAGTGCAAGGACTTGATTATATTTTAAATTAGCCAAATTAATTTTATTAAGGGCTTAATCAATGAGAAATTAAGTTCTTGAATTTAATTCGGGTTTAATTGATGAGATTGGAATTTTCGAAAACCGATTTGAATTTTTCTAAGCCAATTATGCGAAATCGGGGGCCAAATTGAATGAATTGAGAATCTAATGGTTAATAGGGGGTTAAATCGCGCAAATCAGAAACCAAGGACCAGAATGAAAAGGTCACGCAAAGATCAAAACCATAGCAAATCATAAGCCAACCAAAACGTCAAGCAGCTTACACTACAAAAAAAGGGGGTGATTTCAACTGAAATTTGATTAGCAACGGATTTTCCGTTGCTAAACACATTCTTTAATTAAAAAAACAAACATATGTGTTGCAACGGATTTTCTGTTGCAATTAGAATTTGCAATGGAATATCCGTTGCAAGGTAAAACAAAATTGCAACGGATTATCCGTTGCAACTGAAAATTAACTTGCAACGGATTATCCCAAGGTGCCACTAGCAGAGACAACTCCTCCATCATCACCAGATAGCATGAGGGCTCATCGGGAGACCGAAGCAAAAGGCTGATGAGACAATTGAGAAGATCATTACAAACTAAATTATTATTCCCAAGGTTGTCAAAATCGAGATTTTGACACGAATCGGAAAGGGCTCCGAAAAATCGGATCAAAAAATCGTAAGATCGTACCCGAATTTTTCCGTACAAAAATCGTAAAATCACAGCTAAAATCGTGTAGGTAGAAAAATCATAAAATCATAAGTAAAATATTTCCGAATATAATATAACATAATTATGGCCATAAAACTTCATTAGTTAAGGTTCATGCATGATTCAAAATAATTGAAAAATACATTACAATACAATTATGTCCATAGAATTTCATTAGGTAAAAATTAACAAACTAAAAATAAATATTTTGTTGATGTGAAATATAAATTAATTAATGTTATTTATTATCTTAAATTAATAGGATTTTTTTTAAAATATTTTTTATGCTAACTATTTTTTATGCTATTTTTTATACTTAGACAAAATTAAAAGCTATTTTGGAGAACCATTTTTTATCTTATTTTAAATAAAGTTCAATTATTTTATATATATATATATATATATATATATATATATATATTAATTATGCAATTAATTATATAATTAATAGGAGTAAGTTATATAATTAAATAATTGCTTTTGAAAAATCCTCCAACAATAAAATTATTTTTTTAAAATTATATTTAAATTAAAAAATAAATTAAAAAATGAATTTAAATATAATTAAAAGACACACAATATTTGAGATTTGAAATTTAAGCTACTTATTGTATTTTTTTCAAGTAATTGAATGTTTTTTTATGGTAGTTGTATTTGAAGTTAATTAATGTTATTTATTGTCTTAATTTAATATGATTTTTTTAAAATTATTTTTTTATGCTAACTATTTTTTTTATGCTAATTAATAATAATAATAATAATAATAATAATAATAATAATTATTATTATTATTATTATTATTATTATTATAACACCCCCACCCCCCGAAACCTATTATTATTATTATTATTATTATTATTATTATTATTATAAAAAAAAACCCAACCCTAATTCCCTTACCTAGCCCCCACAGTGCCCACACACATCTCCCTCCCTCCCTCCCTCCTTGTGTCGCCGCTCATCTCCCTCTTTTTTTTGTGCAGGTGCGTGTGCTCATCTCCCTCCCTTTCTTGTGCAGGTGTGCTCATCTCCCTCCCTTTCTCTCATCTCCCTCCCTTTCTTGTGCAGTTGTGCTCATCTCCCTCCCTTTCTCAAATGCAAAATTGAAATTGAAGAAAGCCCTTCGCTAGTTCGCCCGTGTTGCACACAGTAGAATATGATGAACTCGTAAAATCGGACCGATCTGGTCCGATTTTATGAGTCAACCCGATTTTGACCTAGTTTGACCGAGTTTGACCGGTTTCGATTTTTTTTCCGGTTCAACCAGGTTTGCTGAGCCAACTCGCAAACTCGTACGAGTTTGCGAGTTGACTCGCGAGTTTGATTACCTTGATTATTCCCCATTTTTGCGGAGATTGAGGAGATTCCACGGCAGGACTTGACATGAGAAAAATATGGAAGGAATTCAGTGTGCACGGTAGAGAACAAAATATTCCAATCATCTAAATCACGTGTATTTCAGCGAAGACTTTTGAAAGAGCATCACCTAAATCACGTGCACGCTCGACTCATACAATTACATTATTTGATAGTTTTTTTTTCTTCTATTTATCTAGTGTTTTATTTATGTTTTATATATAAAATATCTTGATATTTTTTGAATCTTGTTTTGAAGGTCATTTTAGAAGATGAAAGATTCAAAAAGAAGTAAATTTTAGAAAATTGACAGATTTGACCTTTAGTCGATGTTTTATGCAGAGCTTGAACTCTAGAGTTCGAAATGAAATGATTCTAGTAGCATGAGAAAGTTAATATCCATCAATTTCTGTAAATATTTGGCAAGAAAAATAAATAAATAAATAAATTAAAAGCATGGAAATCACAATCTTCAAAATCGAATCTTATATTCTGTCAATATTGACATTTGTCCATTCCGACTTGAATATCTTGAGCTAAAAAACCCATTTAATGCAAACTTATTTTGTTTTGGATTTCATACTCAAAAACTATCAACCTCCCAATTTTAATAGAAAACGAACTTCCGAGAGGACTCCAAATCAAAACCATGGGATTGCACTGCCTCTGTTAGGACATTTGCTTTATATCTTGATCAGCAGCTAGATTGCTTTCTCACCGGCAAACTTCAAAGAAGATCTACTAACCGGGAAACGGAAAATAGCCATCCAAGAAGCAGACGTGCCAACAATTCAGTTTCTGAATGAGACCGGCAATGTTGCTGGATAAACTCTGCAACTAGCAAAAATTGCTTGATAGAGCAGTTGCAACCAGACCAACGAGTGCAACCAGGACAAACAAATTGGTGCAAGAGAGTTTTGATCTCTATCATGATATTTTTTGTGGACTTGCGCTTCTTCAAGTCACGACGATGGTGATTACGGCTGTTGACCTTGGATGCGAAAAATGCTACAAGAAAATCAAGAAAATACTGTATAAAATCAAGAAGACATGAACAGTGCAGTGCACCGTTTCACTCATTTCTACCTCTTGGACTCGGCGAGACCTGCTCTTGGCCCTACCCAAGTCCAACAGAGTTGGGCCTTTTGGCCCAACTTGGCTGGGTCAGGCCCAATCCGATTTAAAAAAAAATATTTAAAAAAATTAAAAAAATATGTAGATAGAGATGATTACTGATAAAAGGAAAAGACACATGACTCGTTTCATTTCACAACCCTGTTTTTTTCTGATTGATTATGAATCAGAAACTTGCAACTGGATTTGGCCTTTGAATTATATGTCTACAACTGGATCGTAGATGTTACTAATGAGATTTTATTAGATGTTGTTCCTCTATCAAATAGCAATGGATCGCAATATCATTCACATATCGATTTAGTTTGTGATGAAATTGCAAGTAGTTTGATGAGAGAAAAAAACAAATATCTAATTTACTTGAATTATTAATTGCATTTTATTGTTATGATTATTAATCTACAATATTTAAAAACAATATATATATTTGTGTGTGTGTGCGCGCGCGCGCGCGCGTGTGTCTTTTAAAGTAACTTCACAAGTTGACGGCAATATGAAAAGCATGGTAAGCAAACACACGAAACTGCTTTTCAGTAAACCTCAAACTCAACCATAATTTTAACCAAACACTTTAATTTTAGTTATGAACCGAAGTTAAAAGTGTTTTTTATGAAACTTTTTTTTTTTTAAAACCTCAACCACAGGTCCACAACCGCAATCGTAATGCCAAATACACCCTAAATCTTTAAACCAATCACGAAGAGAAATATTCAAGTCGGGGTTCTGATTTGCTTTCCCATGAACAAAACCAGTAAGCAACCTATTTCTCAGGACGTCTAAAGATTGACCATGGTATACCCAAATGTATTTGATAATTATATATTTATCATTCCATAAAACCTTACAACCTTTTATAATTTATAAGGTTTTAGTTAGAGAGATCATCTTACGTTATTAAACAAAAAGGTGAATAAGGTTGGTCAGATGTGTAACTGTAGGGTTACATAAGTTACAATTATTGCTAATAAAAGCAAAAGCTCCCATTTTCCATGGTGATGGTATGCACTTCCCTTCCCTTTCCTCTTTCAATTGCTTTCTTCAGTCCTTGATCGTCTGCTTGCTTTTGTGCTGTAAACGTAATGGTGCTTGTTTCCTGGGGAAAAAATGGCGCCAGCTAAGCCATACCTGATCCAAACTAGACAATTGTACTTGGAGAGAAGAATTATCCGTTAATTTCAATCAGAATCATATATATATATATGAGGCTAAAACTGTTAATCTAGAAATTATCATTGGTTGACGCTATTTGATTCATATCTTTTCTATCCTTGCACAAATTAACTGGTGGAGATGAGAAAAGAAAAATGCTAGCATGGAACGACAGGGCAGCTAGCTGTCATTGAAATTGATGCAAGGAAATGACAGAATCAATGGAATTGGAAGGGGCTGTGGAAAAATGTCCATTTACTTGGACATTACTAATAATTGGGAGACAAATATTGACTTGTGAGTTAACTCACAACTTTTTTATTATAAAATATTAATGTAGATGGAATTTCAAGTTAAGATAAAAAGAAAATAATTTTGTTTTCAATTATATAATTTAATTTTGGGTTAATTAAGAATTAAACTTAATATAATTTGTTTTATTTTTTTTTCTATATAAGATTATTAGGGTCTCATGATTTGTGTTGAAAATTTGATATATTAACCCAAGTTGATTCAAGTAGAACGAAATGTTATTTCAATATTTTTTTAAATGTCTTTGCAATTGGATGACTAGACTCTACATGTTTTTTTTGTAAATATATTAAAATAGTATTTTATTATTATTTAAAAAAGTATTATCATAACAAAATAAAAATATAAACTTTAAAACAAAACAAAAAATCAAATTATGTAAGCATTTTCTTGCACTCCCCTGCATCATAACCCGTAAGTTTTCTTAGATACAAAAATGAAGTTTTGCATCTATGTCGGTTCAATTGTTTCCAGATATGAAAAAATATAAAACAGATTCTAAATCAATTCATTTTCTATATATATAAAAAAAAAAAACAGCACAATGCGTGGGTAAATTCACTCATCTCCTGCCTATAAGTGGAAAAGCTTGAGAACTCAAGCTTTACTCTATTTTATTTTATTATTTATTAAAGAAGAAAATCACATGTTACACATTTAAAAAATCAGTAAATAAATGACATGTCATGAAAAATAATGATAACAATGAGATTTTAAACCTGTTTGTCATTTTATTTCAAAAATATTTTTGAAAAAAATTATTTTATTTTTTATTTTGAATTATTTTATTTTGGTGTTTTTAGATTATTTTCATGGATTACATTAAGATTTAGAACCTGTTTGTTAGAGTTTTATTTTATTAGATTTGATTCTAAAATTTTAATTTATGTTGATGATAATTTTAACCCATAAGTTTTCTTGGATATATGAAATTTGGTTATCAGTTATTTAAAGCATTTCACACACGTGCCACTTGCAGAGACAACTCCTCCATAATCACCAGACAAGACGAGGGCTCGTCGTGTTTATGCCTCTCGGGAGACCGGAGCAAAAGGCTGATGAGACAGTTGAGAAGATCATTAAAAACTTAATTATTATTCCCCATTTTTGCTTTAAAGGAGAAGATTTGATGGAAGAAAGCTAGCTCCTTATTGGTCGTCAAGCAGGAAAAATATGGAAGGAATTCAGTGTGCGAGAACAAAATATTCCAATTATCTCCATGCATAATTCAGCGAAGACTTTTGAAAGAACATCATGTATATGATAGTGCCGAAAACAAACAACCCTGCTATCACGCGCATAGGGGACTGATATAACTATATTATTTAATAGTTTTATGTATTTATAAAGTGTTTTATTTTGATATTATATCTTGATATTTTTAGAGGGTGAAAGATTAAAAAAGAAGTAAATTTGAGAAAATGGATAGATTTGATCTCGAGTTGATGTTCTATGCAGAAATTGAGCTCTAGAGTTTGAAATGAAATGATTCTAGTTGCATTACAAAATTAATATTCATCGATTTCTATAAAATTATATCTTGATATTTTTAGAGGATGAAAGATTCAAAAAGAAGTACATTTGAGAAAAATGATAGATTTGACCTTCAGTCGATGTTTTATGCAGAAATTGAGCTCTAGAGTTTGAAATGAAATGATTCTAGTGACAATAGAAAATTAACATTAATCAATTTCTATAATATATGGCAAGAAAAATAAATAAATAAATAAATTAAGAGCATAGAAATCACAATCTTTAAAATCAAATCTTATATTCTGTCAATATTGACACTTATCTATTCCGACTTGAATATCTTAAACTAAAAAAGTCTATTTAAAACTCAAAGACCTATCAACCTACCCAATTATTTTAATAGAAAACGAACTTCTGAGAGGACTCCAAATCAAAACCATGGGATTGCATTGTCTTTGTTAGGACATTTGCTTTATATCTTAATGAGCGGCTGGATTCCTCTCTCACCGACAAACTTCAAAGAAGATTTACTAACCGGGAACCGGAAAATAGTCATCCAAGAAGCAGACGTGCCAACGATTTGTGGACTTGCGCTTCTTCAAGACAGTTTCTTTTATTTACAACCTCAGTATTGTGTTACTGCCTTCCAAATTTGTGTTAAAAGAACTCCATGTTGTGTTCCAACAATATTAAATACCAAGAAATTGTTGGGTTCCTGGAAATTATACATATAGTGAAAATAATAAAATAAAATCATTTAGCAGCTCTTAGGATTCCGTTAGATAAATTTAAAGTTGTTTATAAAGTTATAATTTGTAAATTTGATTTGTTGACTTTGAATATGAGCTGCAGGCCACCAATTAAGACGTGCTTATCAATTGAGTTTTTCCTGACTCTTAAGGTGCCATATATAATAATCACCGACGACTATTTTAGTGACCAGCCTCTTCGTAGAAGATTATGGGATGTTTGATAATATAATAGTAATTATTTTTTATTTATATATATAGTTTATATATATATATATATATATATATATATATATATAAACTGAGTCTCTCTATCAAGTTTTTTCTTCTCATAATTAAACCAATGATGCTGTAGAAAAGGATGGAAATAAAACAAAATGAATAATTACCTTTGTTGAAAATATGAAAAAATTATTTTTAAACAGTTTTTTTTATAACCGTTTGTGAAAATCATGTTTCGACGGAGTTTCCACACAATGTCTTCCATGCCATGTGATGACATAAATTTTAAAGTATAATTACTTTTATTTTAATATGGATATCTAAACCAGCTTATGCATATTTTAATTAATCCCATAAATTCTAAAATCAAAAAACATATAAGTTTTAATTAGAACTCGAACCAGTAACTTATATAACTTATAAAAAGCAAAATGAATTGAGCTACAACCATTAAGGTTAGTATATGCATGGACAATTTCTAGTGCCCCCGAAAATTATTTCTCAACTTCTCTCCCATTTGTCCACACATAGCAAAAGGTAGATAGCCGCCTCGATAATTTTATTTATCATAGTCGCTTAACCACTCCTGTTCTTTCTCCTTTTTTAAATCGATATAAATGTTGGTGAGATGCTTTTGTCATTTCAAATTGTATTTTAAAAAATATTTTTTAATGTGTTGCTTTTAAAATAATTATTATTTATTTTAACCTATTTTAAAAAAGCACCCTATGAAACATTAAACAAACAATATTATATATAAAAAATGTCATTCCATGGGAATTCAATGATGACTGGAATTAGGAGTTTGTGATGGATCACACACGTGGAACCCATGGCATGTGGGGTGGGGGTGGGCGTGCATGGAACATTATTGAACATCACTTAACTAATGTACCTTAGGATAGATACAAGACCTCCACTTTCACATTCCCTCATCCTATTGGTCTAAAAACGCAAGGACAATTAAATCAAGGCCTCACGTGTTTCCTGCTCAACATGTAACCATACATTTATCTTTATTTACAAGACCCGCCCTCCACCCACCTCTATATATTGTGTTTCACCTCGACACTCTCAATTCCATCGTCTCATTGGGTTCGGAATTCGGATCGAAGCATAAACAAAACCATGGTAGAAACGGTATGAGTTTGCTTGTGCGTGTGTGTGAGTGTGTGTGTGTGTGTGTGTGTATTGATTTGTCTTTTAATGAACCCTCTTTGGCATTTTCTTCTCTTTATGTGGAGGTCTTATGTACTTGATAATCTCAACAGCGGATTCTTCCATGTCAGAACATGTTTTGAGTTCTTCCGATTCTTCTGTCTATAAATTTATTGTGACATGATTATTTATTTATTTATTTTCTACTGGGATTAATCATGATGAGGCACTATATGTAATGCATGCACAAATTAACTACTATTGCTGCAGCAAGTCACGACGATGGTGATAAAGGTTGTTGACCTTGGATGCGAAAAATGCCACAAGAAAATCAAGAAAATACTGTGTCAAATCCCTCGTGAGTCTTTTATATTTTCTCTTTAAAATCAGTGCCAAGTATGAGTTGTTTTCATTAGTACCAAAGAAAGTGGCTAAGTTTTGTGGATTTGTTAATGAACAATAGAAATCCGGAGCCAGATCTATGTCGAGGAGAAAAACACTGTGACAATCACTGTGGTGTGTTGCTCTCCTGAAAAGATCAAGAAAAAAATACTGTGCAAAGGATGTGGATTTATCGAGTGCGTTGAGATCAAGCGGCCACCACCTCCACCGCCACCTCCTCCACCACCTCCGCCTCCGCCGCCGCCGCCACCACCACCACCTCCTCCAACACCATCACCAATTAAACACGAAGTCAACGTTACGATCCGAAGTACATGCCGTAACGAATGCAATGAAGGGTCTTGTGGCCCATGGTGTCATTGCCATTTAACACCACCACCACCACCACAATGTCATGTACCTTGTAGAAGGCCACCGTGTGTTCCGTGGGAAGATGGTTGCTTTAGTTGCCGAAGAAGGGGTTACTTTGTGTGTAGATGTGAATATATCTGTGAAGATCATTCCTCATCATGCACACCCATGTGAAGGGGCCGGAAAGCTCAAAGTACAAATGAGTGGATGTGTTTGGTCAGCCAACATGGGAGACTTTACCTAGTCTTTGTTTTTTATGATCTCTTGTCGTTGTATAGTCGTCCTAAGATTTTATCCAATCAGATGTTTTCTTCCAAAATGCTATTATTGTTTTTTTCCAAAAATCCCTCCCCATCAATTCTCTAGTCATTTCTAGCGGTATGAAAGGCCTTCAGACGACAATCTCTTCTTTACTGTAATAATAATAATTGTTTTTTAAAATATTTTTTATTTAAAAAAATTGAAATACTATTTTTTAAATAAAATATTTCTAACACCTAACAAACTTAAAAAATATATATAATAAAATAACAAATTTAAAATCACAGTTGCATCGTAGTGGTGGTGCCCGTATGCCCAATCAGGCTCAAAATAATAAAATAAAAACTCAAAACCTCACTTTTACAACTCTACTGAAAAGGCCAAACTTGACTATGAAATTTGGACCACCAATTGTCCTTGGAGAGAAGAATTATCCCTTAATCCATCAGCATAATGTTATCGACCACCAATTTTCCTTATATATATATATATATATATATATATATATATACACACATTGGTTTACGTTATTTGATTCATACATATCTTTTTTGTCCTTGCACACAATAATCGGTGGAGATGAGAAAAGAAACATGCTAGCTGGGATCGATAGCTGTCATCGAAATTAATGCAAGAAAATGACAGAATCAATGGAAATTGAAGGGGCTATGGAAAAAATGTCCATTTACTTGTACTTTAGTTATATATGTCAAGCCTAGAAATATTGACCCGCGAGTTCTCTCATAAATTTATTTTTTTAAAATATTAACCTAGATGGGATTTCAAGTTAGGACAAAAATAAAATTTTATTTTTAATTTTATCATTTAATTTCAAACTCAACTACAATTTTAATCAAATACTTCAATTTCAGTTATGAACTACAACTAAAAATATTTTTTATTAAACTGTTTTTTTTTTTTAACTTCAACTACAACAACAACCGCAATAGCAAACACACTATAAATGATTTGATACATCTTTTATCTATCGGGGTTGTGGCCAAAACATTAATTAGTAATTAAAATACTATTTTTCTTTTTTCTTTTATGAGAATTGAAAACATAACGAAGCCATAAATATACAGCTGATTTAGTGATTATTTTGGAATGTGATATTGATATTGTTTTTGCAAATATTTTTTGTTCAAAAATCATTAAAATTATTATTTTTAAATTATTTTTGACATCAGCATATCAAAATGATCTAAGAACACCAAAAAATTTAATTTAAAATAAAAAATATAAATAAAATATTTTCATTTTTTTTCAAAAATATTTTTGAAATAAAGTGTTAAACACCCCCTTAAAGTCCATGATAAAAAAAGCCATTAATGTGATATTGATTTACCTAGCTAGGGCTTGATCTTCTCATGGATAAATCTTCCTTCCCGGGTATCAGGAAGGAGGGTCATGGCCATTATATTTCACGACTTTTTGGCCCTCCCCGAGAAATAGAGAAGAAAAGAAAGGGTGTTTAAGTTATTTTTTCAATCAATCAATTCATATTAGGGCACGTCGGTCCGCCATGAAAATGGAGGACAGAAGGAAATTATCTGTTTAGTTTTTTTTAAAAAATAATTACTGCAAAGGGTAGCACGAGGACAAGCAAAATAAACAAATATAAAACCGTGGTTTTGTATCCTTGGATCAATGGATAACGTTTAATGACTGTTTTGAAATAAAAAAAAAATGTAGTTGGGACAAAATTAACATGCATATTTATCATTTTGCCAATTGGGTAAACATCCACGACTGTCTAGAGTGGTGACAATCGTCGTCGTTTAACATGAAATTCGGTTATCAGTTATTTAAAGCATTTCACACACGTGCCACTAGCAGAGACAACTCCTCCAGATAGCAAGAGGGCTCATCGGGAGACCGGAGCAAAAGGCTGAAGAGACAATTGAGAAGATCATTACAAACTTAATTATTATTCCCCATTTTTGCGGAGATTGAGGAGATTCCACGGCAGGACTTGACATGAGAAAAATAGGGAAGGAATTCAGGCTGTATTTGTTTTCTGGAATTTACTTTCCAGGAAATTATTTTTTAAATTTTCCTGTATTTGTTTGTCTTCTGGAAAGTTAGTCAACGGAAAACACTTTTCAATTAAAGAAAAATTTGACTTGGTTTTCAGGAAAGTGTTTTCTGGAAAATTTGGGCGGAAAACACTTTCCAGATGTTGTGAAAAATTTAGAAATGTCATTATTTGCTGATAATATCAAATTTGATCCTCAAACTTTTGATTGCTATATATAATTTGTTTTGAATACTTATTTTTCAATTCCATCTCTTAAAATTTAATTTTTATATTAATTTTGGTCCTTATTTTTATAATTGCTATTTTCTTTTTTCTTATCATTTTTTATTGAAATTTTTTATCTATCAAATTTGGTCCTCATTTTTTTTATTGTTACTTATTTTATCTGAAATAATTTATGAAATGTTAATTATTATTATTTTAATTTATTCACCTTTCATTTTTTTTAAAATTTTTTAGATTTGATCTCTATTATTTTGATTATTATTTATTTTATTTGAGATAATTTATGAAATTATATTTTTTTTCAATTTCATTCTCATTCAACTTTTTAATTTGTAAGATTTGTTCCTCATTATTTTAATAAACTTGAAAAAATAATAATTTATTAATAATTATTTTCCAGTTCATTTTCCATAACACAAACAAATATTAGAAAGTGTTTTCTAGTTCATTTTCCATAACACTGCCAAACATCGGAATTCACTTTCCAGGAATTCACTTTCCCCGGAATTCACTTTCCAAAAGGAAACCACTTTCCAGCAAACAAACGGGGCCTCAGTGTGCACGGTAGAGAACAAAATATTCCAATCATCTAAATCACGTGTATTTCAGCGAAGACTTTTGAAAGAGCATCACCTAAATCACGTGCACGCTCGACTCATACAATTATATTATTTGATAGTTTTTTTCCTATTTATCTAGTATTTTATTTATGTTTTATATATAAAATATCTTGATATTTTTTGAATCTTGTTTTGAAGGTATTTTTAGAAGATGAAAGATTCAAAAAGAAGTAAATTTGAGAAAATTGATAGATTTTGTAACTAGCGTAAAATTCGTAACCGTATAAGTGTACTGATCGGGATAATTATATTCGTACATATGTATATAGTATATAGGGTACGTACGTGATAATCTGTAACCAAGTAAAAATATGTACTAGAATATATGGTATGTACGTAATTGGCGTTTATGTACGTGATTGTTGGGATTAATTAATGTACGTAAATATTTAGGAAAAATAATTTTAGGTGAATTAATTAGTGAATCCTTTGTATATGTAATAAGTATAAATTATAGTATGTAAAATGATGATAGCCAAAAATAATAATAATAAAACAATATATATACCTAAAAAAAAAATCATAGAACCTAACTAAATGAATTGCCTTGAAATCCATCACAATTTAAGCCTAATTTAACTTTGCATTTCACCATAACTCATTGACACATGGCATAAGCATTAAATGTAAGAGATATTTAAGTAAAACAAATATGTGGGAGAAGGAGGCATTTTTTGATGCATCCCGTAACTTTACAAAAAGAAAAAAAAAAGTGAAAGAGAAGGGAAAAAGGGAAGAAGAAGAAGGGAAAAGAAAGGAAAAGCTAAAAAGATTTTAGGGAAACTTAATCTAAAGTAAGTAGGTTTCATTTTATTTTTGTTTTGTTTATGCTTTCCATTTTTATGAGTTGTTTAATTAATGTAAAATGTGATTATGATGGTTTTGTAATGATTTTGAACTCTTGATGTTTGATGATGGATGGTTAAGCATGCATGATGAGAAGTGTGCTTAGTGTGAAAATTTTGAATTTCTTTTAGGGATGGAAAAACCTGAATTTGGGGTGAATTATTTCAGGATCTTGTATTGAGTTTTAGGAAAAATGCAGAGCATGAAAGTTGTGGATATATATGTCTACTACATCCCTGTGAAATGTCGTGATTTTTAGAAAAATAAACATGGAGTTATGACTGATATGGCGTGGGTTGCTCAAATGGATACTTGCTGGAAAAATATTTTCCGTCCGAAATTGTGTGTGAATTATTTCGAGATCTTAGAGTGATTGTTAGAAAAAAATACAAAGAAGGAAAGTTGTTGATCTATATGTCTACTATTTCTCCTTAAAATTTTGTAATTTTTAGATATATATGTAAGGAATTATGGCCAAATTGGTATGGGTTATGTAAGCATACCATTGCTGGAAAAAAAAATATTTGTAAAATTAAGTGGGCTTAGATTTAGATGAATGTGGGCATGAAATAAACCCATGGACTTAACCTAAAAGATATGGGCTTGAAAAAAAAAAAAGAAAAAGGGGGAAGTGTGGATTCTATTAAATGGACTTAAGTTAAAACAAGATGGACTTAAACTTATAACTAAGGTGGACTTAGATCAAAACAAATGGATTTGGGCTTGGATTAAAAGAAATGAGTTTGAACTAAGATAAAGTTAATAAACTTGGATCAAGCTAATGGGCCTAGAATAAATTAAATGGACTTGGACTACAAGTAAAAAACTTGGTTTTAAAAATAGATGGGCTAAGATTAAAAGAAATGAGCTTGGACAAAAAAATAATAATAATAATAAATAAGTAAATAAATTTATTCTTTTAATAAGGGAAATATTTAGATCTTAATATTAATGGAATTAATGAACAATATTAATGAGCGGAGGTTGTGTTCCCGCTATGAGTACCATGATTGGTATGTGAACGATGGGTGAATCCCGAGTGTGAGTTGGACCGTGAGTATGGTTTGAGAAATAAGAATTGGTACCCGAGTTTGTTTGAATGTGATTAAACATGTCATCACGTGCATCACGTGCATTGGGGGAAATTAATTTGAGAGAAATCATTGGGTTTTGAATTGACACGGTTTGATAACCGAATTGAGTGGAATGGGTAATAGAAAGGAATCCATAGTGCGAGCTCTATTTACTAACACCGTTAAGCGACGGATAATTCCGCTAACCGTGTGCTATAACGAGGGATAATGTCGTTGCGAGCAGTAGGTGATATTGAGATCACTGAGAGAAAGTAATAGAGCAGTAGGTGATAACATGATCACCGAGTGATAGTTCGCATGGACTTGCATATACCTAGGGTACCCGGATTAAAATAGATGAAAATGTGGGAAACACAATAGCATTGCATATCACGTGCATCACCCTACTTACTGAGCTTTGGCTCATTCTGTTATTGTATTTGTGTGTTGTTCAGGCAAGGGTAAGGTTAAGCTGATCGAGGATGCTACCGGTTCTCGCTAAAAGAGGCTCATGTGTCACTGATAAAAATAGGAATATCTTTTGTGGGAAAAAAAAGAAAAAAAAAAGGTACGAGCCAAATTTGTAAATTAAATATCTAGGCATTTTGAGTATTTTGTAAACTATAGAATTGTTCTAAGGATGTTGTAAATTATCCCGTACGTTTTCAACAATGTAGTTATCTATGTATTTTGTGGTATATGATGGTGGAAATAGGGGACTTAGTCCCAACAGTGTGGCGAACCTGGTCACGCCAGTTAGGTAACTGGCAAGGGAACTGGGGGCGTCACAGATTTAACCTTTAGTCGATGTTTTATGCAGAGCTTGAACTCTAGAGTTCGAAATGAAATGATTCTAGTGGCATTAGAAAGTTAATATCCATCAATTACTGTAAATATTTGGCAAGCAAAATAAATAAATAAATTAAAAGCATGGAAATCACAATCTTCAAAATCGAATCTTGTATTCTGCCAATGCTGACATTTGTCCATTCCGACTTGAATATCTTGAGCTAAAAAAACCCATTTAGTGCAAACTTATTTTGTTTTGGATTTCATACTCGAAGAACTCCAATTTTAATAGAAAACGAACTTCCGAGAGGACTCCAAATCAAAACCATGGGATTGCACTGCCTCTGTCAGGACATTTGCTTTATATCTTGATCAGCAGCTAGATTGCTTTCTCACCGGCAAACTTCAAAGAAGATCTACTAACCGGGAAACAGAAAATAGCCATCCAAGAAGCAGACGTGCCAACAATTCAGTTTCTGAATGAGACCGGCAATGTTGCTGGATAAACTCTGCAACTAGCAAAAATTGCTTGATAGAGCAGTTGCAACCAGACCAACGGGTGCAACCAGGACAAACAAATTGGTGCAAGAGAGTTTTGATCTCTATCATGATATTTTTTGTGGACTTGCGCTTCTTTAAGTCACGACGATGGTGATTACGGCTGTTGAACTTGGATGCGAAAAATGCTACAAGAAAATCAAGAAAATACTGTGTAAAATCCCTCGTGAATCTTTTAATTTTTCTCTTTAAAAACAGTGCCAAGTATGAGTTGTTTTTATTACAAAAGAAAGTGGCTAAGTTCTGTGGATTTGTTAATGAACAATAGAAATTCAGAGCCAGATCTTTGTTGAGGAGAAAAACACGGTGACAATCACTGTGGTGTGCTGCTCTCCTGAAAAGATCAAGAGAAAAATACTCCGCAAAGGATGTGGATTTATCGAATGCATTGTGATCAAGCCGTCGTCTCCTCCTCCACCACCACCAGTAAAACCCGAAGTCAACGTTAAGATCTGAAGTACATGTTAAGGAACCATCTCACCTAAAAGCTTAAGTTTATAAGTAAGACCCCATAATATGATTTATATTATTCTCTAACACACCCCCTCAAGTGAAAGCCATTTGGGCTTGAAACTTGCACAGGTCCACATCACCTTGTGCTTGGTTTTTATCAAATAGAATGAGGGTGGTGATATTCGAACTCGTGACCGCTGGGTCAACAAGGCTCTGATACCATGTTAAGGAATCATCTCACCTAAAAGCTTAAGCTTATAAGTGAGACCCCATAATATGATTTATATTATTCTCTAACAGTACATGCTATAATGAATGCAATGAAGGGTCTTGTGGCCCATGGTGTCATTGCCATTTAATGCCACCACCTCCATGTTGGGTACCTTGTAGAGGCCCACTGTGTGTTCCGTGGGGAGATGGTTGCTTTAGCTGCCAAAGAAGGGGTTACGTTATGTGTAGATGTGAATATATCTGTGAAGATTATTCCTTGTCATGCACACTCATGTAAAGGGGTTGAAAAGTTCAGAACATCGACGATTGGAGTCAATGTCCAACACCAACCATTGGATTCAAATCCAGTGGTCAAGATGGACCCTTAGTGTTGTTTTGACCTTATCTAGATGATGTACGTCTTTGTGCCGAGTATTTTCAAGTCAAATAAATTGAAATATTTTTTTTTGAATAAAATATTTCTAACACCTAACAAACTTTAAACAATATAATAAAATAACAAATTTAAAAACACAGTTGCATTGTAGTGGTGATGCCCGTATGCTTGATCAGACTCAAAATAATAAAATAAAAACTCAAAACCTCACTTTTATTACTCTACCCGAAAGGCCTAATTATCCATCCAAAATATAATAAAATCAATCATTTTTCAGGCAAAGTCTTCAAAGAGAAACTCTTTTAACTCTCTAAATTAAGTTGCCATTTGATATTGTGTTTCCAGAGGAAAAACAGTTTCATTAATGTTTGATAAATGATGCACCACAGTTTTTTAATCTATGAGATCCACTAAAAACTAAGGTCGAACCTCAATTTTGGAGTAGCAACTCATGGCATGAACTACAATCTCTCTCTCACTGGCATGAAACCATCATCGATAGAAAACCAAATTGTAAGCATCCTCACGATGTGCAAGAGAATCACAACCAGCAGCTGAATCACCTACAACAACACCAACAACTCCCTCTCTCTCCTGCAGTCAGCTGGCATTCTCTCTCTCTTCACAATCATTAACAACTCTCTCTCTCCCCTCCAACAACTATTCCCGAAGAGCACGACCATTATCCCTCTTAGTACCGACAACTTCTTTTCCACGCCATAAACTCTGTCGTGACATCTAGCAGCAGTAGTAATCCCTAGCATACACAGCAGCAACGACAACAGTAGCAGTAGTAGCAACAACCTTTCAATGCTTCTCCCAACCACCACATACCACCATTTCTGACGCCGCCGCCACAGGAAGAACCATCTTTGCCTTCTTTACTTGGCGGCAATGACAGGTGAGCCTCTCGTCACCGTCGGTCGACCGGTGCTATTCACGTGAATTAATTCATGCTCTCTCTCGATGCATTGTTCATGTTTTAAGAAGACATGAACAATGCAGCACACCATTTCACTCATTTCTACCTCTTGGACTGGGCAAGACTTGCTCTTGGCCCAACCCAAGTCCAATAGAGTTGGGCCTTGTGGCCCAACTTGGCTGGGTCAGACTTTACATGTTTTTTTTTAAAAAATATTAAAATAGTATTTTATTATTATTTAAAAAAGTATTATCAAAACAATTAAAAATGAAAAGAATAAAATATTAATGTAGATGGAATTTCAAGTTAAGATAAAAAAAATAATTTTGTTTTTAATTATATAATTTAATTTTGGGTTAATTAAGAATTAAACTTAATATAAGATTATTAGGGTCTCATGATTTGTGTTGAAAATTTGATATATTAACCCAAGTTGATTCTAAGTAGAACGAATATGTTATCTCAATATTTTTTTTAAATGTCTTTGCAATTGGATGACTAGACTTTACATGTTTTTTTAAAAAATATTAAAATAGTATTTTATTATTATTTAAAAAAGTATTATCAAAACAATTAAAAATAAACTTTAAAACAAAAAAAAATCAAATTATGTAAAATCAAAAGGCTGATGAGACAATAGAGAAGATCATTACAATCTTAATTAATAATCCCCATTTTTGCTTTAAAGGAGAAGATTTGATAGAAGAAACCTAGTAGCTCCTTATTGGTAGTAGAGTAGGAAAATACTAGTCAGATTGCCCGCACTACGTTGCGCACACAATATAATTTTATAATTACTGGATTTGAAGTAATTTATAGATTTTACTAATTTAAAAATAAAATATAATATCTAAACATGTAAAGTTTGATATAATACAACACATCAATATACATTACCACAATAACAACATCAAAATTTTAACATCAAAGAGACCGAAAGAAGTAAATGTCTCGAAAAATTTTCAACACATCGAAGCTTTATTCATTTTTATTTAAAAAAAAAAAACAATTTGACGGAGGTCAGACAGGTGGTAGAAACGGCATGAGGTGTTGCTTCCAGCACAGCTTTAGCCTCCGGGCCTGCTAGCCCAGTGGGCTTTCTTTGCTTTCATAGGCTGCAGTGGCACAAATTTCAAATTAGATTCATGCGGCCAATCACATTCTCTCATCGTCAACCTCTGGCTCTCGGCTACACTGGAAACCACTACAGACAATGATAGGTCTGGCTTCGGACGATCCAGGCCTGCCTCACAGCTTCCAGAAGTTCACTCTCATGGACGCATGCAGCTTCTGGAGCCCACAGTTTTTTAACTTTCTTCTTTATGTCCCACTCATCTCAGCCATCCCTAATGTATCCCAGCCAGCACTTCCATGGCTCAAGTGATGAGATAAAACGATGACCTGGTTACTTAACGACAGAGATGTTTGTCGTTTAATTAAATCATATTAATTAAGTATTCATGTGAAAAATACTAATTGGTAATGTTTTATTAGTTATCCTCGCATTTATATATAAACTGAAGAAAAAATAATTACAATATCTCACTTATTTTGTCTCTCTCGTGATGTTATCTTTTTATATTTTCTAGAAAGTACTAGAGTAATTAACAAAACACAGCTAGCTATTTCATGTGGATATACAACTAGTTTGGTATTGTCTATGATAAACATTAAAATATAAAAATTACTAAAATTATTTGAATTAAAGAAAAAAATAACTTTTTTTTATTATTACGAGTATATTTTATATTATGTTAGAATTTCATTTTTTATATTAATACGTCAAAATTGTCTGAATATATAAAAAAATAATTTCAAAACACAGGTGTTAATTCCGAATAGGGTCTCACATTTCGACTATTTCGCTGTAATCAATCTTAATTTATAAGCCTCTATTTTGTACCTCAATCGCCCTCTCACCCTCTGGTCTGTTCCTTCAATATTCTACTCTCAATTCTATCATCTCATCAGGTTCAGATCAAAAGCTTAGACAAAACCATGGCTGAAAAGGTATGTGCATGCATGGAAATGGAAACTATGATATATATTCTCTTCTATCTTATCTTTTTTATTTATTTAAATCTATTTTTTATTAGCCAATTTGATTTTTTCTTCTTTTTATGTGGTGGTCATTGTTTTTGGCCCTATGGACCTCGTCATCTTCTTGTTCATTATCTTTGCTGATCAGTATTCTTCCATGTCAGAAAGTGTATCCGTCCTTTCAATTTCTCGGTCTGCAAATCACAATATTCCTTCGTTTTTTTAGACGGGGTTGATGATCAAGATCTTGTTTTTATGTGCTTGTAGAAATTCACAACGATGGTGATCAAGGCTGACCTTGAGTGTGACAAATGCCACAAGAAAATCAAGAAAGTACTGTATAGAATCCCTCGTGAGTGTCTCGTTCTCCATTTATTATAACTTAGTTTGATGAGTTAATATGAAATGATGAAAGGAAAGTGGCTAAGTTGTTCTTGTGGATTGCGAACAAGAGAAATTCAGAACCAGATTTATGACAAGAAGGCAGGCACAGTGACCATCACTGTGTTTTGTTGCAGTCCTGAAAACGTCAGGGAAAAGATAATCTTTAAAGGAGGTGAAGCTGTCAAGAGCATTGAGATCAAGGTTCCACCGCCGCCGCCTCCAAAAGTAGCACCGCCGCCTAAAGAGGTAGCAGAGAAGCCGAAAGAACCACCGAAG
Organism: Salix purpurea; assembly: GCA_027405865.1. Lineage (NCBI taxonomy): Eukaryota > Viridiplantae > Streptophyta > Magnoliopsida > Malpighiales > Salicaceae > Salix > Salix purpurea. The sequence goes on along the minus strand of JAOWLH010000021.1, from coordinate 935,903 downwards.
CCCAAAGATCCAGCTAAATCTACAGAACCGGAGAAACCCATAGTGGTTATTGTTGGACCACCACAACAAAAAGAACCTGAACCAGCACCTCCACCTAAAGCTCTTGAACCGCTTGCAGTGTGCCCACCAGCACCAGCCCACCCAAGGACATGTTCTCCTGAATACAACCAATGGATTGGTGGAGGGCCATGTTATCATGGCCATGGTAGGCCAGCATCCCCAAGTTATGAAGTTCATGGAAGGCCAGTGTATGATAATTGGGGCGGCGGCGGCGGCGGCCAAAGAACCGGTTACGATCCGTGGCAACGTGAATATGTCTATGAAGATAACCCCTCATCATGCACAATCATGTGAAAGCAAGTCTAGAATGTCGATGCTTCAAGCCGAACCATAAATTATTGTGTCGGTCACCAAAACAATAGTATTACAACAGTGTTGTTGCTGTCTACGTTAATATGCTGGAGTCAGTTTTGGCTGCACATGAGGTCTTTTTTCTTCCATGAACTGATCGATGTGGGGAACAATAGTTTATCACAGGGTTGCGATAGCTGTTAAATTTTCCAATAAATTAATCAAATCCCACCATGTTCTATTTTTATTTTATTTCACATAAAATGGAGAAATAAAACTAAAATAAATGAGCCTTCAAATATTTCTTCACCAATAAAAGCATGACACATGGGACAAGATATTCAAGACATCTTGTCATAAATACAAATCTCGTCAATAATTTATTCGTCAATAAAATGTTCACACTTATGATGAGGGTATTTAAAGATATATTGTCATAAATATAAGATCTCATCAATAAATATCAACTAATAAAATTATGTCATGTGACATTGAAAAATGTACTGAAAGTCCCTACAAACCTTTATAAATAGATTGTCTCAATCTAAGAAAGGAAATGGAATTCTTAGAGATACAAGTTTTCTTCTAGACAAGCTCTTTCTCTTCAAGCATTGAAGTTTTCTCTCTCAAGCCTTATTTATTTACGCTTGAAGTCTAAGAACAACGAAGCTTTTTTGGATCAAGTCTAAATGCCTCATAGAAGTTCAATTATATGGATAATGCATGAGGTGTCCATGCAAGTGATTTTACATTAGCCTAATAGACATGAAAGTAGCGTTTGAAATCAAGGAAAACAAGGAACGGCAAAGCCCAGTCGAGAAAGTGCTTGAATATTTTTTTTTTTGGAATGTTGATGTTTGAATAAGTTCATATATATTTTGATTAATTTAATGAATTCTAAAGTTAATAATTAGTTAAAATATATAATAGTCTTGACTGATATAGCACTCAAACTAATAATTTTTGAAGAGCAAATTCAGGATATGACTAGTGAGTCACACGTTGTGATGTGCTTGAATATATGCTTGATTGGTAGTTTGATAGTGGTTGATTTTGAAAATATTTTTTATTCAGAAATGCATTAAAATGATATTTTTATTTTTATTAATTATTTTTTATATCAGTATATGAAAATAATATAAAAATATCAAAAACATTAATAAAAAATAAAAAATAAAAAAAAAATATTTTTAAAAATTTTTTTAAATACAATGTAAAATGCAAGTTTAATAATATAACATTCATATTATTTGATAATTTTACTTCTATTTATCTAGTGTTTTATTTATGTTTTATATATGAATTATCTCAATTATTTTTTAATCGTGTTTTGAAGGTATTTTTAGAAGATGAAAAAATAAAAAAAGAGTAAATTTTAGAAAATTGGAAAATTTGACTTTCAGTCAATGTTTTATGCAGAGTTTGAACTCTAGAGTTCAAAATAAAATGATTCTAGTAGCATTAGAAAGTTAATATCCATAAATTTCTATAAATATATGGCAAGAAAAATAAATAAATAAATAAATTAAGAGCATGGAAATAGCAACCTTTAAAATCAAATCTTGCATTCTGTCAATGTTGATATTTGTCCATTCCGACTTGAATATCTTGAGCAATAGAAGTCCGTTTGATGCAAAATCAATTTTGTTGGATTACGGACTCAAAGAACTATTAGCACACCAAATTTTTGAAAAATTTATGGAGTTTATGGACTCAATATTTTGTCAATGTTGATATTTGTCCATGTGATTTTTTAAGATGACACATGAATTCTGTCAACAAACAAGTTTTTTAAAGAAACAAGTTCAAATTACATCCCAAAATATCCAAATCAACATCAAAGTCTTTATTTCTGCAATTTAGCTCCTCTAAGTCAAACTTGAAGATTTCATGCAAGACTATTTCTTCTTGTTATAAAAATTGTTATTAAAGTATTTAAATGTAAAACTATATACTTAAAAAGAGGATTATTTTGTAAAATAGGGACTAGAGTTTCCTAGGTTATAAAAAAAAAACAGAATGGAAAGAAGATAAGAAGGGGGCGACCATAAGAGAAGAATTACAAATTCTATTTTTTGAGTAGTTGTTCAATAGATATGCAAGCCAAACTATTTTTCTTGGTTGCAAGGATATAGAAACCTTCAGATTTAAGGAATTGTGAGATTTATTCTTCCATTTATTTTTGGTTTATATGATGAATGAATATAATTGTTTTTTTATGCATATTTTCTATTATTGTTTATCTTAATTGCTAAATCAGTCTCTAAATTATTATTGTGAATAATCTATTGTTAAGTTTGATAACAAAACAATAATTGTTGTATATAAACTTATGAAGCAACTAGACTTAATAATTATGGTGAATCGATGTTATTAATCTTAGACAGAACATTCAAACAAATCAACATGAATTGCGGACAATTTTGTTGTCTAGATTTATCAATTTATTTAGTTCTTAAAGTTTCCATTGAACTAAATTATTAGTGCAAATACTGTAATTATTTATTGATTAGGTGTGGTTATACAATGAATATGTTAACTAACTAACATTAAGAAAAGAAAAAAAAATGATAATATAAATTGAAGTTTTGTTTCAAGGATCGGTTCCGATTTTCGCATGTGGATGTATACTTGCGACCAACGTTTGTTCTCTTGATAAATTTTGATTTTATTTAATCTTTCTTGATTGTTTAATCCTGCCTTAGTCTAGATAATCATAAAGCAAACTCCCTCAATTGCATAACATATAACATGAAAATACGAACTAAACCTTCCTCGTGGGATCAATCTCTTACTTACTCTATACTATCTTGTGTGTTTTAAAATAGGATAATTAATTTACGCAACCGTGACATTGCAACACCGACTCGTCATTGTCATAAGGTACATACAATCTGAAAAACCTTTATAATTTGTTTATTAAACGAACAATTCAAGAGCTCTATTTGCACCTAATCTATACACTAAAATTCTCAATGAGCCAAATATTAAATGATAAAGTTGAAAAAAAATCAATTAAAAAAACTGAATTCAGCCTAGGTTATAAGACCAAAATAACTCTATAAGAAATATCAAAATAAATCATAAAGTGTAATACCCATTAAACCTAATATTAAAAAATGAGATTGTAAAAAAAAACCTCACAACACTAAAAACTAATAGTAGGTTATGAGTTGGCTAATAAGTTTTTTCTTTGATTCTAAAAACTTACACTTATGGAGTTTTTCCTCATCATCAAAGCAAAAAAAAAAACTCAATTTTTCTTTCTTCCACTACCTGCATTTTTTTTTTATCAAGTTATAGAAATACTAAAACACGTAAATCTTTTTTTTATTGTAGTGATTTACAATATGTTTTATTTAGTTTCTAAACTTAATTTCTCTTTAATTGCATCCTTTTATACTAAAAAAGGACTGGCTTCGGACGATCACAGCTTCCAGAAGTTCACTCTCATGGACGCATGCAGCTTCTGGAGCCCACAGTTTTTTTACTTTCTTCTTTATGTCCCCCTCATATCAGCCATCCCTAATGTATCCCAGCACTTCTATGGCTCAAGTGATGAGATAAAACGATGACCTTGCTGCTTAACGACAGAGATGTTTGTCGTTCAAATCATATTAAGTATTCACGTGAAAAATACTGTTTAGTAATATTTTATTAGTTATCCTCGCATATAAATATAAATTGAAGAAAAAATAATAACAACATCTCCACTTATGTTGTCTCTGTAAGAATATTTCCCTTAGAGTGGCCGATGTATTAACGGTCCGATCATTAAAGTTCAAGTTCTTTGTAAAGTCTACGAATTCTAATACGTTAAAGTGAAACCGTGATGGATCGGTCTCAATAAACGAGTATTAGAATGGGTACGTTGAGACCCTCTCCTCTAACCATAGAATAACATATATTCTCATAAGGTTATATACATACATATATTGATGGTTTTAAATATATGTATGTGTATAAAATAAAGTTATAGAATTAATATAATGTCTTTAATTAAAAGACACAAACCCTCCCTCCCATATCTTGACACCCATTCGGTGGGTATAAATATGAGGGGTGGTTATTCATTTAAAGATAACTGAATATTGAGAATTATTAGAGAGAAAACCGAAAATTGAATTCCTCTCCATCAAAGGGATTCTGCAAAGAAGAAGGTATAGAGGAGAAGATCAACAAAGAGTCTATCAAAGGTTTCTATGCAACAGTTCAAGATCAAAATGAACAACGGTATGTTCTAAATTCTCCATTGTTCTAGTTATTGAAGTTTTCATCATCAATGTATATGACTTGTGGGATTAAATGGTCTATTGATTGGGGAATAGATTTCATGAATAGAAATCAGTAAAGAAATTATAACTAACAGTCTCTCTCGTAATGTAATCTTTTTATATTTTTTAGAGTGGACTAGAATAATTAACAAAATACAACTAGTTATTTCAAATTAAAATAGGCATGTTTCATAATATTTATAATGTTATGAAAATTAAATTGAAAATTATTTACGGTGCTTGTCTATGCCATGGAAAATGAACTTAAAAACAACTTATTGATATGTGTTTTAATTTCTTCTTCTTCTTTTTTAACTAACCTGCAATGAAGTGACTGGCAGCACTATAATGATATATTTGTGCTATTTATTAATGGAGAGACTCTCTTACGCACCCTTCCTCAAAATTTTATTTTTGATATTAAAGCGTCAAAATTGTCCGAATATATAAAAATAATTTCAAAACACAGGTGTTAATTTAGAATAGGGTCTCACATTTCGACTATATATTTCGCTGTGATCAATCTTAATTTATAAGCCTCTATTTTGTACCTCAATCTCCCTCTCACCCTCTGGTCTGTTCCTTCATTCTACTCTCAATTCTATCATCTCATCAGGTTCAGATCAAAGCTTGGACAAACCCATGGCTGAAAAGGTATGTGCATGCATGGATATGGAAACTGTGATATATATATTCTCTTCCATCTTTTCTTTTCTTTTCTTTTTTTGTTTAAATTTATCTTTTATTTAGCCCATTTGTTTAACATTCCTTTGTTTTTTTAGACGGGGTTGATGATTAAGATCTTGTTTTTATGTGTTTGCAGAAAGTCACAACGATGGTGATCAAGGTTGACCTCGAATGTGAGAAATGCCACAGGAAAATCAAGAAAGTACTGTGTCGAATCCCTCGTGAGTGTCTCTTTCTCCATTGATTATAGCTTAGTTTGATGGTTAATATGAAATGATGAAAGGAAAGTGACTAAGCTTTATTATAACAAAGTCGTTTTTGTGGATTGCGAACAAGAGAAATTCAGAACCAGATTTATGACAAGAAGGCAGGCACAGTGACCATCACTGTGTTTTGTTGCAGTCCTGAAAAGGTCAGGGAAAAGATAATCTTTAAAGGAGGTGAAGCTGTCAAGAGCATTGAGATCAAGGTTCCAGAGAAGCCTAAACCCGCGGCACCTCCAGCTGAAGCTCCTGCGCCGGCCAAGACCCCTGCTCCTCCGGCTAAAGGTCCTGAGCCGGCCAAGACCCCTGCTCCTCCGGCTAAAGAACCATCACCGCTTAAAGCCCAACCGAAGCCGACAGATAAGCCGGAAGGACAATCGAAGCCCAAAGATCCAGCTAACTCTAAAGAACCAGAGAAACCCATAGTGGTTATTGTTGAGCCACCAAAACACAAAGAACCTGAACCAGCACCTCCACCTAAAGCTCTTGAACCGCATGCAGTGTGCCCACCAGCACCAGCCCACCCAAGGACATGTTCTCCTGAATACAACCAATGGATTGGTGGAGGGCCATGTTATCATGGCCATGGTAGGCCAGCATCCCCAACTTATGCAGTTCATGGAAGGCCAGTGTATGATAGTTGGGGCAGCGGCGGCGGCGGCCAAAGAACCGGTTACGATCTGTGGAAATGTGAATATGTCTATGAAGATAACCCCTCATCATGCACAATCATGTGAAAGCAAGTCCGAACCACAAATTACTGTGTCGGTGATCAAAACAATAGTATTACAACAGTGTTGTTGCTGTCTACGTTAATATGCTGGAGTCAGTTTTGGCTGCACGTGAGGTCTTTTTTCTTCCATGAACTGATCGATGTGGGGAACAATATTTTATTACAGGGTTGCGTAAGTGGTTAAATTTTCAAATAAATTAATAAACTTTCCATAATACTCCATTAATCATTGCTATTTGTAATTTTGTATAGGAACTGATCGATGGCTTTTTGTTTACTACCGTTATCAAGCTTCGTTGCACTTAATTAGGGTGTTGTGATGACGTTAGAGAATTTACAAATTTTTATATTTATTTTTTATAAATCGGAGTTAAAATATTTATTTTTTATAAAAAAACGAATTTACCAAGCTTCGCTGTCAATGGAGCAAGCTAGTTCATGCATTATCCAACTAGATAATGGAATGTGGACGGCCATCCTATCATTGTACTTGGCGATAAGAATTCTCCCACCCTTGATCACAGAATCATTGGTTCCAGCAATTTCCTTTTTTCAAATCATCTGTTAATTAATATGAAATTATGTAAAGCTGTCAGAAATTCATATGAGTTGCTCTCTAATTAAACAATATAATCCGGATCATGAGTTACCCACGGATCATCATCATGTCAACCAAAATATATTATAAAACAATATTACTTTAGATAAAAATTTAAAAAATCCCAAGTAATTGACTAAGATTAATATCATTATAAATATAAATGTTTATCGTTATATTATAAATGACGAAGCTTAATATCCCAAGTAATTGACTAAGCTTAATATCCCAAGTAATTTAAAAAATCCCAAGTAATTGACTAAGCTTAATATCATTCAACTGATATTTAAATATAATTATTTTTTTATCTTTATCCAATTTTTAACATACTCATTTCAAAATAATTTAACAAATTTTACCGATTGAACTTCTTCTTTTTTTTAAAAAAAAAAAAGCCTACTCTATCAAGCTATTATTACTACCACCATCAATAAAAAAAAAAAGTCAAAATAAAATATTAACTTAGCTTGCAACACATCTTAACTTGACCTACAACATGTCAAACTTAACTTAACTTGCAACACACAAAAGATTTTGCGCATAGATAGAGAGAAGCACGGACAGAGAAAGGAGACATAAGAGAGAACAAATAACATATTGGAACAAAGAAAAAATACAACAAAGAAGGGAAAAGGAAGAGAGAACGGTCCAGTTTTCCTCCTCTCCACCATAGGTCCCATCCCCTCACGGTGACATCCATCTTTTTCTCTTCATCGGCAGCAACATGTCTTCTCCATCAGCAGCATCACCAGTCGGCAACCCCAACTTCTTCCTCTCCTCCTCAAGCATCAACGACAACCACCAACGATAAATTTATCCCTTTTCTTTTCTTCTGCTTCTTCTTCTTCTTCTCCACGGGCATTAGCAACAACATCTTCCTTTCCACCGCCAGCCACAACAACAACTTCAACACATCTTCCTCTCCACCATTCCTTTTCCAACTCTCTGCCAGCCATAAGTCGGCCCTCCTCCATCACGTTAACTTTCTTCCCTTACCTCTTCCGTAACGACCTTCATTGTTCATGTATTCGTGAGCAGTGCAGAGCAAAACTAAAACAAAAATGAAAACCACTTGAATATAATTATGTCTTTAAATATGTAAAAAAAAAAAAAAAAGAGTAATGCAGGCAGGAAAATCGAGTACAAATTTGGCCATTCACATGTCGAGAGGAAACTTGTGCATATAATTTTTAACAGATGCTGAATTGGTGTGGGATTAAGAAGCAAGCTCGAGCTTGATCGCTGGAGTTCACTTGGGCCAAAATGCATTGATAGAAGAAGAGACGAATGGATTATGTTATATCGAGGTTGCTTGAAAAGAAATGCTTGCAGCATCTAATCTATCATGTTGGAGGGGAAGAACTCTGAGGTGGCACCGACCTACTAGTTGTTCCCCAGCCATAATTTTGCGAGAAATTAGGCTTGCTCCAGTCAAGCTCTTTTCCAGACACGAGTTCTATTTTCTGCATTGTAATGCAGCTAAATCTAGTATTTTTTTTTTATATTAGTTTTCAACTCGACAGGAGTTGTAGGGGCCAGCTGATTAGATACCCAAACCTGCATAAAAACAACTAATAACAAGGAGGTTATAATTTTTTTTTTTTAGTTAAAATACCATATTTTTATTACAATTATAACAAAAAAATGGTACTTTATTTTTTATTATTTCTTCTTTAATTTCAACTAATTGACTTGAAAAAAATAAATAAATTTGGTCTTTAAATTTTTATTTTTCTCAATTAAGTCCAAGTTAAGCTCCCAAATTTATTTTTCCACCAATTAAGTCGATAATAAAATTAATATGGCTCTTTTAAAATATAATTAAATTCTTGTACTTAATTGAATCATTCAATTAGACCCAAATTGATTCCTAAACATAATTAAACTTTAATTTATCTAATGATTAAATTAAATTGGACTAGTAAAAATCTAATTATGCATTTGAACTTGATATTTATGCAGAAATGTCCGATAATCATTTAGTTTACCCCGAATCTGCATTTTGCTTTGTTTTTTTAGCACAATAAATGTACGATCAGCCTCTCGAATCCGTTCAAATTTTCAAACTTGATTTTCCCACCACGTGAGCCTCTTTTTTTATTATTATTTTGAGTATATTTTTGGAATAAATCATAAATAAGCTATGACAAGAGGGGAAGAGGATATTGTGGTGATCTCTACACAAATGTTGGAGGAGATGACTTTTCTTTTAAAAAGTTATTCATCATGTGTGTGGAGGGATAACTCCAATTTGATTTTCTTGCTCTGCAACTCCATCAATTTTTCTCCAACTTTGTCATCTCAACATGATTGGTGGATATGGATTTAGCATTTTTTTAATTGAATTTCAAGCCTTTCAATGTTCATGGCTCGCTGCACTAATGTTTTCATGGAAGATGATGAAGATTCTAAGGAGATAATGGCATCTCTAATCACCTCATTCACCATTACTATGTGATTTGCATAGTTGGACTAACGTATGAACGATCTTATAATTCCTTATGCTTTCCTAACACTTAGCAACAAATCAAATCGTATAGCACCTATTATATAATATAAAATCATATATTTGTACCTGTGCGCTTGTTTAATTTCAGATTCTCGAATTTTGTCTACAATAAGTGGATCCACTGGAAAAATATAAATAGGAGAAACAATAATAAAAATATGTCAATTTCTTATTTTTCATTAAAATGGACTAGAGTAATTAAAAAAAATACAAATTTATCATAAAAAATAAATAGATGGCTAATTAAAGAAATAGGTGCTCTTATTTTACTTACGGAATTTAAATTTTGAAACAAAGAAGTCCATTATTATTGAAACACCTAAAATTACGTTTCATTAGTATAAAAAAAAAAATGAACACGGAAGAAAAATATACACAAAGATAAAATTGTATTTATAATAATTTCATGCCATTTCAAAATAATTAAATGATGATTCATGATCTGTATCCTCTATTTTTATATCTTTATTATTGTTTTTCCACTAAACAACAATCAAACACCAGCTATATTCTTTTAAGCATGAGACGTGGAAACATTAGTTGGATTTTTTTAGTTTTATGTGGTGAATTTCTCGGGGACACGTGTACGGTTGTCATGTGGGGTGCATGGCCCATTTATTGACATGACCATACTAATGTACGGTAGGATATACTGCAACCTCTGGATTGATTGATTAAAAGTTCGGTCCTATGTTTAAATGAAAATATTAAAATGTAATAAGTTAAAATAATATATATATATATATATATATATACACACATTTAAATATATTTTTTAAAATATATATGTATGTCTAAAAAACTAGCATTAGGATGTAATATAACCTTCGAATTGATGAAGAGTACGTTTCACAATTAATTTCTAAAGTATTTTTTGTTTGTAAAATATATTATTATAATATTTCTTATTTTTTATATCTATATATAAAAAGAATTAAGCTAAAAAAGAAGAAGAGGGTGAGACGTGTCCGTCAAAGCCAGCACATGCATATGCAGGATCGGAGGGCAGCAATAAAAAAATGCAACGACGATATTACGTCAACTTCAACACCCAATCCCACGTGTTCTCTGCTTATTGGCCGCCTCTAGATGCACGGCATTTAAACTATGTTCTCACATTTCGACTACTTAAGCTGTAATCAATCTTAATCTGTAAGCCTCTTTTGTGGACCTCAATCTCCCTCCCCCCCACTGGTCTGGTCCTTCACTCTACTCTCAATTCTATCATCTCATCAGCTTCAGATCAAAGCTCAGACAAACCATGGCTGAAAAGGTATGTGCATGCATGGATATGGAAACTATGATATATATTCCCTCTTCTCTCTGTTTTTTTTTTTTTTTTTTTAATTTATCTTTTATTTAGCCCATTTGGGTTTTTCTTCTTTTTATGTGGTGGTCATTGTTTTTGCCCTCTGGACCTCGTCTTGTTCATTATCTTTGCTGATCAGTATTCTTCCATGTCAGAAAGTGTCTCCGTCCTTTCAATTTTTCGGTCTGCAAATCACAATATTCCTTCGTTTTCTTAGACGGGGTTGATAATTGAGTCTTTTGTTTTTATGTGGTGTTACTATTGCAGAAAGTCACAACGATGGTGATCAAGGTTGACCTCGAATGTGAGAAATGCCACAGGAAAATCAAGAAAGTACTGTGCAGAATCCCTCGTGAGTGTCTCTTTCTCCATTTGTTGTAACTTGGTTTGAGTTAATATGAAATGATGAAAGGAAAGTGGCTGAGTTGTTTTTGTGGATTGCGAACAAGAGAAATCCAGAACCAGATGTATGACAAGAAAGCGGGCACAGTGAACATCACTGTGTTTTGTTGCAGTCCTGAAAAGGTCAGGGAAAAGATAATCTGTAAAGGAGGTGAAGCTGTCAAGAGCATTGAGATCAAGGTTCCAGAGAAGCCTAAACCCGCGGCACCTCCAGCTAAAACTCCTGAGCCTGCCAAGACCCCTGCACCTCCGGCTAAAGCTCCTGAGCCGGCCAAGACCCCTGCACCTCCGGCTAAAGCTCCTGAGCCGGCCAAGACCCCTGCACCTCCAGCTAAAGCTCCTGAGCCGGCCAAGAACCCGGATCCACCAGCTAAAGCTCCTGAGCCGGCCAAGACCCCGGCACCTCCGGCTAAAGCTCCTGAGCCGGCCAAGACCCCGGCACCTCCAGCTAAAGCTCCTGAGCCGGCCAAGACCCCGGCACCTCCGGCTCCAGCGCACCACCCACCAGCACCAGTCCACCCAAGGACATGTTGTGCTGAATGCTACCAAGGGATGGGTGGAGGCCCATGTTATCATGGGCATGGTATGCCAGGACCCCCGAGTTATGAACCTTATGGAAGGCCAGTGTATGATAGTTGGGGCGGCGGCGGCGGATGTGGTTGCCAGAGAGGCGGTTATTATGTGTGCAGATGTGAATATGTCGGTGAAGATAATCCCTCATCATGCACAATCATGTGAAAGCAAGTCTAGAAAGCCGATATATTTCCACCAAAACTTAATTACTGGGTTTGGACATTAATTAGTACTGTCGACTCGAGTCGATGATCGAAACAGTATATAGAATACAGTACTATCAGTGTTGCTGTCTATGTTGAAAATATATGTTGGGCTCGTTTTTCTTCGTATAAAGATTTCATGTGATACAATAATTAAGGCTGGTGCTGTTGCCGGTAACAGCACTATTTCATTTCAGGGCTGCGAAAGTCTTTAAATTAATGAAAGTGATTTAAAGTTTCCATTAATCATTGCTATTTGTATGGTGCATCTCAACATCTCCTTTCCATTTCTTTTTTTTCTTTTTTTTTCTGACAGTAACTGATAGATGGGTTTTGTTTGTTAACGTTATCATCAAGCTTTTGCTGTCAGAAATGGAGCAATTAGGTCATGCATGATCGATCCATCTAGATTGTGGACTGTGGGCTGTCAGCCTATCATTGTACTTGGCGATAAGAATTCTCTGTTGATCGCAGAATCATTGATTTCAGCAATTTCCTACCTTCTTCTCATCATCTGTCGATATGATGATGAAATTAGGTAAAGCTGTCGACCACGTACGAATTTTATGAGTTGCTGGTCTCTGAACACTCATGAGCTAGTTAATTGCTCACGGATCATCATTATTATGTTAATCAACATACATTATAGTTCTTATTTTTTTAAAAAAATTGCAAAATCCCAAGTAATTGACTAAGTTGAAGCTCACCAAGTCAACATCCACTCTAGTTAAAACGAAATCTCAATTTGAGAGCTCTAAACGATCCACTCAACTTTGCCAAGTTAAATTAAAGCAATACGGAATTACCTTTTAATTTAAAGATTTAGATATATGTAAAAGATGACAAATGCAAAAGCAAAGGTGTTTATTTGCTTTTCTTGAAATAAATTGAGCTTTATAACTAGATTGAGCCAGCAAACTTTATGAATGATGTTGATTTTGACTAAAATCTTCTCCCTCTCTCGTCTACTTTAGTTTACTTGAATATCTACTCATGCTAGCTTTATATGTAAAAAAGACTAAGAGTTTTGATTAATGGGAATGAGAAAGTGAACTCTGCTCTCTTTTCTTAAGGGTTTTTCATTCTTTTTCTTACCTGAAAAATATTAAATTGATTTGTTAATGTGCTAGTATGAAATAAATTTAAGAATTTAATAATTTAATAATAAAAAAACACATACTTATATATATATATATCACTACTAAACACACATGGCACAGGGCAGGTGGCAGTCATCATTGAAATATAATGAAAATGATAAAATCAATAGAAATTTAAAGGGGTTATAAGGCCCATGACATGAACTTGCCTACCAGTAGCTTTGAACGGAAGGAAGCTTCACCCGCACCTAAAAATGGCTTTATTTTGTGCATGCCAACCACCAACTCATCATTTTGTTTATTTGTATTTTTCATGAGCTAAATTAATCTTTCAATGGCCACATGACAAATACTCATTATTATAATAATCATATATATATATGGTGGGATATATATATATATATATATATATATATATATATATGGTGGGATCTAAAAAGAGTTGTGCAAATTAAGGCTCCCGTGCGCACTACGCTGAGATCTATCATTTATTTCAATTATAAATTTAGAGATATTTACTTAATCAATACCTACTATAATTTACCATTAATCTCTTCTTTTTTTTTAGATTTTAGTTAATAATAATTTATAGTTTATGTTTTTTTAAAAATAAATCTACAAAAACTAGCAGAGCCGAAACACACAGTGGATCTATGAAATAAATTAATGCCGGCCATTGAAATCCCTTGAATACAGCTTATAAGAATACCTGCTTGCCAAAGCCGTTGTCGGCAGACATGGATATGAGTTGAGGCGGGAGGCCTAAGGAGTTTAGTAGTAATTGTTTTTTTTTTTTTAAAATACTTGTTTTGCTTAAAAATATATTAAGATAATTTATTTATTTTTATTAGAGTATAATATAATCATATTATGGGGCCTCGCCTATAATTTTAAGTTTTTAGGTGAGATAGTTCCTTAACATGATATCAGAGCCTTGTTGACCCAACGGTCACGAGTTCGAATCTCACTATCCATATTCTATTTGATAAAAAAAATCAAGCACAAGATAATGTGGGCATGTGCAAGTTTCAAACCCAAAAGGTTTTAACTTGAGGGTGTGTGCTAGAGTATAATATAATCATATTCTAGAGCCTCACCTATAAGTTTAAGCTTTTAGATGAGATGGTTCCTTAACAATTTTAAATAAAATTGTTTTTTTATATCATCCCATTGAAATATTGATCTGAAATTCATTTAAAACAAATAATTTATTTAAAAAAATACAGAAACAAATGAATTGTGAAGCCATTAAGAACACAAGTTTTGACCAATTTTGAATAACATGAAAAGAATATTGTCATGATGAACAGGAAATTCAATGAGTTATCTGTAAATAAAATTATTCTCTTTTTGCGTCAAGCCTTTTGAGTTGTTTAATAAATCATTTTGCTCTTGAATCCACCGATACTTTGAATTGAAGGAATCAAAAGCTCACTCATCAATTGCTTCACTGTGTTCTTTTCATTGCCAAGAAGCAAGCTACCGACTTTTCCCTCTTAAAAAAAAAACATTTCCTTTGCAACTAGGGGTTGGATTCTGATTGGCCTGAAATGTTTTTGGATTTACTATAATTTTACAAGTTATTTGAATTCTATTTATTAAATATGTTTTTCATCTTAAATATTAGTAGAAATAAATATATTCTTGTCAAATTGCAACTACATATTTATGGTCGTTCAACTTGTTTTCGAATGTTTTTTAAATTGTTTTGAACTTAATATCATTTTAGATGAGTTTTAATGGTTTTAATATACTAATATAAAAGTACAAAATCAATATTATTTTAATAAAAAGATATTTTTACAGATAAAACCATGGACGAACATCACCAAAAATACACTTAACCTTACATGTTCAGGATTCTTGTGCACCATTCGCGGTTTCAACAAAATCCACATAAAAATAGTATGCATGTTCCATGGACCATATGCTACTTTCTATAGCTAGGGGACAAGTACAAACTATTATAATATTTATGATGGGATCTAAAACGAACTGATGCACACATCAAGAGTAAAATACTCGTGGATTAAAAAATAAACTTTTTTATGGCATTAAATGAAGAAGATGTTGATTTACAGAGCATGAAGAACTGAATGTGTATTGTATTTCTTGTGTATTGCTTCTGGTACATTATGCAAATATATATACAGAATAAAGTGTATATAGATCCTATTTTATTTCTTGTAATTGAGTCTAGCATTACATGAATAAGGAAATAAATGATTTACAATAATGATCTAAGTTGACTGTCTATTCTAGATTTCTTTGTCTTCTACACTCCCCCTCAAGTTGGAGTGTATGTTAATTACACCCAACTTGCAAAGTAAAATTTTGAAATGTGTGGTACTTAATGGCTTGGTAAATAAATCTGTTGGCTGTTCTGTGGTTCGAATGTAGGCTGTCTGAATCATTTCTCCTTGAATTTTCTCTCGTATCAAATGACAGTCGATTTCTATGTGTTTGGTTCGCTCATGGAAGACTAGATTTGAGGCTATATGTATTACTGCTTGATTATCACAAAATAAGGTCACAGGTTGTGTGTGGTTTATCTTCAAGTCTTTCAAGATGCTCTTAAACCATGTGATTTCACAACATGTGGTTGTCATGGATCGATACTCTACTTCTGCACTTGAACGGGATATTGTTGTTTGTTTCTTTTTCTTCCAAGAAATTGGTGATTTTCCAAGTAAAATACAGTATCATGTGACTGATCTCCGTGTGTCCTTGCAACGAGCCCAATCAGTGTCGTAAAATGCTTGTAATTGCAGTGATCCCGTGGATGGTAACATGATTCCTTGTCCAGGTGCGTGTTTGATGTATTTTAGCACTTTATGAGCTGCTTCCAGATGTGGTTGTCGAGGCTTGACGCCATAGACTTGGATTGGTTATTTGAACGTGGTTGCACATTCTTTTCTTGGTTTGGTGGAGATGATAAAGACCCTCATGTTCAATTCCCGTCCCAATCATCTTCCACGAACATAGATCCTGAATTATACAAAATTTGTAGAGAAAAATAGTTATGCAAAATGAATCATAAGCTAATTTACTAATTGAAATTAAATTTAGATGAAAATATAAGACACATAGAACATTATCAATAATCAAATCGGGAGATAAATAAATTTTGCTAATATGAGTTACTTGAGTAATTGAACCATTCGGTAATTCCACAGTGCGGCCAATGACAATTTTTGAATATGTGAGCAGATTTCGATCATAAACCATATGGTCAGTGCATCCACTGTCCAATATCCATGTATGTTTATTCCCATTGAAAATAAGTGAAAAAACCTTACCCGAGAGTTCTTCATGGGTTGTGCAATTATTGACGTGATTGGTAAATGAATTCTTTGTTTTCAACATGTTTAATATTTGTCTGCATTTGTCTGCAGAAAAAGGGAAATTCATTTACCTTCTCTCGGGAAAACTTTTTTTCCTTCTCTTCGGAAAATTCATTTCCCTTCTCTTGGGAAATTCATGTTCATCTCCTTTCTCTCAATTAACTACGACGCAACTTGATTTCCTCTGGGTATTGACCCATTGAACTCTCCCTCCATCATTGCCTTCTTCTTGCGGCAATACTCTACCGTGTGTCCCTTCCACCTGCAAAAAGTACATTTGAGGTGTGCATGACAGTCCTTAGCAGCATGATAAGTTCTGTTGCATTTCTTGCATCTTGCCCCTTTTCAAATTCACGACTACTGGTATTTTTCACAGCGAAGGCAGCGGTGTCTGGTTGTCCATGGCTTCTTCTTGTAACCACCTCCATCTGTTTCTCATGGTGAATAACCATTTAGTACGCCTTGTTCACTGTGGGTAATGAGTCTTGAAGCAAAGTGTTGTTGTGAACACCCACATACGTATCATTGAGTCCCATGAGAAATTTCATGGTTTTCTATATGTCCATATATGAAGTAATTTCTTTAATTGACCCACATGTGCAGGTTGGGAAGCTGTAGAGAGCATCACATTCATCCCATAGGCTCTTCAATTTGGTAAAATAGGATCCCAGACATGTTGTCTTGCACACAGTTGTGGATTTCATTCTCAATGTTAAACAATTGAACCACATTTACATGTGAAAATCTCTCTTGCAGGTCAAGCCACATTTGTCTAGCATTCTTGCAGTTGATAACACTACTAGCAATCTCTTTGGACATGGATCCTAGCAGCCATGTCTTAATCAGGTTATTGCATCTATTCCATTATTGTTATTCATCTAATTTGTCTTTGCCAGATCATAGATTGAGCCATCGATAAACCCAATCTTGTTCTTGATTATTAAAGCCATAATCATGGATTGACTCCATGTGCTGTAATTGTCTTCCACCAGGAGTTGTGGTACAAGGATGGCACCAGGTTAACCTGAATCATGGAGATATAATTGATGATTGGGGTAATCCCATTTTGCACCTCTGACTGTGCTTCTTGGTTTGTGTTTGCCATCGGAGTCGACTGGGTTTTGATTTATGCTCTGTTATTGATATCAAATACCTTGCTCTGATTCCATGAAGAAGATGTTGATTTACAGAGTATGAAGAACTGAATGTGTATTGTATTTCTTGTGTATTGCTTCTGGTACATTATGCAAATATATATATACAAAATAAAGTGTATTTAGATCATATTCTATTGCTTGTAATTAAGTCTAGCATTACATGAATAAGGAAATAAATGATTTCCAATAATGATTTAAGTTGACTGTCTATTCTGGATTTCTTTGTCTTCTACATTAAAAAAGTTGTTCCATAGATAAGAAAAAAAATCAAATCATTATGAGAGATTATGTTATGAAAGTTTTGAAAAAGAGGGGACTATAAACGCCAATCGAGGTATAAATTCATTGCTATTTTTTTTGGAATGGGGTGTTTTGATCAATTTGGACGCACCTCAATTAAATCTTTATGTTCTTTTGTTTGTTTGCAAAAAAAATTAACACAAAAACATGTTAAGTCAGTTTGATGCTAAAAACAATTTTTTAAAAATAAAAAATCATCATTTTAATATATTTATAAATGAAAATCACTTTAAAAAACAATTTCAATGACACTCTTAAATAAACACTATATAAAACAATAAAATTCTTGCGAATATTGTTACTCCATGCATGGCATGGTGGATTCACTGCTTACATGAGTTTTCTTTTAACCTTTTCTTTTAAATTCCTAATTTAACGCTGAATTTAGCTAAAACTATTAAAGAAAGATGAGATTGAAAGATACAGGATTACATTAAAATATTCGAAGGAAATGATTGATGTTTTCAGAAGAAGAAAAAAATTCAAAATATGTAACTTAGTTTTCGTTCCTTATGAACTATAATGATTGGATCCCTTTGATTTTAAAGCTCGTAAGAAATCAATTCCAGTTCAATATTTTTTTTTTAATTCTTATTTTGAGAGAGAGAAAAAAATAAAATTATTGAATTCAAGCAATAGATAGAGAAATAATCGTTGACATTGATTTCATTACAAAAATAGTTGATCATAATGGTTCCATTTAATAAGGGAATTTCATCTTAAATGTTAATTTACTGTAAAATTGTTGAAAAACAAACTTGACATAGAGAAGAATTTTGGTTTTGAGTTGATTATGGATTTTGAGATATTTTTTAAAGGCATGAATAAGTTTTATTAAGAGAGGTCAGGGGTTCAATCTCTACTCTTGTATGGAGCTGGCCATTTGGGGAGCACTTTCACCCCTTTGGGGCCCACCCGGTGCGAACGTGGATTAGTCTGGACCAGTGTCTAGGACACCGCGTGGTTTATACAAAAAAAAAATATGTCTAAGGTGTTTTGGGTCATAAATTAATTAAAAAATGAGTTTTTGAATTAAAAAAAACTTTAGATCTTCTTTTACGGGAACCATGATGATCAAAATCTAAGTAAACTCAAACGACATACATATCATATGACTTAATTTTATTCCACAAATATTAGGGTGGATACCTCATTTCTAGCTTCCTAGCCCAACAACACTTGAACTTTCTTTTATATATATATATATATATATATATATATGAAAGAGTTTGCAGAGAGAAGCATATATAAGGAAGCTTGACTGGATAGAGAAAATGAAGAAGCTCTTGCTGATTTGAACACATGGAACAGGAAGCCATCCTTTAAATCTCCATCGCCATTTGAAAAATCCAGTAGCTGAAGCTCTTGATTTTATTCCTTGAAAGTAAAAACGGAAGGCACAGTTTCCATCTTTAAGGTTCAAGATTTTGCATTGAAACCGAGTTGTTCATGTCGTTCTTTTCAGTACAAGGGGATCATCCTTGGACTGCACGTACTCGGACATATTCATAGTATTTTCTACTCTTTTCTGCATGCTTTTTCCATCGCGACAAACATAGATAGATAGTTATAATTTGAAAAATGCGCAAGTTATGGAGCACAGACATGCTAGCTAGCTATATATATATATGTCTGCAGATGATCCCCTTGTACTGAAAAGAGTAGAAAATACTATGAATATATCCATGTAATTAAGAACATATCTGTTTGCTAACTGCAGAAATCGATGAAAGATTCAATTTTCTGAGATGGGAGTTGGGACTTCGCTTATCCTGCACTACAAGAGTGGGGACTTCGCTTATCCTGCACTACAAGAAGTTACGACGGCTTAATTGTGTTGCTGTTAAATAGGCCCTAAGAGGCAATGCACAAGTCGCATGCATGATTATGAGATTTGAGAATGATATATATATTTTTTTTAAAATTAATATGTTTTAGGAGTTTTCATTGATTTCCATACATTGATATTAAAAATAAATAAAAAATTATATCAATGTAAAAATTATTTTTGAAAAGTACCATATTACAACAATGTTACTAAACATTCACTTGAATAATAGTAATAGCTTGTACTAAAATCAATCATTGTTTGTTTTATATAAGGTGTAATGTTGGATTGTTAAATCAATTTATGAATTATTAGTTAAACATGTAGATTATTTGTTTTTATTAAAACAATAGGGTTTTTTCATGTTGAATTTATATGAATTTTATCAAGTTAATTAAGTTTTATCGGGTTAATATTAAAAATAAAAACCTATTTAAACTTTCATTATAAACAAATTATAGTTCATAGTTTTTATTTATTTATTTATCTTTTCAAATCACAAACTTAAAAACTAACACAATACCAGGATGGTGACAGCATTGCGATGAATTTGTTCAAACAAGAGAGAAGGTAGGCGTACACCCCTAAAATATCATTCGTGCTGCTTGCTATTCAATTTCAAGCTGATAAGGTCCCCTCTTCTTCCTCTCTCACAGACACACAAATGGCATACAACCTCTGCTCTTCACCTTCTTCTCTCTGCAAACCGCTCTGCAACACCCCTTCATCTTCTTCAAGAGACTCAAAATCAAGAAACCTAAACAACAACTTCTACCATTCTTCGAAGATAAACACACTCTCTTGTCAATCAAGAACAACCTCTCTTCAAATAACCAATGTCTCATTACAAGACGAAGAAATACCACGACAACAAACCTCAAAAGATTCGAACTTTAATGAAGAAACTGGGTCTTCTTCAAAATCGTACATCTGGGTCAACCCCAAAAGCTCTAGAGCTTCCATTCACAGAAAACGTTCCTACGATGCTAAGTATACCTCACTTGTTAATGCGGCTAAGTCTTTGAATTCTTGTAGCTCAAATAAAAATGATGTCTTTAATATATTGAGTGAATTTGATGATAAATTTTTAGAGCAAGATGCTGTTGTTATTCTTAATAACATGTCGAATCCGGACACTGCTTTGTTAGCTCTCAAGTTTTTTCAAGAGAGGTTGAAGTTTCAAAGAGAGGTTGTTGTTTACAATGTGACTTTGAAAGTTTTTAGGAAAGGAAGAGATTTGGATAAAGCCGAGAAGTTGTTTGATGAGATGCTTGAGAGAGGTGTTAAGCCTGATAATTTTACGTTTTCGACGATAATTAGTTGTGCTAGGTTGTGTAATTTAGCTGATAAGGCAGTTGAGTGGTTTGAAAAAATGCCGAGTTTTGGGCTTGAACCTGATGATGTTACCTTTTCGACTATGATTGATTCGTATGGGCGGGCTGGTAAAGTCGAAAAGGCATTGAGCTTATATGACCGTGCTAGAACGGGGGAGTGGCGGATAGATGCGACGACGTTCTCTACATTGATTAGGATTTATAAGGTTGCTGGGGATTTTGATGGGTGCTTGAATGTTTATGAAGAAATGAAGGCTTTAGGTGTTAAGCCAAATTTGGTCGTCTACAACATTTTGTTAGATGCCATGGGAAGAGCCAAGAGGCCTTGGCAGGTGAAGAAATTCTATCAGGATTTAATTGACAGTGGGTTGTCACCTAGTTTTGCGACATATGCAGCTCTTCTGCATGCGTATGGTAGAGCTCGTTATGGAGATGATGCAATAAAAATTTATAGGGAAATGAAGGAAAAGGGGTTGGGATTGAATGTAGTTCTTTATAATTCCATATTGGCCATGTGTGCTGATCTTGGCTACGTGGATAAAGCTGTTGAGATTTTTGAGGACATGAAGAGTTCTGGAATCAAGCCTGATAGTTGGACTTTCTCATCCATGATTACCATTTTCTCATGCTGTGGGAAAGTGTCTGATTCAGAGAATACGTTGAATGAGATGTTCGAAGCAGGCTTTCAGCCTAATATATTTGTCTTGACATCACTTATCCAGTGTTATGGAAAAGCCCAGCGCATTGATGATGTTGTGATGACATTTAACCGAATTTTTGAATTGGTTATAACTCCTGATGATCGGTTCTGTGGCTGTCTTCTGAATGTGATGACTCAAACACCAAATGAAGAGCTCGGCAAGCTTGTTAAATGTGTTGAGAGGGTTAATCAGAAGCTTGGTTATGTGGTAAAACTTTTGGTAGAGGAGCAAGACATTGAGGGGAATTTTAAGAACGAAGCCACTGACCTGTTTGATAGTATTAGCACTGAAGTAAAGAAAGCTTACTGTAATTGCTTAATTGACCTCTGTGTCAAGCTCAATATGATGGATAGAGCATGCGAGTTGCTTGAGCTTGGATTGGCACTTGAAATTTACACCGATATAATGTCCAGAACTTCAACCCAGTGGTCCCTAAATCTAAAGAGTCTCTCCCCCGGGGCAGCTCTGACAGCATTACATATTTGGATGAATGACTTGTCCAAGGTGCTGGAGGCAGGGGAGCAGCTTCCACCATTGCTTGGAATCAATACTGGGCATGGGAAACACAAGTATTCTGAGAAAGGTTTAGCCAATGTGTTTGAGTCACATTTGAAGGAACTAAATTCTCCTTTCCATGAGGCTCCTGATAAGGTTGGCTGGTTCTTAACCACAAAGGTTGCAGCTGAGTCATGGTTGGAATCTAGAAAATCGACTGACGCAGTAGCTGCTTAGGTGCCATGCTCATGTTGATTTTCCATTCCATAAGTGGTATGTGACCTCCATATTCTCGTTTCCTTTTTCTGCTGATATTGTCTCTCTTGACAGGGAATTTTTGTGACGTTAAGATAAAGCATTATATTTAGCCACTGAATAGTCATTTAGCTGAACAGATTTTAAAAATCTGAATCATGTTGCTTTGACAGGTTGTTCTATGATTCATGAGCATCTATTTAGATAGTCTGCACAATTGAGGCAATTATTTGGTCAGGGAATAACAAGTACATTGCATTTTCAGGACTGAAATTTAAAGCTATTTAAGATTGGATCAGAATCCATTCCATATGATTGTGTGATGTGCAGAACATGGCTTGTTCGCTGTTTACAGTGTCGGCGGAGCTAAGTGGCTGCCTCATCAAATCAAAGAGCCCTGGCTGCCTCATCAAATCAAAGAGCCCTCTCTCTCTCTCTCTCTTTGTGGGAATTTCAAATGCTCTATGCATTAAGCTCAATGAGACTTTTGGATTCGAGCATTTGCTTACAATGAACCATTTGCCAAGGTTGCTGCTGAAGTCAGAACTGCATAAATGATATTCTTGCAACAAAGTTCTACTGCTTCACTATAGATTAAATCAATTCTGGACATCGGGCATACAATCTGCACTTCTTGTGTAATGCAACGCCAGACAACTGTTTTTACAAGCTTTGATTTGATACTGTGCATGACAGAAAAGTTTGCACCATTGTTTATAGGAGTTTCCTTACCAGTATGGCTGGTTTTTATGGCTCCCTATAGTTCAATATGAATGGAGAGAAGTCTGTGAGTCTGGTCAAAGAGAAACAAAGATTTATTTTTCTGTAAATAGCTCTCTCGTTGGTTGCTTAAGGTCAGATATCAGCTGATTAAAGAAAGAAAATATAGTAAACAAGAAAGCACATAGGTAGCATTACACATGAGAAAAAGAATAAATTAACTAGAAATGGTTTATTATAGCATTTGAATTTTCGGGTACCAAATAAAAAAAAAAAAAAAAAAAAGGGGGGGGGGGGGGGGGGGGGCAAACCTAAAACAAGCATCTATTTAGGTGCTCTTGATTTTTCCCTCAAACAAACCCAGGATTTGAAATTTTTAATCAAGCTTGTATTTGATCATACCTCTTTTCTAGAAGGAAAATTTAAGTCGAACTAACAATTCTAATTGAGAAATCAAAATTATCCGAACAAAATTGATGGCCTAATAGTTGGGGGCGCATTTTGTAGAAATATTAATAAAATGATTAATGATTGGTTTTAACTCTTTTTTTTTTTTTTTTTTCTCAGAGAGCAATACAATGAACAATGCAGGCGATGCGCGGACCATTGACCTTTTTATGATAATGTAATCAAAATGTTATCTTTCCTTAGATGTGATGCTCTGCACGTCAAATTGTCTCCAAAATGAAGTCAAATAACATCCTGCTATAAACCGAGGATCATCGCAGTACTAGTTCAAAACATCGCTGTGTATTGCTCAATGGGAAACTGCATTGATTTTATGCCATGTTCATCTGCAGAGAGGAGCAAAGTTCTCATCCATAATGGAGGTGAAAAGGAGTTTAAATCCTCAACGCCGGTTAAGAAGATCACATCCGGCCGTTACGGTGGTTATATATTGGTGAATAGAGCGCTACCTTATGCACCATTGCCGCCTGACACGGTGCTGGAGCCTGGGGAAGTTCATCACCTTATGCCTCCCCTTGATCAACCTTGTAGACTTGAGGTCTCGTCGAAATTGACCGGACGAGAAGCCTGTGCTGGCAGGAAAGTCAAGATTGTGGTGACCAGGCAGCAGTTGGAGTTGCTGCTGAGAAATTCAAAGCAGTTAAAGTTGAGAGGAATCGCTGTCCAATTCTCCGAAAGTTTCAAGGAAGGAAAACGAAAGTGGCGGCCATCTTTAGTTACCATTCCTGAGGTGCAGAAGTTTTAAATGGTGGGGATTGTCAACTCTTTATTTACATTATAATTCAGTTTCTAAAACAAAAGGAGCGGTATTGAATATAGCTCTGCCCTAGCCTGGAAAATATATAGAAGTATAGTAGAAGATGATACATTGTAGGCTCTAAAGAAACTGGAGAGGTGTTTCTGTTTTTTTTTTTTTTCTCCGTGTATTGCATCCTCTGGTTTTGTTGTATTAGAGCTGTGGTTGTAATCAATCAATAATAGAGTTCTTAGATCTTCCTGTGTTTTTTGAAACAAACTATGAGGATTACTTACTACCTGTACTTGCTATCTGGGGTTAGCTCAGGTGATTGGAGGTGGAGATATGGTTAGAGATACGAAGCTCAAGCCGTAGAGCTCTTGACTGTCAAAAAAAGAGAGTGAAGAACATAAAATTACCTTGCTTGGAATTAAGTCTTCTGTGATGAACATTTAGAATGTGCAAGAAAAATCAAGAGAGGGAGTGGAGAGGGCGGATGATAGATATATAACATTTGCTGCAGGTCTTATAACAATCTCTGCTTTTTTATTTGGATCCACAATGTTTCCTTGATTACAAATCCTCAGTATCTTATGTTTGCACACTTCAACTTTTCATATACACAAACCGAAAAGCATTCAGGTAATCTCATACAACAATGAGCACAAATCTCAGCTCAATCCTAGGATGTTACAAGTTCAGAACTCCTCTGTCCATTGACTCAGAACTTTATTTCAAATAGCTAGAATCAGTAAAACATTTCGTATTTACAACGAAGAATTATAAGACATGGTTGAAGAATAAAATGAATTTCAGGTAGTCTTCAGCTTTATCCAATCCAAGAAGATGCCCGGTTTCCCTTCTGTGATCCGAAGAGCTAAAAGGGCTGTCATCACAATAGCGAAAACAACAGTTACTTGCAGTAATAAGTGATCAACAGAAATTGAAAAATATATCATAGTTTTTTGGCAGGTTTTACTAACCTTTTTGAATAGTTTATACTCCAAACCTTTTTGAATAGTTTATACTCCAAATCTTTTTGGTTTATTTGGTTTTGCTGATACAGCTTCTTTTTCTCTAGCGGCCGCTTCTCTCTTCACTTTCCTGAACTCTACTTCAATGGATTTTGTTAGGGCATCAACCTTCTTCATGAGCATCTGAAAATAATTTTTCTGATATAGTCAGCACCTAATAGAATATGGTATTATGGATTTGAGTCCGAGAGAGTAGTTGCTGTTACTTCACCTGAATTTCTTGATCCTTAGCATTCAAACTACATTCTTTAGTCTCACAATATTTTCTTAGATTTATGACCTCTTTCTGAAGCCTATCATATAAGAATCCTGAAACGACATCTTCGCTCGAAGAAATGGTACCTCCCTTGCTCTGCAGATCTTCATTTCCACCAACTTTGCTATTCGTTTCTGCTGAAATTGCTGCATCATTGCTCTTGTGTTTGTCGATATACGAATCTGTGTTTGTCTTCACTTCTGCATTTTCCTTTCCGCCGCTATCAACAACTTTACTTCTAGACATCCACATGCCTTTCCTCAACAGGTTTTCTCCAGAACCACACTTCTTCTTGAATCTATCAGCTCGGTTATGGATTCCAACAGCGCTGGCATTTTCAGTTTCAATACTTGGCTGCCGGAGAGGAGAACTTCTACTGATGGTGGAACCCCTTGGCTGTGATGTGGACCGCTTTCTTATTCCTCCATTGCTTGTTAAAAATCCCAGTATGTTACTGGTCTTTCCTGGTTTGGGGGATCCACAGGATGCATTAGGGCTCACAGAGAAACTCGATACATGCTTTAAACCGTCTTCCAATGTCTTCAGCCTGAGCTTCATTTTTTCCTACAGTGACAGAAACATTTCAGTTGATAAACCGAGATACAGACAGCATTAATAAAATGGAAGAAATGCCAAAATTCCTACCTTCAGCTGTGCTTCTGCATTAGCCGTTCTCTCTGATACAGCTAGCTTATCTTTTAATCTTTGCATCTCTGCCTACAGATAAAGGGATGGAATTAGAATTAATGCATAAGAAAATGAATTTAACTTTGTCAAGATTTCATTTTCCGCTGTCAGTGCCAATGCAGATGTCTAATACGTGTTCTTCTCTTTCTTGGCGATCACTTGTGAAAACCAAAAACAGAATTCTTGTTATTGAAATACCTGCAGCAGCCTTCTCTCTTCAAGCCATAGCTTGACAGGCATGACCTTGTCATTTTCATCCTTCCACTCGTTAGCCACCACAGTTGCAACTCGGTTTGCTGAAACCCTGGCTCTGGCGAGCTCCCTCTCCAGAACCCTCTTCTCCTCCTGAAAAGTTGAGCAAGTAAATCAGTCGGCAGATGTCTAAATCAGTCGGGATATGGTGTTTTACAATCAAGGAAGAAGCAATATAATTCTGAACAAAATACTTAGATGAACTCTTATAAGAATGAGACGTACATTTAGTTCAGAAATCTGTCTCCGATAGTCACGAATAGTATTGGCTGCAGCTCCAGCAGCTAGAATTGCCTCCTCAAGTTCAAGAATGGTCTGGCTAAGCTTTTCAACCTCCAAAACTTTTTGGCGATTCGTCTTCTCTAGAATTCTGTTCTCCTCCTGCATGTGATATACTTCCAAATCCGCATCACGCAAAATCTACAAAACTGTGCAAACAATTAACCAAATATTTTACAGAGCAGTACCTGGCAGATTTCAATCTGTCTCCTCAACTCATAGTTTTGGTTCTGAACCTCCTCAACTATTAAAACCCTTTCTAGAGCACTTCGCAAGATTCCCTCTGCTTCTAGCAGAGCTGATTCTTTTGACTTGGTGAGACGCTCCATTGCCTTCTTATCCTCCTGCAGTGCTGCAATCTGGAAATACCAAGAGGTAAGAGAACTACACTCCTTGTAAGAAAACGTACGGCGATCTCATATTCTATTGATTCTTTGAAAGCAATCTCACTCCATTACCATACCTCATTTTTATACATCTTAATCTCTGCCTCAAGAGGAGCAATGACTGACTCAAAAGGAGGAGAGTCATCATCCTTCTGATTTGCATGGACCCTTCTAAGAGTTGCTTCCGCAGCATACTGTGCCGCGAATGCATCTTTCTTTTCATTTTTTAGTTTCTTGATTTCAAGATTCTGCAATGAATCAGGTTTGAACAAAAGCCATTTTAGTCCCACAGATCATGATTCTTTATACCGAACTCTGATGAAATTTCTGGAGGAACCTGGCATACCTTGCTCTCTACGAGATTTTCCATGACACCAAGTTTTTCTTCCAGTTGTCCAACTCCATTCCTGAACTGGAAAGACCAGGAAACCTCAGAAGTGTCAGTTCTATTAAACTGAACAAAAAGAGTTTGAAACTTGTCTCTTCTTGTCTGACAAGATTCCAATTACACCTTTGATGGAAACATAATAGAAGATCATGCAATGGAATCATTACTTTCTACAAAACATTATCTAAATGGCATAAAATACAATTACTGGCAAGGTACAGTATAAAAAGCCATTTCATAACAGATTCATGTGCTTTAAATACTGCACGATAGAGATAAAAAATCTCCACGCTATGTAGCCACAAAACTTGCTTACCTCTTCGATAGCTTTATCCTTCAAAGCTTCAGTTGCCCTCAAAGCCTTAATTTCTCCTTGTGCAGCCCCCAGCTCTCTTTCTTTCTCTGCAACAATGATAAAAAAAAAATTATCAAAAGACATTCTGATACTAATTTTGGATCACAAGAAAATGTTGGGAGACAAGAACAGAACCGTTAAAAGAGTAAAAAACAAGAAATTTCAATGGCAGTAGAACTTTTACAGTAGTCTAGAATGATAAAAGTCAAATGCAGGACTTCATTCTTCACATCAAATTACACTTGAATCTTATAATGATGTACTGTCATTTTCCAAATTACATGCTCCTAATTATTTACACAGGAAAACAGCAATTACCTGTGTACTGAGAATTATTACCATAGGCCATAGATTCAGAACAATAAACCAAATCCCATTGACTCAGTGAAAGTCTTCACCGTCAAAATCCAATTTCTCACAGAATTTCATGACCCCGAAATAAAATTCAACCTAACTTGTACTGATCAACTCGGAAGAACTAAACATAAACTAACAAGCAAACCCTTACACAAGCACTCACACATGGTGCATGTCAATGCATGTATTCATGAACATAGAAAGTGTACTTTGGGATAAGACATGGCAAACCTTTGAGAAGGTTCTGTAATCTGTTGAGCTCTAAGACAACAGGGTCAGGGTGAGAAAGCGAGAGATCTTCACTCCCTACTCCTCCAAGAACTTGTTCTTCATTACCATACCCCACCATCTTTTCCCTTTCTTATTACCACCTTAAAGTTTGAGACAAAATGCAAATGCTTAACAATAATAAAGCAGACAAGCTACAATAACTGCAAGATGTGGGGTTTTATTAGACAACATAAGAGGGTTTTGTTAGAGATAAACATGAGATATAGAAAAAAGCCTGTCACTCGAAAGAGTCCATCCCTTCAAGGAATTGACCGCAAAGAGAGGATTGGAGCTTCCCTTTGTGTGAAGCAAAATATGAAAACCACATTTTCCATCACAGGCCGGCTTAGTCGGCTTTCATTATCTCTTCATTCATATTTTGATTGTAACCGTTACTTTCTTATATTTTCAGAATCTTAATTTTCCTTGGCTAAATCATAATCCTATACAACATTATCTCTTCTTCTTTTTTTAATATATATATATACATATATATATATATATATACATACATATATATATATATATATACATGTGACAACTAAATTGGTCCAATTTAAATAGAAAACTCATACATTACTTGAAGCATTCACGGGTTTAGATTATATTGTAAACTAAAAGAGAGTGAAAAATTTAGATTTATACTGATAATTACTCCTCTAGTATTAATATTTGAAGTAAGTATTCTTTATTCTCTTGGTTTTTTATATGTTTATCTATCCGTGAAGTAAATTCCAGTGATTGCTCCTGAAATAATCTATAGTTTTTGTGACGATGGTAGAAAGCACATTTTATCAAAGGAATAACATTATTTCTTTCTTTCTTCAAAGTAGGTTTGAATAGTGATGTTGAATCTAAGCTTTGATTTGATGGTGCTACTTGCTGGGATAACAGTTTTGAATTTCTATACCACCTAATCTTTGACAAGTATAGCTATGATTTGTGTACAATCTAATGAGTATTAAGTAAGGGTATTGGTTGTTGTTGCCCTTTTTGCAATCTTCGTTCATCATCCTTGGAACCCAGAAACTGACGAATATTAGAGCATGATTTATTAAGCATGGTAGGTGTCCTTTATTCTTTATTCATATATATATATATATATATATATATATATATATATATATATATATATATATATATATATATATATATATATATCTTAAAAAAATAAAAGGTCTTGTAAGCTTGACCAACTCTGGTTCCTCACATTACCAAACCATCAATAAGGTTTTTCAAACCAACTGTTGGACCTTGTCTTCTAGCTTTATTAGGTGGAAGAGAGAATTGCTTAGCAACCCCCATTGTTATATGTTTTTTCCAAGTAAAATAGCTTGAAAAACGAAAGTTATTACAATTTCAAACAATCATATTCCGTTGGTTTTTATTGCAAGACAGCCAGAGAAATAAAAAGGAAGGTAGTGTTTAGGCTAAGGTTCATAGCATTACATTAATGTTCCTGGTCTTGTCATCGTCAGGTTATCTTGACAGGAAGTTCATGTTATGGAGAAATTAATTGCTTGAGCGTTAGACATTGCTTAAACCATGCCCTTCTTCCCTTGTTAGTGAAACCCTCTCAAGAGATTTTTCAATGGAAACAACGAAAAATGAGATCCTGATGACTCCAAATTGAAAATGACCATCTAAAGTGGCTTCAAAGATCATATATATATATATATATATATATATATATATATATATATATATATATATATTATTGTCTTTGCATGTAAGTATGAGTGGATACGAGTAAAATACATGAAGAACCAGCTGTTTTGACACAATGCCACATGGCAATCTTTAATTTTATTGTATTTTTTTCATGAGACGACGAAGGAAAGAATCCACCACCCAATTTCATTGCCTTACCAACACCAAACAAGCCCTGAAAAAAATAAGAGAGAGCATGACCAAATCATATATACAACCAAAACATTCAATTGGGTTTTTGATTAACTTAATGATGTTGGGTTTTCAATTATTAATGATAACTTAATTGAATCCCTTACTTGTATATATATATATATATATATATATATATATATATATATATATATATATATATATATATATATAGAGAGAGAGAGAGAGAGAGAGAGAGAGAGAGAGAGAGAGAGAGAGAGAGAGATGTGACTGTTTTGTAAAAGTCTTTTTTTAATTAAGAATATATCATAATAATACTAATTTTTTATTTTTAATATCAATTCATTGAAATCATAAAAAAAAAAATACATAAAAAACAATATAAAAAACAGGTTAATATTAAACTTATCATTAACCTGCTTGTAATCCACGCGTTGCTTGTTTTAGTTGTGGCCATGAATTAGAAGGTGGAAATCATATTGGGCTATAGGCTTCTTAGATTTGAGCTACCCAGGCCCAAGTGGTGGAGAGGCTAAGGCTCTATATTAGTGATGTGGGCTGGGCAGGTTCATTAGCTCACCTGCTCAGGGAGGAGGTCCAAATTGCTAGAGGAATGGTAGTTTGAGGAATAATTTACTTTTTCTTTTCTTAGTTCACATGATGCCTAAAGAAAAAACACAGTAATGGACTCAACTTAGGTGATTCATAGGGTTTAGATGGAACGAGCCATAAACCCGCGCTCCGCCGCAGGGATTAAAATTTTTTTTTGTCTAGTTTTAATATATATAATTTTTATTTTATATTTTGGTTTTTATTTTTATTTTTTAATTTTTTAATTTAGTTTTAAAAAAAGTAAAATTACCGAGACACCCCACTAACAATTCTTGGTTTTTGTTTTATTTGAAGGTATTATGATTATTTTACTATGCATAGAAATGAAAAAAAATTAAAAATACCTTTGATACCATGACATTATTTTAAACATATTTCACATAATAAAATAAATATATAAAAAACCAATATACATTTTTAAAATTTCTACGACGCCGCACGCGTCATCCGAAATGTGCATGAGCATTGAAATTGACGTCGTGCCCACAACACCCGACAAAAATATAATTAAAAATTAGTAAATTATCAATACACCCTTACAACCAACTAATGGATTTTGTCTTATAAGGGGTATATACGTACTTATACAATTTGTGGTGCGCATTAGCTGATCCGGACACCCTAATTATAAAAAAAGGGTCCGAGGATTAGTCATGGTGCGCTTAAGCTCACCCAGAGACCCCAGTTATAAAAAATATATAAGTGAAAAAAATAAAAATAAATAAAAGCTTAAGTTGGCCCGGAGACACCGGCTATAAAAAAATATATAAGTGAAAAAAAAGTATGAGCATGAAAGCACTGTAGCAATCCATATTGTTTTTTTTTTTTAAATCAGTCCAAGAATTAGTCGTGGTGCTCTTAAATTGGATCGGAGACCCCGATCACAAAAAAAATATTAGTGAACATAAAAAAGTATAAGGAAAAAATAATAATAAAGTGATCAGGGGATTAGTCGTGGTGCGTCCAAGCTGGCCTGGACACCCTGATTATCAAAATACAAATTTGGTCCGAGGAGCGGTGGTGGTGCGCTTAAGCTTGCCCGGAGATCCTGGTTATAAAAAACATATATAAGTGGAAAAAAAAACAAAAAAAAAAGTATAGGCGTGAAATAACTATAGCAATCCATATTGTTTTTTTTAAAATTCGCTTCAAGAATTAGTCGTGGTATGCTTAAGTTGACCCGAAGACCCCGATTATAAAAAAAATGTATAAGTGAACAAAACAAAAGTATAAGAAAAAAAATATATCAGCGAGAAAACACTTTAGAAAAAAAATGGGTTTAGGGATTGTCGTGGTACGCATAAGTTGGCATGGACACCCTAGCCCTAGTTATCAAAAAAAATTAGATCTGGGGATTAATCGCGGTGCTCTTAAGCTAGCTCGGACACCCAAATTAAAAAAAATATAAATGGAAAAAGAAAAAAATATAAAAAAGTATAACAGGAAAAAAAATGTTTTGGGAAAAAAATGAAAAAAAAAATATAATAAGAAAAAAATAAAAATAAAACATAATAAGGAAAAAAAAACAAAAAAAAGGCAAAAAAAGAAGAAGCAATAAAACAGGGGAAAAAACATTGTAGTGGGAAAAGTATTATTGCAATTAATAATGCTATGTGTGGGGAGCTACATTGATTTCCCCACACCATTTACAATTCATATTATTTTAAAAAAAAAAATCGATTCAGGAATTAATCGTGGTGTGCTTAAGCTGACCTGGAGACCTTAGTTATAATTTGTTTTTGGTGCTGGCATAAGGAAAAAAAAGTATAAGTGAAAAAAAAAAGTATAAGGAACAAAAATTAAAAAAATAATAAATTAGTCAAGGGATTAGTCGTGGTGCGCGCAAGCTGGCCTAGACACCCTGGTTTTTAAAAAACAATTTGGTCCGGGGATTAGTCATTATGCGTTTAAGGTGACCCATAGATCCTGGTTATAAAAAGAATATATAAGTAAATATAATAATAATAAAAAAAAACTTAAGCTGGTCCAGAGACCATGGTTATAAAAAAAAATATAAGTTAAAGAAAACAAAAAAATATAAGCGTGAAAGCATTGTAGCAATCCATATTGTTTTAAAAACAAATTCATTCCAGGAATTAGTGGTGGTGTACTTAAGCTGGCCTGTAGACCCCGGTTGTAAAAAAAATTGTATAAGTGAACAAAACAAAATTATAAGAAAAAAAAAATATCAGCGGGAAAGCACTTTAGCAAAAACAATGGGTCCGAGGATTAGTCGCGGCACGTATAAGCTGGTCTGGACACCTTAGTTATAAAAAAAATTGGATCCGGGGATTAATTATGGTGCGCTTAAGCTACTCCGGACACACGATCATAAAAAATATATATAAGTGGAAAAAGAAAAAAAAATTAAAAAAAGTATAACCAGCAAAAAAATATTTCATGGAAAAAATAAAAAAAACAAATCAGAAAAAAAAATGAAAAAAAAACTATAAAAAATTAGATAAGTAAATAATAATAATAAAAAAAAGTTTAAACTGACTCAGAGACCATGGTTATTAAAAAATATATATAAGTTAAAGAAAACAAAAAAAAATATAAGCGTGAAAGCACTGTAGCAATCCATATTGTTTTTAAAACAAATTTGTTTCGAGAATTAGTCGCGGTGTACTTAAACTGGCCCGTAGACCCCGGTTGCAAAAAAAAAAAAATTGTATAATGAACAAAACAAAAGTATAAGAAAAAAAGTATCAGCGGGAAGGCACTTTAGCAAAAAAAATGGATCCGGGGATTAGTCGTGGTACATATAAGCTGGTTTGGACACCCTGGTTATAAAAAAAAATTTGGATCCAGAGATTAATTATAGTGCGCTTAAGCTACTCCGGACACCCCGATAAAAAAAATATTTAATGGAAAAAAATGAAAAAAAAAATCAGAAAAAATATGAAAAAAAAACTATAAAAAAAATTAGATCCGATGATTAATTGTGGTGCGCTTAAGTTAACCAAAACACTCCAATTATAAAAAAACAAATAAAATTATATATAAGTAGAAAAAGAAAAAAAATAAAACCAGAAAAAAAAATGTAATGAAAAAAAATAGTTAGAAAAAAAAAGAGCAAGGAACGAAAAAAAAAATATAAGCTGGTTGTATAATGAACAAAACAAAAGTATAAGAAAAAAAGTATCAGCGGGAAAGCACTTTAGCAAAAAAAATGGATCCGAGGATTAGTCGTGGTACATATAAGCTGGTTTGGACACCCTGGTTATAAAAAAAAAACAATTGGATCCAAGGATTAATTATAGTGCGCTTAAGCTACTCCGGACACCCCGATAAAAAAAATATTTAATGGAAAAAAATGAAAAACAAAATCAGAAAAAATATGAAAAAAAACTATAAAAAAAATTAGATCCGATGATTAATTGTGGTGCGCTTAAGTTAACCAAAACACTCCAATTATAAAAAAACAAATAAAATTATATATAAGTAGAAAAAGAAAAAAAATAAAACCAGAAAAAAAAAATGTAATGAAAAAAAATAATTAGAAAAAAAAGAGCAAGGAACGAAAAAAATAATTAGAAAAAAAAAATCCACAGTGCTTTCTGTGGGGATCTACAGTGAAATCCCCACACCATTTAGTTTCTTTTTAATATTTTCGTTCTTGAATAGTAGAAAGCTTCATTAAGTGATGGTGATTTAACGGGTAGACTCTCAAGTGGAAGAAATATTGAAAGGTTGCAAGAAAATCCAGCCCACATAGTCATAACAGTTTGAAATTTATTATTATTTTTTAGCTCTAAATAAAAAAAAAAATAGTATTTTTAAATTTATGTTGATATAAAAAAAAAATATTATTTCAATATATTTTTAAATAAAAAATAATCGCAATCATATTGTCAATCACATTCCCGAACAAAAACTAAAAACTAAAGTTAAAATCAAGATTAGCTTGATGTCCACGTTAATAAAAACAAAACAAAAAAACTTAGATTGATCTGATCACTTTAGATTTAACATGGTCAAAAACTCGATTAGTAATTTATTATTTATTTTTATTAAAATAATATTATTTTATTTTAAGAAAATCAAAACATCAATCCATTTAATCCACGTCCTTCTGGGATGTGGTTTTTTACAACTTTATTTTTTTTCTTGAAACCCATGAGCACATGGAAGGGAAAGAATAATAATTGGTACCCACTAGATACTAATCTTTTTTTTCTTGGAAAAAAGTCATAAAGTAGCCGACCAATTGGGGAAGTGGACAAAAAGACACGTACCAAAACATTCTGCTGGTCCAATTTGTTGTAATGACTAGGATGTCCCCTTACCCTTGCATATAATAGTGATCTTATATAATAAAATCTAATAAAACTCATTTATCAAAAAAAAATATTAATCATCGTATGGTATTGTGTATATTAAAAAATGAATTTTATTACTAAATATGCAATTTTATAAGACTCTATATTTCATCGGGCAGTTTGAGATTAAAAAATAATAATTATATAAAAAAATACATTACCAGCAAAGTCTTTGAACACATTTTTGTTTTTTTATAAATCTCAAGACATTTTTGGCAGTTAATTCAGTTAAAACTAGTCTAGTTAGGCTGGTGATAAGGTTATTTCAGTAAATTAGAGACGTAAGAAAACGGGAGAAGAACTGGAAAGACTGTAGAGAGGAGGATTATTTGTGAAAGAAAAGGAATCTATCTCCCTTTGACAATTACTCTCTATCACTGCATGAGTGCATGACTGTTGAAAACAATTAACTTAAAGGCTAGCTATTTCAATTAATTTTCAAAACCATTCTCTCCTAGCCTCCTCCTCCTCCGCCTCCGCCTCCTCTCTTTCTCCGGGCAATTTTCCGGCCAGTATGGTTATACCAGAAAGGCTTTTGCAGTACAGATATCACTTTGCTGCAGCGATCACTGCTTCAGCTGTTCTATCTTTATTTTTATATGCTGCTCCCAGGCTGATCACCATTCTTGCTTACTTCTGGCCTTTATTTGCCTCGACAGCTGTATTTTTGATATTGATCGTAGTCTTTGGAGGTACTGTTTCACACTTGGCTGCAGATTCTCAGGGTGAAAAAGAAAGTGAAGGGCTTCTTGATTACGTTGCAGAGCAGCCAGAGTATGCTGAGCAGCCCCAAGAATACGAGTAGAAGTTAGGGTTCTAGTCTTCGTTTCAAGAGCTGGATGATTAAGGTCTAATTTTGTGTTATTTGATCATGAGTAACATCTTGAATGTTCTCCATGAGTGTTTATGCATGGGTTTTCTCAGGAGAGGTGGGCGAAAAAATGAAAGCGACTTCGAATATCCAATGATAATCAATAAATTGTACAGAATGTTCTGTTTATGTGTATATTTTTTTTCTTTTCAGTTCCTCTTTGGATTTGATAGGGAAAGATGGATCTAGATTTCGTTAATTAATTATCATCATTATCCCCATCGAATAGAAATAAATTTGTTGCATTTAACAAGAAAGAAAAAAACTACAGGAATTATATATAATTTTAGTGAGTATTTGCTTTTTGGCTGCAACCTACTTTTTAAATTGCTTTTTGCAAAAAAAAAAAAAAAAAGAGTGTTTTTTTAGATGTTTTTAAATGATTTTGATGTGTGATGTAAGAAAATTTAGTTTTGATGTTTTTTTCAATTGAAAAGCACTATACATCACAATACCTTGAAATTTGGTTCTAAAAGTTTTTATTTTTAAAATTTCCTCCCTATATTTTTATATTTTATTTTATTTTTGTCTCATTTGAAGTCATTAAATGTTGAGGATATGAGAGAAAGTATTTTGATCAATTGACAACATTATGTCCATTAAAAAATTCTGATCTTATATCAACTTATTAGACTTAAAAAGGAAAATTCAATAAACTTGGTTTGCCGTTTAATCAAATAGAAAAGTAGAACGAGACCCATATATATATATATATATTGATTTGGTTTGATTTTCATTCCCTGGAATAAATTTAGGATGTTTTAGGGGTTGGAGATAGGTTTATTAATGTTCTTATTATGTTGTTTTTGGGTCTTTCAAGTGAAAACAAGTTAAAGTTTGAGTTCTTAGAGTCCACAAAATCAAGCATTGATTTTTTAATAATAGTCAATAGAGTGATCCAAAATTACTAGCGAGTGACACTTTGTCTATCAGCATGGATGACATTGTTGGGTATCTTACATATCATACACTTGTCATAAACAAAACGCGTTTATAGGATCCTACTAGATAGATCTTGAGTTGTTTATGAATTTATTACCTAAAAACATGGTCTTTTTTAGTTTTGAATAATTTTTTAAGAGTCAGGTTGTCATAAAACACCAATCATTTAATTGTCCAGTCTCCAATGATAATCTACACGAACTATTAGTGATAAATCTCCTAAATCTCTATTAATAAGAGAGATATTGTTATGCCTAGAATGCAAACTCTCCATAATATGACTTACGTAATATTTTTGTTTAACAAACAACTTTTTTTTCAAAATAAAAAGGCATAACTTACTATTTATAATTTTTTTTGAAAAACTCTATAAATTGATAAAGTATCATTTTTTGACCCTGAAATATATAAATTAACTCATTCAAGTTCTTGCTTGATTTTTCTCGGTTTAGAAACATGGTCCATGTATTAATTATAGTTTAGTTCTTAATTTCTAAAATATATTTTAATTAAATCATACTTGATTTATTCATCTCAATTTAATTTATGAATAATGATTCTTAATGTGTAGCCCATTAAGTTTCACATATGTTGACCCAAATATAAATTATAATTAAATAAAATCAAATAATTTAATTTAATATAATATCAATTTAATATTATCATCACGTTGATCCGCAACAATATGTCAACAAGTTGAGGTTAGAGTTTTGATCACGTCAATGGATTGACTTAGATTTTTTTACCAAGTTAGTGCCCGTTTGGCATTGCGATCCCACCGGCTTTTGGCCGAAATTTGAATTTTTTTTTTTGTTTAAATGAATATGTTTTTGTGTGTTCTAGATCATTTTGATGTGCTGATTTCAAAAATGATTTTAAAAAAAAAAAAAAAACATCATTCTGATGTATTTCGGCACGATAAACACTTTGAAAAGCTACCGCAACCACACTCCCAAACAAGCCAACACTTCTCATATATTTCTTTTTAACTTGGATTGGTTCAAATCCTGGGTTGACTGGATTCTGGGTTGACCCGCTGGGTCGGTCCAAGTTTTGCAACAACATAGGTAATATTACATGGCCTGACCCATTACATAGATTACCAAATTTATTTGGTTCGTTTTTGAATGGAAAAAAACAACCAAACCATTTTTTTTTTTAAATTCAGACCAAAACAAAAATCAAAATTGTTTCAAACCAACCAATTTAATTAGGGTGAGAAGAAACAAGACCTCAATATTCATACCCATGGCCTTTCAAGTCTATTATCTCGGTTTGAACAGGTCCAATTTGATTCGGTTCATTTGATTTCAGCCTTCTAAAATCAAAATCAAACCAAACCAAAAAAATTTCTAATATTTTTTTTTAAATGTTCAATTTTCTCAAAAAAAAAATTGTTTTCTTAGATTTTTTTTTTATCACCTCTAACTAGATTCAGTATGCACAAAAGAAATAACAATACTGACAAAGTAAAACAAGTCATTTACATTACAATATTTTAAAAATAAATAAATAAATAAACTCATTTACAGTTTAGCATTCTCGATCAGTTGTTTATTTATTTAGATTTATCTGACAACTTAAGTTAGTTCATAATCAATTAATCATGCGACTGAGTGCATGTATCTTGTTTGTCAATATTTCTCTAGTCAAGACTCGATTAAGTGCGATCCAACAATATTACAAACCTATCGAAACGATTCTTGTGAAAATTTATTACTTCCTTTTATTTTAAGCGACACTTCACCTAACCTGGAGAGGTGATTTAATATAAAAAAAATTCAAATTTGGTCATGAATTCCTATAAAAAAAATCAAAATTTTAAATTTGTGATTGGTTAGAAATTCTAAAAAATTTATATTTGAATTCAGTAACCCATGTTTTTCACTAAATTGTTTGGTTGCAAAAACGCATCTGTGACAGATTTCTGCTAAAAATGGTTGGTTTTTTTAGTGATATTGCGAAGTCATAAACAAAAATTATCTATTTTCTTTTTAGTAAGCGATGATATCACTTCACAAAGAATTGTTTTCGAAACATGAAGAAAATTTGTAATAAAACAATCTCAGGGATTGATTGATTGATTAAAATATATGAACAAAAAAATAAAAAAGTGACAAGGATTAAGTAGAAGTTAATTATTGCCAAAAAAGAAAAAAGGGAAGAAAGACAAGCATATGATATTTATTTATGACCATACTTCCACTTTTCTAGCTACGCTAAGTAATCTTGCATACTCGATCGAGCATCAAAAAGAGAGAGAAGAATTATTTTCTGCTCTCCTTTTTCCGAGTTTAATTTGATCCAAAATCAGATAGAAATTAGATCAAGATCATATATATAGATAGATAGATAGAGAGAGAGAGAGAGAGAGAGAGAGAGAGAGAGAGAGAGAGAGAGAGAGAGAGAGATAATGATTCAATACTGATCAGGCCACAAGAATGCACCCATCGCGAAGGCCCTCTTCTCTTCAAGATTGCCGTCGAAATTCATCCCATATTCTCGAAGCAACACGTCAACCTTCCACTCCTCCATCTTCTCATAGTCAACCTTCGTGTAACGAGGGTAATGAAGAGGCATTCGGAATCCTGTACAAGGATCCATTTCCAGCTTTGAGTCCTCGATCATGGCTCCATTAGGGTACCCTACAGCTTTGTTCTTGTCTTCGTAAGTATACCCTAAAACATGACATGCTGAGTGAACGAGCCACCACAGAGCCGCCATCTCTGTCTTTCTCTCAGGAGAGATATATTTTCTGGAGTCTTAAAGCAAGGTGTAGAGGGATGCACCATGTCTATATATATATATACAAGGTTTAGGCATAAGAAAGGACAGGTTTTTGCCCTAATAAATGCTTTCGGCAGAATTGGGCAAATTAAGAATCCCATACGATTGTTCTTGAATTTATTATTTTTATGGTGATTTGGGAATTAAGCCAACGTAGGCCATTAGTTTTCTTAAGCCTATATTTGAGTTGCGTGTCGATGATGGTGGGTGTCCTGATCAATAATGTTGTGTGGCTTCAGATGCAAGTTTTGGAAGGCCCGCTGCATGGCTAATAAATTGGAGGGTGACTCATCATATTTATTTATTTATTAATCGAGCCATTTACGGGCGTTGCTACACAGTTAGCTATGCAGAAATTAAGATGGGTTTAGTGTCAATAATTAAGCATGGATATAAATAGAATAGGACAAAAACCTTAGTCAATAATACAGCTGCGGGTCCTGGAATTCATGGTGTTTTGGACCAAGTCATTTATACATAGGCTTGTTTATTGTAAACCATTCGACAAGTTTCAATTGATTGCATTGTTTAGGAGTTTAGATGTTACTGTTTCACTACTAAAAAAAGTTATTAGCAACGGATGGAGAAATTTTATTTTTGATATTGCAACGAATTATGTTTAATAACAAAAAAATTAACAAAAATAAATTATTTTGAAAAAAGAAGAAGTATTTAGCGAATTTACAACAGATAATCATTATCTTGTACTTTATTTGATTAAAAATCAGTATTATTATTATTATTATTATTATTATTATAACTTTTGTTTTTTCTCTAACCAAATAAAAAATTATTTGGCTAGTCGGGTAACTTCAATTGTTTTTCAATGAACGTGCATGGAGAGGCAGGGAGAGTTTTAAAAACTGATCAGGTAGTGGATGGGTGGCGGGGCAGGGGTGGCGGTGGCGCCACCAGAGTGGTGGACAGACAGACAAGCCAATAATAAATAACGCCGCTCCTGAAAAGCCACCATTTCATGCTTTTCAATGGATCTCTCTGCGTATGACGAATGCCTTTCTCAATTGTATGATAAAAGTCTTTCCCTGCTTCCATTCACCTCCTTAATTACACTTCTGCCTCTTCAGATTACCGCTGCTAAGTTTTAATGACTGGCTACCCTTAGTTAATAACCCTAGCTCTATATTTGCCTATTTCAACACTAGCTAGTTTCTTGAAAAACACTAAAACTTGACTCCTCTCCTCGGCTGCAACCTGCAATCCCATCGCGTTGACTTCACCTGCAAACATCTTTTCAACTCAATCCAGTGGTCTAACTTAATTCCACTGTTCAAATAGATCATAGCCAAATTCCACTGTTCAAGTACACCATAGCCACTGTTTTTGTTGGCAAAACTCTTGATGTTTTGGGGAAATGATAAAATAGCAAGAAAAAACTTCAAGCCCATATCGTGGTCGAGATGCTTGATTCAATTTTATGATGTATTACTCAATGTTTATTATGATGCCAAACAAGAGTTATACAATTGTACCAGCAGGGGTTGTGGCTCAGTGGTTGTTAGGGAGCACCCTTTTTCATTCGAACATGGTTCGAGTTCCAGTGGGAGTGGGGCTGGAGGGTTCCTCCCTTCTTGTCTCTCCTAGGTCCATCCCTGCACGGTATGTCTGTCACCCTCGTGGTGCCTTACATGCTCACTGAGCTTGCAGGATGTTCAGTGGGCCCGGGGAATAGTCAAGGTGCGCGTAAGCTGACCTAGACACCCCGGTCACCAAAAAAAAAGAGTTATACAATTGTCTTTGATATGAATGCAGAGCAGAATTTCGAGGAAATTCTGGCAAAGTCAAAAAGGTGGATGCATATTCCCTCCAAAGTTGTCATTGCATGATTGGTTGGTATTGGAATGCATGGCGATTTATATCCATTTAATATATTTTCAACTAAATATATATTTAAAACATTTTTAAACATGGTTGTAAACACCTTAGTCCATAAGTTAATCCATGTTAGCATGTCGAACTCATAACTTAGTCCATAAGAACATGATATAAAATAAAATAAATCAAAATATAAAGTTTATTTTTTAAACAACTCAATATTAAAGGATGAAGTTGAAAAAAAAAATATATTAAGAAATAATAAAAAAGATAACCCTGTAAAATATAAATTAAAATAAATTATAAAATCTAATTTTCAATTAAGTCAG
Source organism: Salix purpurea (assembly GCA_027405865.1). Taxonomy (NCBI): domain Eukaryota; kingdom Viridiplantae; phylum Streptophyta; class Magnoliopsida; order Malpighiales; family Salicaceae; genus Salix; species Salix purpurea. The sequence continues at coordinate 893,740 of JAOWLH010000021.1, read as the reverse complement.
TACATGAGTTTTTCTTTTTCTTTTTGTTATTACATCAACCTTGCTTGATATCCAATTATAAAAAAAATTAAAAAGGGAATCATTTTGTTGATTAGATGACAAACCACAATTTATCCTTCATTGGTTAGAATCCCTTGTTACTTATTGAGTGATCGATATATCCTATTTGTTTTAGTTTGGCCTGCATAGCAAAGGCAAGAAAAGAAAATTAAAACAAAGAATATCAAAATTTAACGTAATAAAACACATTTAATTAAACAGCTCATTTGTTCACATATTAACATTTTTTGAAATTTTCTAAGCTTTTCTCAACTGTGTTATAGCTTTGTATTGTGCTTTACAAAAAAAAATATTGGTTGCAATTTTCCTAGTGGAGTGTTTTTGCTCTTATTCTCTATCCATCTCTACTCATTATGATTTTTTTGTGATGAGATTATAAAACTCACATTTCATCCTTCTACCATCATAACTAAAAAAATGCATTTTCACTTTTATCATCGAGCGTAATCCTCCTTTCATATAGGATCTTTCCATAGGCAAAATGACCAAATACTTAAAATAAATAGAACCTGGTTTGTTTATGACCATTCCATGATTTTTCTGGATGACAACTTGCATTTTTATTTCTAATGGGGTAGTGATTTGGTAGATACACTACACATGATACAACTTCAACCCAATATTATTTGGACAACTTTTTTACTTTGAGTAAACTTCTTGTCATATGAAGAATAATTTGTTTTTTTCTCTTAACAACACCATTCAAATGTGGTGGAGAAGTTGATGTTGTTTGATATCTAATCCCTTTTTACTTATAGTAAACCTTAAAATCCATTCAACTGTAGTGTATAAGTTGGTGTTGTTTGATACTTAATCCCTTGTTGTTTATATAAAACCTCAAAATCATCTTATGTATAATCTCCAACTTGATCAAGTCTCAAATTTGTGATGATAGTCATTTTGTTTCTCAATAATTGTTTTAAATTTTTTAAAGCAATTTAACACTTATGACTTTCTTTTCAGAAAATATATTATGTCTTTCTTATATAATCATTAATAAAGATAAAGAAGTACCTATTATATCTAGTTAGCATTGGTTTTTTAAGATCATACAGGTCAATGTGCACTAACTCTAATGGTTCATTTGCTTTCTAGTTAACATTTGACAATACTAGCTTTGTAATGTTTGACGAGTAAACAACTCTCAAAACTTCATCTAGATAATTTATAACTTTGATCATCCTTTCGCTTGCTATAATATTTAAACTTGTGTAATTAAAATAAGGTGTTAAAGTCGCTCTTTATTGTTAATGACAACACTCAAACACTTTGATACACCGTATTAAATATTTAGAGACAACATCATGTTTTTGGATATATCCACAAAAGCAATTAATCTCTCATCATAATCTTTGACTATAAAATAAAAAATAATAATGTAGAGATAATAACCTTTCTTTGCGAGCTTATATGGAGCTACCATATTATTTTGAACAACAACTATATTAGAATCTATGTCTTGCGTGATATAAATATCTAAACAAGGGATGTCATCCAGATTGGTTTCAATATAGAAGTTAGGCAAGACAACAATGACAAAGGCGTCTTGATTTCACGAAATGTTTGTGATTAAACTATGTTAGCAAATGTTACGTGAAAACCTTTGTAGTGTAGAAGTTATGCCAATTTAAGCATTGTTTTTACATGGCTTTGTAGTGGACATGGGATCAAAACTATATGAGTCAAATATATAGCTTCTTTCTTGGATCCCACCCTTCATTACTCTATCTCTATTTTTTTCCTCTTTTTTTTGGCAAATGAGTTGATGTACTTGGTTATTGTTGTAGTGATTCATGCTTTCCCACCACACTCATTAATCAACACATGATATTATTGAAATATCATGGACTAAAATGGTAATTAATTGATTTAAGAAGATATTATGGTTAAAGAAAAAAGAATAGATGGGGGATTCTGATCAGAAAGTAAACTTCAACCAATCAAATCCATTCTAATAACTTAAATATTCATGTACTGACGCTTGCACACATCAATAAATTTAAAAAAATATTTAATTATAAAACAACCCCTAACCAAATCAAAAAATATATATAATAAAAAAACTAAAACACATTTTAAAAAAATGGATTTCAAGAGAACATTTTTCATTTAACTATTAAAAAAAAAACTTGTTTGTGCATGTTTTCTCTCTCATGATGAGTATGATTGTGATTTGATTGCGCATTTATATATATAAAGGAGTAAAGAGACCCATAGGCTTGACAATTGTTTTTGTTTTTAAGGATAAAATAATATTTTTTTTAGGATAAAAAATATCTACAATTAAATATAATAACTTCTCAATCTTCAACCATTAACATAGGGTGAATTTAAAAGTAAATTGACGAAGATACAGGGGTGTTTGGGATTACGATCGGAAAGCACTTATCAAAAAAAATTAAATTTTTATTTTATTTTTTATTTTAAATTAAATTTTTTTAATGTTTTTAAATTATTTTGATGTGCTGATTTCAAAATTAATTTTTTAAAAATAAAAAAATATATATTATTTTAATATATTTTTAAATAAAAAAAAAAATTTTAAATAATTTCAATCACAGTCTCAAATAAACGCTATAATATATCGTGGAAAGAGCAGCCATATACGAGTTTACATGTCAACAATATATGGCTCCTTCCCTGTTTTGTAGTGTGAACTCATTGGTTCTACCTTCCCTCTCCTCACCTTATTCTAATTTCTTTTGAGGGAGGGCTTACATCACACCCTTGAAAACAGTACACCCTCGTCTTCAGCTTTAACTGTCCTTAGTTAAGCATGCTGTGTTGTTTTTTCATGACAGAAGCACTTCCTTGACCAATTTGTCTAGATTCATAGACGATGAACCACTTGGACCACTGGCCTCCTCTGCTAATTTTCTCCACTCCATGGCTTTCTTCTTCATCTTCTCACCTTTTTCTCCCTCCATCAACTCCGTCACAAGCTTCTTCACTTTTTGTCTTTTGACATTGCTTTCAATCTCCATTCCAATTCCCCACTCGGAGCATGTGTACCTGCAATTTGTTTGCTGATCACCGGCGAATGGCCAACAAAGCATTGGCACACCAGAAGAAATGCTCTCAATTGTTGAACCCCATCCACTGTGTGTCAGGAAACCTCCGATTGAGGGGTGGTTGAGAACTTCCTCTTGCGGGCACCAGCTACAAATAAAGCTCCTTTCCTTTGATTCTTCAGTGAATTCAGGTGGCAATATCGCGGAGTCGCCGGCTACCATATCAGGCCTTATTATCCATAGAAATGGATGGCCACTTTCAGCAAGTCCCATGCCAAATTCAACGAGCTGTTCCTTCGTAACGGTTGCTATGCTGCCGAAATTCACATATATTACTGATCTGGGCTTGTTGGAATCAAGCCAATGGAGACACTCGACTTCTTCTTTCCACAGATTGCATCCAACAGAACTTAGATCTGCTTCTTGTTTTTGATTGAGAAGCAATTCAAGTGGACCGATCGTATAGACTCGAGGAAACATGGGGTAAAGGGCATTCAGAACTTCTTGCTCCAAAACATCAAAAGTATGGAAAATAACTGCAGAACCTTCAGAAGCCCTCCCAACACATTCTGTGCAGTATTTGAAAAAAAAATCATCTGGATCTGTTGTGCGAATGAAACTTGGAAGGTCTCTTAGCCTTATACCTCTCATTCCTGGGATCCAATCGACTACTTTGTCCAAGTAGCCATTAGTTAGAAAGCTCTCATCTGCACAAAAAAAAAAATGAATTCATACATTAGCTTTTTTATAAAGGTTATCTTTTGATAATGAATAAAAAGGACCTGGCTTCTCCCTCGTTCATTTCAATGAACTAATAGAAAATCTTAATCAAAATACAGTTTTTCCCCCCCTGCACATACCTTTAAGTGGTGTAAGGCCTTTTTCTTGGAGTGCTTGAAAATGTTTATATCCCATGAAGCTGCAAGCAGAACTGGTGAAGAACAAAGCAATCGGAATTTGGCGCATCTCCGCAGCATCGATTGCGACGGGCATGAAACCATCGGAGACGATGCAAGTCACTGGGGGCACATTAGAAGATGCTGAATCATTAAGCCTGTGAAGCAGGTCATTAAACGGGGCTAGTAAGTTCTTGGAAGCCTCACAAAGGGCAGCGGCATCTTGGGTCGCATTCTCATTTGAAGGAGGGAGGCCATCTGGCATGGATTCAAACCGAAAATCGGGCAAGCCATCCATGGCATCAGGACCTCTAGATTTGAGTAAACGCTGATGATTAAACTCTGTGTTGACAAAGGTTATGTGAAAACCTTTGCCATGTAGTAATTTTGCTAGTTTAAGCATTGACTTGATATGGCTCTGAGCTGCGCAGGGGATGCAAACTGCATGAGGCTTGTCGGCTAAAATATTTGAAATCATCTCTCTGGATCTTTGTTTCTCACTTTCTTTCTAGACTTGCCCTAGCTAGTGCCTGCACAATATAAAGAGATCACTCTGTTCCTGTATAGAGCAATGCTATGCCGGCAACAATATTTGTTCGGATGCGGAAATCATCTTCTTGTCAAGAGAACTTTCAATGCTAGGACTGAGCTTGATTGAAATAATTTATCTAATCGTCACCATCGATCAACCTAGCTACTCCAGATTTAGAGTATAATAGCAGAAAATAATGACGATTAGCCAAGACTCTTAGAGGCCAGTATTGAAGAATCTATTATTATATTTATGGGAGATTGTGCTCATTCACCTCGTTGCTTGCTTGGACGTATTTGTCAGTATATTAGTGTTTTTTTTCCAACCAAATGCAAAATGTGTTGTTTTCTTTTGAATGTGGGGTCTGAAACCACGTCTTCCTCAACTAACTTTCTGATCTCTTTTACAAAGTGTTTTGTTGCTGTTATATGATAAAATGAAGACTGATTTTCCACGTGGTGCTGTTTTGTTTGGCTTAATTTGTGAAATATACGGAATCTGAAACCACATGTTCCTCCACAAAATTTTCTAGAAGAAGCTGTGCGCATCATGAACGTAGTCACCTCGTTGCTTGCGTGGACGTATTTTGTCAATATATTTATTAGTCGGATTCATGTATACAAGGGTGAGGCATAAGAAATGACAAGTTTTTGCCCTAATAAATGCTTTCGGCAAAATTTAGTAAATTAAGAATCCCATGCGATTGGTCTTGAATTATTCTAATTTTTATGTGTCTATTGAGTTGCGTGTCGATGGTATTATAAGGTGCTGGATGTCATGATCAATAATTTTGTGTGGCTTAAGATGCAAGTTTTGGAAGCCCCACTGCATGGCTAATAAATTGGAGGGTGACTCGTCATATTTTTTAATTGAGCCATTTAATTTTACAGGCAATTAGCTATGCAGAAATTAAGATGGGTTTGGTGTCAATAATAAAGCATGGATATAAATAGAACAGGACAAAAACCTTAGTCAATAATACAGCTGCGGGTCCTGGAATTCATGGTGTTTTGGACTAAAAGCCTATTTGGCTGTGTGATCCAACCTGCTTTTGGCTGAAATTTGAAAAAAAAAAATTGTTTTTTTTTTTATTTTAAATGAATATGTTTTGGTGTTTTTAGATCATTTTGATGTGCTGATGTCAAAAATGATTTTTAAAAAATAAAAAAAATATCATTTTGATACATTTCAGCATGAAAAACACTTTCAAAAGCTACCGCAACCACACTCCCAAACTGGCCCTAAATCATTTATGCATTGGCAAGTTCACTCGTATAGCTAAAAGAGATCAGTCAGTTGAATAGTAAATAAACAATGATTTTTATTTTTTTTTTCTTTTTTTATAATCGGGTTGTCCCGACCAGTTTACATGCACCACAACTAATCACCGAACTCATTTTTTATTTTTACATTTTCTTTCTTTTTTTCCCACTTATATATTTTTTAATAGGGGTGTCTGGACCAGCTTACGCGCACCGCAATTGATCTCCAGACTTAATTGTGGATTGTAATGGTAAAATTACTATTTTATTACCCTCGGTGAACAATGATTTTAGCCATGGGTCCAGGGGTGTTTTAGATTTTTTATGTTTCTAGGTACAGTAAAATAACAATAATATCCTCTGATAAAACAAAAATCAACAGTTAAATCTGAGGCTATGAAAGATATTGCATATGTTTTTTTATAATATACAAATACAATATAGCCTTAGTTTCATTATCATTTTACACCACTAAAGCTAAACTTATTATGTTTTTTAACACAAGCTATATTTAATACAAATAAAATTAAAAATCTAAACTAATAGCAGAGGTGTATCGATACAAATAAAAAATTAAGAACTATCTTAGAAGAATAAAAAAAATAAAGGATTGAAACTAAATTAAAAAATAAAAACTAAAATACAAAATAAAAAATTATATATTTTAAAACTAGAAGAAAAAAATTCAATCCCGGCAACGGAGCGCGGGTTTATGACTCATTTTCACTACTAAAAAAGGTCCTATATTAGCAACGGATTGTTGCAGTGAAAAATTTTCATTGATGATGTTACAACGTACCGGCATCGGATAATATTTTACAACTAAAAATTCATTGATGAACAATAATAAATTATTTTGGAAAAAAGAAGTATTTAATGAATCTGCAACGGATAATTCATTGCAGTTAAAATCTACAATGAATTTTTTGTTATTAATTAAAATTTATTGCATCAGATTATCTATTGTTAATTAAAAATATTTACAACGACTTATCCATTACAGATTAAAATATTATTTTAAATCTCAGCTAAGCATTAAAATACCGACATGATTTTAGCATTTCAATATGACATCGATCCTGATAAACATGTGATGTGCTTATAAATGTTTTTTTATTCGACAATATGAGGTCTTTGTACGTTGATTTGTGCATCAACTAAACGTAAGGATGTAAGAAAAATCATTTAATTTAAAAACTTCGTATTTATCATGTCTTTTTATTAAATAAAAAGAGTCAAAAAACACATTATGGGCCTGGAAGCTTCCCCTCCGTGCCTTGCAAACCCATTTAATTTGGGTCTATTGTGCTACAAGACTTGATATCTTTGGGTCTAATGCTTGCTGTCAGGCCCTCATGGATCATGCTAGATTGCGATCAATATTGTTTTTGAAATGCATGACATTCAACATGAAGCTACACCTATTTTAGATAAGAAAAGCCAAGCGGATTGAAAAAATCAAGTGATCAGCAATCCATCCATCCACATGAGTACTCTTGTTTCTAATTGCCTTGAATTTTAGGATATTAGATATGTTAATCATTATCTTGTACTTTATTTCATTAAAAAATATTAATATTACTGTAACTTATGTTTTTTCTCCGATCACATAAAAAATATTCGAGTGGTCATGTAACTTCAAAAACAATTTCAATGAACGTGCATGTATTTACGTTCCAGACCTTGGTGTTGTAGAAGTTAATAGCCTTACATTTATAAAGATTTGATTTTTATTTATTTCACACAATAAAGAGATAATAAAATAACACATGCTAGAAAATATTTCGAAAACCAGTACAGTTTCACAAATCACAAGCATTATTTGCGACTTGATCAAGAGATATATACATACACGTACAGCCTTTTCAGCCTCTAGCTCTTAGCCAAAAAGAAAAGGACACAATCAACATAAACGAATGGGATATGCATGGCGCTCTCGTTGTTCTTACCACTGAACATCTGCTTTGTTGTTTACGAGGCAGGGAGAGTTAAACTGATGAGGTTGTGGATGGGTGGTGGGGCAGGGGTGGCGCCACCAGAGTGGTGGACAGACAGAAAAGTCAATAATAAATAACGCCGCTCTTGAAAAGCCACCATTTCTTGCTTTTCAATTGATCTCTCTGCGTATGACGAATGCCTTTCTCAATTGTATAATAAAAGTCTTTCCCTGCTTCCATTCACCTCCTTAATTACACTTCTGCTTCTTCAGATTGCCACTGCTAAGTATTAATGACTGGCTACTCTTCATTAATAACCCTAGCTCTATATTTGACTAATTCCGCACTAGTTTCTTGAAAAACACTAAGACTTCACTCCTCTCCTCAGCTGCAAACTGTAAACCCATCGCGTTGACTTCGATAAACAGAGCTAGCATATTATTTTGAGTAACAACTACATTAGAATCTATTTCTTGCGTGGCATCGATATCTGAATAAGGGATGCCATCCGACATGGTTTCAAAACAGCATCGATATCTGAATAGTAGATTTTCAGCTTCACTGTCTTTAGTTAAGCATGCAGTGTTTTTTTTTTTCGTGACAGAAGCACTTCCTTGACCAATCTGTCTAAATTCATAGACGATGAGCCACTTGGACCACTGGCCTCCTCTGCTAATTTTCTCCACTCTATGGCTTTCGTCTTCATCTTCTCACCTTTTTCTCCCTCCATCAACTCTGTCACAAGCTTCCTCACGTTTTCTCTTTTGACAGTGCTATCGATCTCCATTCCAATTCCCCACTCGGAGCATGTGTACCTGCAGTTTGTTTGCTGATCACCGAAGAATGGCCAACAAAGCATTGGCACACCAGAAGAAATGCTCTCCATTGTTGAACCCCATCCACTGTGTGTGAGGAAACCTCCGATTGATGGGTGGTTGAGAACTTCCTCTTGCGGGCACCAGCTACAAATAAAGCTCCTTTCCTTTGTTTCTTCAGTGTATTCAGGTGGCAATATCGCGGAGTCGCCGGCTACCATATCAGGCCTTATTATCCATAGAAATGGATGGCCACTTTCAGCAAGTCCCATGCCAAATTCAACGAGCTGTTCCTTCGTAACGGTTGTTATGCTGCCGAAATTCACATACATTACTGAGCTGGGCTTGTTGGAATCAAGCCAATGGAGACACTCAACTTCTTCTTTCCACAGATTGCATCCAACAGAGCTTAGATCTGCTTCTTGTTTTTGATTGAGAAGCAATTCAAGTGGACCGATCGTATAGACGCGAGGAAACATGGGGTAAAGGGCACTCAGAACTTCTTGCTCCAAAACATCAAAAGTATGGAAAATAACTGCAGAACCTTCAGAAGCCCTCCCAGCACATTCCACGCAGTATTTGAACATAAAATCATCTGGATCTGTTGTGCGAATGGAACTTGGAAGGTCTCTTAGCCTTATACCTCTCATTCCTGGGATCCAATCTACTACTTTGTCCAAGTAGCCATTAGTTAGAAAGCTCTCATCTACAAAAAAATAAAATAAAATAAATTCATACATAGCTTTTTTATAAAGGTTATCTTTTGATAATGAATAAAAAGGACCTTCTCCCTCGTTCATTTCAATGAACTAATAGAAAATCTTAATCAAATTATAATTACTTTTTTTTCCTTGCTCATACCTTTCAGTGGTGTAAGACCTTTTTCTTGGAGTGCTTGAAATTGTTTGATTCCCATGAAGCTGCAAGCAGAGAAGGTGAAGAACAAAACGATCGGAATTTGGTGCATCTCAGCAGCATCGATAGCGAAGGGCATGATACCATCAGAGACGATGCAAGTCACTGGCGGCGCATTAGAAGATGCTGAATCATTAAGCTTGTCAAGCAGTTCATTAAACGGAGCCAATAAGTTCTTCATGGCAGCCTCACAAACGGCAGCGACATCTTGGGTTGCGTTCTCATTTGAAGGAGGGAGGCCATCTGGAATGGATTCAAACCGAAAATCGGGCAAGCCAGTCATGGCATCAGGACCTCTAGATTTAAGTAAACGCTGATGATTAAGCACTGTGTTGACAAAGGTTATGTGAAAACCCTTGTAATGCAGTAATTTTGCTAGTTTAATCATTGGCTTGATGTGGCCCTGAGCTGGGCTGGGAATGCAAACTGCATGAGGCTTGTCGGCTAAAATATTTGAAATCATCTCTCTAAATCTCTGTTTCCTACTTTCTTTCTAGACTTGCCCTAGTGCCTGCACAATATAAAGATCATTCTGTTCCTGTATAGAGCAAAGCTATGACGGCAACCATTTTTGTTCGGATGCGGAAATTATCCAACTTAGTACCTCGCTTTACAGGGATCATCTTCTTGTCAAGAGAACTTTTAATACCGGCCCCATACGGCTTTGTGCTGTTCTCTTTTGAAGTCCCTGTGTTTGGCATGGCTTAATTTGTGAAATATACGGAATCTGAAACCACGTGTTCCTCCACAAAATTTTCTAGAAGAAGCTGTGCGCATCATGAACGTATTCACCTCGTTGCTTGCTTGGACGTATTTGTCAATATATTACTCGGATTCATGCAAGGTATAGAAGGACGTACCATGTCTTAAGAAAGGACAGATTTTTGCCCTAATAAATGGTTTCGGAAAAATTTAGTAAATTAAGAATCCCATACGATTGTTCTTGAATTATTATAATTTTTATGTTTCTATTTTTCTTAAACCTATATTTGAGTTGCGTGTCGATGATATTATAATGTGCTGGATGTCATGATCAATAATGCTGTGTAGCCTTACATGCAAGTTTTGGAAGGCCCACTACATGGCTAATAAATTGGAGGTTGACACATCATATTTATTTATTAATTGAGCCATTTTCAGGCGTTGCTAGGCAATTAGCTATGCAGAAATTAAGATGGGTTTAGTGTCAATAATTAAATATGGAATTAAATAGAATAGGACAAAAACCTTAGTCAATAATACAGCTGCGGGTCCTGAAATTCATGGTGTTTTGGACTAAGTCATTTATGCATAGGCTTGTTTATTGTAGACCATTCTACAAGTTTCAATTATTGCATGGTTTAGGTATTAAGATGGGATATTTCATTGATGATGTTGTAGCGGATAAATATCGGATTATATTTAACGGATAAACATCGGCTTATATTCAGTAATAAAAAAATTGTTGTTGAACAATAATAAATTATTTCAGGAAAAAAAAAAGTATTTAACGAATTTGCAATGGATAATCCGTTGTATTTAAAATATACAGTGAATTTTTCATTGCTGATTAAAATTTATTGCATTGGTTATCCATTGTTGATTAAAAATATTTGCAATGATTTATCCGTTGTTGATTAAATTATTATTTTTAATGTCCGCTAAGTATTAAAATACAGACATGATTTTAGCATTTCAATACCACGTCTATCGTGATAAACATGTGATGTGCTGATAAATGTTTTTTTATTCGACAATATGAGGTGTTTTTACATTGATTTGTGCATCAACTAAACGTAAAGATGTAAGAAAATCCATTTAATTTTAAAGCTTAGTATTTATCATATCTTTTTAATAACAAAAAAAAGTCAAGAAAACACATTCTGGGCCTGGAAGCAAGGCAGTCAAAATCGAGATTTTGACACGGATCGGAAAGGGCTCCGAAAAATCGGATCGTAAGATCGGATCGTAAAATCGTAGAAAGATCGTACCCGAAATGTCCGTACAAAAATCGAAAAATCGTGTGAGAAGAAAAATCGTAAAATCGTTTGTAAAATATTTCTGAATACAAAATAGCATAATTATGGACATATTATATATTTTTTTATAATATATATTTTTTATAATTTTTTTAATATATATATTACAAAAATTATATATATATAATTTGTCCGATGTGGGCATTTGTCCCACATCGAACAATGGAGAGGAATTGAGACTTTGAGAGGAGTTAAAATACAGCCGAGAGACTCTCGGCTGGAGAGTGTGGGATTTGTGATTTGTCCCACATCGGACAAATACAATGTTTGTCTCAATTCCTCTCCTTTTAAATACAACCGAGAGTCACTAGATATTTAACTCCTCTCCAGCCGAGAGGTTTAAGTTTTTCCTTCTTTAATTATCCCATATTGGATGAGAAATAAGATGGAAAATTATTTTGGGTATAAATATGAGAGGTGGTTAAGTAAATCAGTGCAAGATTTAGTTTTAAAATAATAAAAATCTTGGATCGTAAAATCGGACCGGTCCGGTCCGATTTTACGAGTCAATCCGGTTTTGACCGAGTTTGACCGGTTTCGATTTTTCTTTCTGGTCCAACCAGGTTTGCTGAGCCAACTCGTACGAGTTTGCGAGTTGGCTCGCGAGTTTAACTACCTTGCCTGGAAGCTCCCCCTCCGTGGCTTGTAGACTCAACATATTATCAAACCTAGTGTATAATGGGTTTGACGCGCTCTAAACCCATTTTTTAAGAATGTAATTAATGTTATTTTTGAAAATAAATTTTATTCAGAAATAAATTAAAATAATATTTTTTTATTTTTTAAAAATTATTTTTGATATCAGTATATGAACAGAATTTAAAAGAATTAAATTTTTTTAATTTAAAATAAAAATTAAAAAATAATAATTTTTTTCAAAAATATTTTTAAAATACAGTGTCAAACACCCCGAAATTGAATATGATGTGTGTTGGTGTCGGGTGTCGAGCACGAGGTTTTTTTGCCTTCGCATCCTTGATGTGGCCAGGCACTCCATGCTCACCTAAGCTTGATGCTTGATCAAATAGGCTACACCCATGGAATTGAACATGATTTAACACCTTGCCTCCATAAAATTTAACACGGATCTGTAAGGAGTTATTCTCAGCAAATAGATTTAATTAACAACTCTACTCTCCATCTATAGTGTTAAGAGCACGAAAGCATCTCATGGTCAATCATATCACCATTTTTTAGTCGGGCAATTTTAGTGAAAAATAAGAGTGTAATTATGCTGTGTTGGATAGGCGGAATATAATTCATAATATAAAATTCAATTATGAACATGGAATGACTTCTTAACCTTTTCACTTAAACAGAATGACATGGTCGTCCCCAGGAGCTTGGCTTGGTGGCAAGGGCCTTGGTTGTCTCGTTTCACACACGGGAGGCCAGGGTTCGAGTCCCCTCTGCCAACCTTCGGGTCCCCTGGGATAGCCGGGAGTTTACACATGTCCTGGACCCATAAAGTGCGCTTTCCAGGTCATTTGGTTCTCACGTTATTCAAAAAAAAAAAAAAAAGAATGACATGGTCTAAGGACAATAAATACTACTTCAACCAACCACATAAAAGTTTATAATTTTTATATTCTCAACATTCGTGCATATATATTTTAAGAATATCTCTATCTGAAATATAATTATATAAAAATGTCCACTTAGTCATCTGAGAATCCTCTAACCTATCATAGGAGATCTTTTACAGATGCATAACATTTAACATTAAGCTACACCTCTTTTAGGTAAGAAGAGTCGAGCGCGTGGGGAAAATCAAGCGATTAACACTTCATCCATCCACATAAATCTTATTTCTAATTACCTTGAATTTTAGGATATTAGATATGTTTTCGATAGCTTTTTATATTTAAAATTTGCATGAGTTAATCATTATCTTCTGCTTTATTTGATTAAAAATCATTAATATTATTATAACTTATGTTTTTCTCCAATCACATAAAAAATTATTTGGTTAGTGAACCGCGCATGTAATTACGTTTCATACCATGGTGTTGTAGAAGTTAATATAACTTGCTTTACATTTATAAAGATCTAATTTTTATTTATTTTGCACAGTAAAAAATATAATAAAATAACACATGCTAGAAAATATTTAGAAAACGAGTACAGTGTCACAAATCACAAGCATTATTTGCGACGTGATCAAGAAATATATACATACACAGCCTTTACAGCCTCTAGCTCTTAGCCAAAAAAAACCACATTCAACATAACCAACAAAGTTTTTGCAGCCACGATTCACCAGTCAGAACTCGATCCCAACTAAAACAAATAAACATAAAATATAACGGGATCCATATCATAATGTTGTAATTAACACAAAATCTCGAACTTGAAAAATTGTTTCAAGTTATTTTTCAAGTAATCGAATGGGATATGCACGGCGCTCTCGTTGTTCTTACCACTGAACACTTGCGTTGTTGTTTTGTTAACGAGGCGGGAGAGTTAAACTGATGAGGTTGTGGATGGGTGGTGGGGCAGGGGTGGCGGTGGCGCCACCAGAGTGGTGGACAGACAGACAAGTCAACAATAAATAACGCCGCTCCTGAAAAGCCACCATTTCTTGCTTTTCAATGGATCTCTCTGCGGATGACGAATGCCTTTCTCAATTGTATAAAAGTCTTTCCCTGCTTCCATTCACCTCCTTAATTACACTTCTGCTTCTTCAGATTACCACTGCTTATTAATGACTGGCTACTCTTAATAATAACCCTAGTTCTATATTTGCCTAATTCAACACTAGCTAGTTTCTTGAAAAACACTAAAACTTTACTCCTCTCGGCTGCAAACTCTAATCCCATCACGTTGACTCACCTGCAAACATCTTTTCAACTCAATCCAGCGGTCTAACTTAATTCACTGTTCAAATAGATCATATATAGCAAAAGTTTTTGTCGTCAAAACTCTTGATGTTTTGGGAAAATGATGAAATAGCAAGAAAAAACTTCAAAAAAAATAGAAACTATTTGACCATAATTCGATTATAAATTCAACAGTAGATTTTACTAATGTAGTTGCTCGTGTATATTTTTCCTGATATTTGGCAGCATATATATCCTCGTTTTCCTAATATTTACCATTGCATAATCCGGCTCCAAAGCATAGTTTCTTGATTAATTAATGGATGGTGAAAAATCGAATTCGGATGGACAATTAGTAGCCATCGAATTTACTAATTAATTGATTTGTAATGATGGAAAGGTGAGCCCTAAAAAGAAATCATTTGATGTGACCTTAATTTCCTCCTGAGTTTCATTAACATTGTTTGTAGCATGATTGCACCTTTATCATCATTATTCAGCTTTAATAACATGATTTCCATTTTGGCTCCTTATCACCATAGCCTTTTTTTTGGAAATTTTAATATAATCCATTTTTAATTGTACTCTAATACAAAACCCGATATAAGGTTCCAGGCCCATATATATCATGGTTACATAGCCGGAAAGATCCCCAGTTAATTTTAACAAATAATAATGTGGTTAAGATTTTTTGATATTTGCTATAAATTTGGCTCAGCTCCATCAGATCCACTCTACCATGGCTCTCTCACATATTAATTTCTTGCTTCATTTAGTACCGAAACCTCGATCCTGAACCCAACTCAACACTCCATTTTGTCTAAATTTTTAAGCTAACAAATCATTCTTGATCTTAATTCTTCAAGGTTAATGCTACTTATCCATGCATGAACTTAATTTCTTCTGCCGATCTTATATAGTTCTTCCCCAGATAGATTTCTTCTATGGACCTTCAAATATTTATATATATATATGAATATGCAGGTTCTTGGTTTCAGCATATATAGAAGGAGAGCTCAAAATGAGAGGTCGTGATCTGATCAGGCCAAGAAGATTTTGCATACTCTCAGTGGCTGCCATTATTAGTTCTTTGCTTGCTGTGTTCTTTGGTACTACCAAATTCTTTTCTCTCTTCCATGTCTATTTATACTTACACACGTATTTGTCAAATAGTGACGTTAAGCCCTAAAAGAAATTAGAGCTCGTGTAGGAAAAGGGATCGTGAAGTTTTTGGGCATGCAGGTAGTTTCATTCGCAGAATTACTTCATTATAGCCAGAACGCGCTGTTTTTTTAGTTTACAGAAGATATCTGCCATAGTATCATGCATGCAAGCAGCCTTGCCAATTTTTAATTCATTACCACCTTCAGATTTTAATGATTTAGTGTGATTAATCTTCATTTGTTTGTTATATATGTCTAGATTTTGAATTGTGTAACATTTTCATGACAATGCAGTGGCTGAGTTATTTCATTTGAAAGCTGTGAGTGCTGAAAATGGCTCTAAAAGAACAGTCTTCTACAAGGAAAACAGCACCAATTTCGCTAGGAAGCTACTGCATTTACCTGGTAAAACGTCTCCTCCTCTGTGTTCCAATCCTGTTTTTTCTACCCTGCAATTTTTATTGCTGTTCTGTTCTACTCCAAAGAGTCAGACCATTCATCATTTTTCTGGTGGGATATTCTGACCCCATTTGTGAGAATTTAATTTAGTGATAAGACTATAAATCTGGCTCAATACTGGCCTTTACTAGCCTACAAATAATTATAGCTGCAAGGTACAAAAGCCTCAATAGATTCACAGGAATTAGAGTCATGAAAGCAGAACTCAGTTATTTAAAACAACATAGTTTTGAAATCAAGCTCTAGATAAAGAATTCGGTCTGAGTAAGGTTCAATAACTATGTTTTTTATCCCTTTTTTTTTTTGGTTTCAAGCCCAGAATCATTCCACAGCCTTCACAGTTGAATTTGGCCTATCACATGGCATTACTGAGCTAACGAATAACATCTTGATGAATGAACTAGACAAAACTCAAGAGACAAATCTCTTCCAATCTGTGATCTTAAACAGATGCTGGGAATAGGAACCGCATAGGCACAGCTTGCTCAAAGGATGACATTGATATAGTTCAAGGCTCGACAGCTCCACTCCCAAATGGCATACCATCATACACAGTTCAAATACTGAATGTTTGTGTCTCAGGTTGCAGCATATCTAACATTCATGTTAGTTGTGGATGGTTCAGCTCAGCCAGATTGATAAGTCCTAGCGTTTTCCGGCGAATTTACTACGACGATTGCCTTGTTAATGATGGGGAACCTCTTGGCCCTGGAGAAGCCCTCTCCTTCCAGTATGCCAACAGTTTTCTGTACCCATTGTCCGTCTCTTCTGTTGACTGTTGTTAAATCAATGCGTGGAGTGTGGTGTGTGCTACGTAATGTTGTTTTAGTGTGTGGTATTAGCCTTCTTTTCATTATAATTATTATGTCTGATCGTGCCATGAAAGAAACGATAACGATAAATCAGGGCCATGCTATAATCTTTGATGAAGGATAGGGTTCTTGTATACACTGTTAACTTAGGTCTAGTCTTTTTATTATTATTATTAATGTGGGTGTTCAATTCAGTTTGCGCACACCTCGACTAATCCAACGAACCTGAAATAAACGATCATGTAAGTTTTTGATAGTCATTATATTAGCAAAATCTGAGATGAGAGCAAACCTCTTAGTTCCATACTCTTTTAAGACGGTTATTTAGATCTAGTCTTTAATTAAATGGGCTGATGCGGAACATAATTACATGATTTTTATATTTTTTTATTACACTTTTGTTATCAAAATATTGAGATATAATCCAAAATAGTGTTACTTGAAGAAGATAGAAGAGTGCTTGCTTGAGAAGATAACGCAGTCCATGATTATCGTATTTACAGAGGATTGTGCTGATATAAAAAAATAAAAATTACACATATTTTGATGAATAAAACCATTTTTGAAAACCACTCTCCAATGCAATACAAAACACACTTGTAATCTACAATTGCTTTTGGTTAGTGTTCGATGATGATAGAAGAAACGGATGGAAAGGGGAGAGAAGTATGATTGCCTGAGAAGAAGAGGGTATTGACCAGAAGGTAATATGAAATTTTCTCTTTATAATTCTTAAATTCAGAAGGATTTTCTCATCTTCATACAATTCACCAGAAAGGAAAACCTGACAATCTAGTATGAATATTCATAACTAAATTCAGAGACACCCAGCATGACAGAAAGCACCTGAGAAAGAACATAGAAACTGCCTCCAAAGATGAGAAGAATGAGAACTGCAGTGATGGGGTTCTTGAGCAATTCCCCTATTGGTTCGAAGATTGTGTAAAGAGCACCTGTGCTTACAGTTAATGCATAAAGTCCGTACCTCCTCACATTCTCCCAGAACTCTTCCATTAGAGGCCCTTCAGGACCTAAAGCCAACGCCTTCTGATCATCCATGGCCATCAGAAACCACACAATTCCTACAGACACAGCTCCCACAACAACAAACCTTGAATGCTCGCTTTTTGGGAGGAGCTGTTTTGTGGATGTGAATTCAAGCAATGCTTCTGGCTTGTCTTCATGCTTGGTTGCAGCATGATTTCTTGTTCTTGCAAGTATTCTGGATGGATATGCGGGATGCTTAAGCTGGGGTTTGGCTTTGATTGGAATGAAAGCTGGAGAATTTGAAGTTGGGTGGGTGAGATTGGTGCATCCCAGGAGGTGAAATTGAGATCTCAAGGTCTTCATTTTCTGGAACTTCAGATCTTACTGCTATGCAGCCATGGAAGACTCAAGAGCTCTACAGTGATGCAGCAATGGAATTCTAGTGTGTGGCTGTATTTATCTATGAACACACCTTATCTACTGCAATCTCTTATGGCTAGAATGTAGGGGTCCAAATTCAATGTGGAGGCTAACCTTTTTAGTTTTTACTCACCTAAAGCACATATCTTGTAAATGTCATTTAAAGAAAGGGGACCATCATGCAATTAAGGTCTCAAAATAAAAGGTTAAATATATTAAGATTATTAACATTTACTACCCCCATTAAAATAATTTCTAATTAAGGCCTTGAGATTTACTAAATGCTTCTTCAATGAAAGCCGCAATTATTAAGCTTGAGACTTTACTATTTGATTTTCTAACTTGGGCTGGTTTTTAAAATAATTTAAATTAGTTGAACGAGTCAACTTGGTTAAATCTCATTATTTAAAAAAAAAATGAAAATTTTTAATTTTTTTAAAAAATTATTATCCCAGTTAATTTATTTAATCTATGATTTTTGGTATCGAATCAACAACTCAAAGTAATTGCTAACTAGAAAGAAAATGAAAGTTCACCAAAATCTGAATTCCTTCCCATCTCTCCCAGCCTAGCTAAAGCAAGGGCCTATTAAAACCAATAAGGGGAGAGGGGGGTTTGAGAGGCATAAAATACTTTTTATAAGAAAAAAAAGTGAATTATTATTTGATCCTTTTGACTTAGGAAACTCAATATTAAATCACTATACTTTATATTTTCTTACACAGTTATTGCATTGTTTTCCATGATAATTTAATTGTTTGTGCTACTCAAATTAAAATGCAATCAAAAAGGGATAAAAATATCTATAAAAAAGAAAGTCAGCTTTGGCCAATGAACTAATATATAATTTTCAATATACAAGGGCTAAATTACTTTATTAATAAACAGAAGGGATTAAATTATAAATTTATAGTTTAAAGGGATTTGCTAGGGTTTAAGTAAAAAGTGTTGACTTTTTTCTTCTTTTTTTCAATTACAACAACACAATACACTTGGCTCTCCTTCTTTTTTCCATCAATTTTGTTTGCACGCTCAAGTCTCATCTTTTACCCTTTCTTTTTTGTCATTGCATAGCAATCTTGAACTCATCACTTCCTTTTTTAGCTGCGTTGGTCTCCGCCCCTGACCCTAAGCTCTTTGTAGCTTCTCAAGCCGAGTGAGACCCTATTTGTTTTTTTGACATGGGTTTAAGATTTAAAACCCAAATCTTCTCTTCTTAGTCTCTTTTAAGCTGCTTTGCTTGCAGCTCATTTTCTGGCCGCTCTTTGTTTGCTTGATAGAGAGGATAGTCTGGATAAAATTCGTGTCTTGTGGGAGATTTTTAAGCAAAGGTGAGTTTTTTCTCAAATGGGTTTGGATTATTTTGTGTTTGTGTTTATTGTTTTTAACTGGTTTCTTAAGTTTTCTGGGTTCCCATTAGGTTTTTTTTTTTTAACCGGGTTTGTTTTTTAGTATCAAAGATTTATCGCTTGACTTGGTGAATTTCAGGTAAAAATGTTGATAGAAACCAAAAGCTGAGATTTTGAGCTCTTTAGGGGCCTATTTATGGTCATTATGTCTGTAAGTAATGATGTTTATGTGGCTTGGGAGGAGCACATTATATGCCATGAACGTGGTAGCCGTGTGGTTCATTATCACTTGAAGGATAAATTTGGGGGTTTAGTTCTTGCTGTTATAGGGACCGAGAGGAGTATAAGGCACATGACATATGTGGTTTCTGACGAGTTTTTGGAAGCCTATGGGTCCAATGAGTCCATCAATTCATCTACGAAATGGAGAGCCCGACGAGAAGTTGTGGACTGGTTGACATCAATGGTGTCAAATGAAGGATCCCCTCCACATGTTTCAAGTACGTACTCTACGTGTTACTGGTTATGATTTTGTAGGTTTATATGGAATGATATTGAGGAATTCTTATTTTGTAGGTTTATATGGAATGATATTGAGGATTTACAGTTCTTATTTTGTAGTTGTATTTTTAGTTACATTAAAACCATTACCTTGCCAATCTAGTTTTGAGGGTCGAGTATAGCTTTAGGAATAGACTGCATGTGATGTTCTGCTTTACTAATGACACCGGCGTGATTTGAATTTCATTTAACATCTGTGTTAAGTCTTTGGATGATGTCCTGGCCTTATCTATTTTGTCAGAGATGGTCAAGCATTGCCAGTTTTGGAGATTTAAATTGCACATAATGCAACTCAATTTCTCAAGGTGGAAAACTAATTATGTCGAATTTTTTGTTAGTCATTAGGAAGTACCATGTGATGTAAATGGATTTTGCATTTTATAACCTACTGGAGCATAGGAACCATGTGCTTAGTTTATCTCTTGGTGTAGCCAATATTTTAGGCCATAAATGACCATTCTCTGCCTTCACATCAGGATGGATATCATGTCCTCTTAATTGTCCATCCAAAATTTCTTGTTCTAGATTCTGTTATACATGTGCTTAGAAATTTAGCTTTATGCGAGTGTGAACTCACTTGCACAGTCAAAAAACAAAATAGCTCAATTTGTCATGAAGCTTATGGGTTACTCTCATAAAAAGCAGTGCTCCTCTACTCTGAAACTTTCAATATAATTACATTCAAATGGTTTATGAGCAATGACTTATGGAATCTGAACCATTGGATTTAAAATTAGCTATGTTATGAAACTTAGATTGCTGGCACCCTACTTCTTGTCATATGAATTTATTGTATATGGCATGACAAGAAAACTGGCATCTTATCACCCTTTTGTTATGGAAAGCTGGATTATAACAGAGAATCTTTCAAGATATGCAGAAGTTGGCTTTCATGTGTCTTCATGTGTTTGTTTTCATAAGCTATTCTTATTATTACATTCTCCATCAAATCTAGCATCTCTTTCTATTTCATTCTCCTCTATCTGTCTCGGTTGTTTTCACATCAAGGCGAGTTCAAAAACTAATATCAGGCTTCTCAGGTGAAATTATTGTTCTATGCTTCAGAAGTATTCATGATAACTTATGTTAAAAAAAATTGTTTTCCTGTAATTGTGTTTTTTTCACTGAATGCACATATAGATCCTTGAGTTAGATGTTATATGAAAAAATAGATGCCATAATTATGGGCATGAGTGTGTGATTTTGTGTTGCTTCATCTAGTAATTGGGTTTCCATGAAATGGGGTAAAGACAAATATGAGGAAATCGCATAAGGATAGGCAGCCCCTCACACACCATATTCAATATTTGTATAATAATGCTGTTTTCTGGATTGAAGGATATAATTCTCTGGTCTTCGAGTCTGCTTGATTCATGCCTGTCTTTTGTTCACTAGTTTTGATGTCCAGAGCACTAATTACCATTCTCAGTTTTAAGCTCTCCATCAACATATGGTCCTCCTTGTACATTGTCTGGCATATATCTAATTCTTTTAATTGTTGCCAAAGGGCTCAAAGAGTTTTATAAATTTTCTCTTCAGCTGTGTTCACTTTCAACTGTTGGATTGGAAATTTATGAGAAATGCTAAGATCTCTTATGGCAGATGCACAGATAAATGGCTTGGCTCAAGGTTCGGGATCTTTTGGAGTTTCAGTGACTGGATTCAATGCTTCAAAAACCTATTTGCCAGTTCGGATGGTATCGACTTATTGTAGTTGTTATGCATAATTTATATTTTTTTAACATTTTCTGCAGTTGCTGACTATGTCAATTTGAATTCAGGCTCGAAGCAAATTGAAGGTTCAGAATTCACACATTAAGTGGTTTGGTGCGGCATGGATATGTGCTAAAGAACTCAAGCACTACCCAGCCTTTTTCAGGAATGGGACTACCATAACCGTAAGTGTTAACCCATCAGCCAGTTATTTCTTTATCTAGTTGCAAACTTGTCTTGGTTCAGTGATGTCAATTTTCTTGATCCTTTTGCACTTTTGTCCTCATAAATTATTATTTTTATTAGTAACATTTTTTTCTTAAAAAAAAATGATGGTTAGGTCCATTCCTTTGTATTTATAATGGCTGAAGAAAAAGGTCGCTACCTTGGATACCTGGAAGATATGTATGAAGACAAGAAGGGGCAGAAAAAGGTAAAGGTGCGGTGGTTTCACCATAACCAGGAAGTCAAGGGTGTAATTCCTCAACTGAATCCACACCCCCAAGAAGTTTTCATCACACCTAATGTCCAAGTGATCAGTGCAGAGTATATTGATTGCCCAGCAATAGTCTTGACGCCCCGGCATTATGATAAATGTATGGCTGTTGTTTCACATACATCAACATCCGGTGCCCATTTGTGCTTTAGGCAGTTTAAAAACAACAAGATCAAACCGTTTGCTCTTACTAAGTTGCATGGATACTTCAATCAAGCAATCATCTCTACTTTGGATGGATCTATTGTCCCTAAGCAAAAGGTCAGGTATGATAATCTGTACAAGGAAGACGAGGAAGAATTTACCCATGATAACCCTACCATTGTGGGTAGCAAGAGAAGTAGAACTTCCATGGTGCAAGACAGACTTGAGAGTGGATCAGGTCTCAGAAATTGGGCCTGTGGAAACCAGATAGTAAAATGTAAATCAGGATTCCCGAAACTGAAGCTACGGTTATCAGAGGTTTCCATGGGAATTGATTTTGTTATACCCCAATCCAAATGTTCTGCTCCTTTCAGAGTGAATGAAAAGATAGAGATGCTCTGCCAAGATAGTGGGATTCGAGGCTGCTGGTTTAGATGTAAGGTGTTGCAGTCCTCTCAGAAGCATCTGAAAGTTCAATATGAAGATGTCCAGTATGTGGAGGGATCTGGAAATCTAGAGGTATGCAAATTCTCTTGTATCTCCTATTTGATAATGACAATAAGTAAATTTTGGTGGTGGCAGGGGCAAGCATTTGGTAGGATCATCACATTGCCTAATGCTACACCTCTTCCTCAAAAGAAGAGGTTGTATGTTTGAAATTTGATCTTCCATCCCAAATTATCAGAGCGTTCTATTAGGCCCCCGCCTCAGAGTGATCATCAAAAAATATTTTGATTCTTTAGTATTGTCATATTGGAGTGCATTACTTGGTCATAAAAATCATATGGTGACTCCAGTGTGGACATGTGCTTGTGTAACATTTTTCATTCTCTTTGAAGCTAACCGTTAATGGACTTAATTTTTGGAATTTTTATTGTGTCATAGGAATGGGTCCCTGCTTCCAGAGTGGCTGCTCCTGATAAACTTGGCATGAGATGTGTAGGTCGCAAGACAGTCCGGCCACATCCTCAAAATCATTCTACTAACCATATTTTTGAGGTTGGAGCACCAGTTGATGCCTGGTGGAGTGATGGATGGTGGGAGGGTGTTGTATCAGGAGTTGACATCTCTGGGAGTGATATGCAAGTTTACCTCCCTGGTATGGCAATAGTAGATATATTTCTTTCATCTTCTTTTTTAATCATATTCATCATCTAGCATGAGATGCACTCGCTCATGCATTTACAGTTATATTTTAATTATGTTTGTTAATTGTTATTAGGTGAAGGCAAGTTCCTGACTGTCCCAAGGAAGAATGTGAGAAGTTCCCGAGATTGGGTTGATAACAGATGGGTTGATGTGATGTCAAAGCCTGATATACTCCGTCATCTATCTGCAGCTGCCGTTCCTAGCATCAAGTTTGAGGCACCAGGGTGTGATACTGCTGCATCACTGGAGTGCAAATTTGTCAAAACTTCCAGACTTGAAGCTATTGAAGAGGATGTACCTGGTTCATCTGTGTCTGATGATCCCAAGATTGTTAAGGAGGTCTATTCAATACAGATGCCTGGTGTAAATGAGAAGGATGAACTAAAAACACATGGAGCTGTTGATGATGTTGGTGGTGATTGTGAACATGAGGAGAAAGCAAACAATGTTGTTACTGCTGCTTATGTTGACATTGGCGGTGAAGATAGCTCTGGCAATAACACTGAGTTTCTTGTGGACAAAGATCTTAAATCTGTTGACAAGATAAGTGAAGCAGCAAAAGCTTTATAAACGATCACCCGAGTTCCATGAATAGATGACATAGCTAGAGTGAAGTTTTAGCTGTGAAGGTGTGTTAGATGATTTCCCATGTATAAAGATAGAGAAAGGGTCGTCACAGCTACACGAGTCAGATGACCTGCAGGTTTTCTCCAACCTCCAGAGAATTGGCAGGTATATAGTAATATGAGTACCATCTCTTACTGAAATCAACTTAGTGTCAGAAGACGTTGGGTTTAGAACTTTGATGGAATCAAGTCAAGCAAGACAGTAGCTCAGTTCAGTCATAGGATAGTATATGAGTTGGTTTCTGTTCAATCTTAAGATAGCTCTAAGTGCGGTTTGCGCAGGCAGTGATTGCTGGTGATGTATGTGCATCTTGAGAATTGCTCTTTTGTGTCGTATAGGCTTATATTGCAGTGTGTGTTAGCGACTTTGGGAGTCTACATTGAGGTTTAGGCCTATGTTTTGCAGTATAGTTTGTAAGGTTTAGCTGTAAAGGTTATAAAGTTGTTTTTGGTTGGAAAAGAAATAGAAATGTAGTTTTTATTTCACCTGCCTTTCCTCGTATGTTATTATCTAGGCATTTGCTTCATTTATTTTGTTTATGATTCCCAAAAATCCATTCCAGATTTTCCTGTAAAAACTTTTCCTGTCCATTTAAATCACAAGCCTATGTTGAATGAGATAATGGCTTTCCAGCACTGCTTGGATAGCCTAATTGCTCACACCATAACCTTCTCAAGCAAAACCAAATAAGATATGAGAAAATGCCCTAATGTTGATTGTTCTTTTTTCCTAATTATTTTGGTGCTTGTTTTATCTTCATTTTACGTGATGTGAAATTAATTTTGTAGGTTTGGCAATGAGAACATCATGATAGTATTTGTAATCTCTCTTTATATCCTCCATTTTCAAGAATATCTTAAATCTCTATTTTGGCTCATTGACCAAGACGTGCTGTAAAAAGACATTAAAATCGTCAGCTTTTCAATTGAAATCATCTTTATGAAATCCGATCTTACAGTAAATCGACATGGTCAAAACCAACCCAAATGACATATCAAGTTAACATTGGCTCAAAATCAAATAATCAAAAAATATTTTGAACAAAAAACAATAGATTAGGTTTTATCCATGATGGGAATGATACAATGCGTGGAAGATATTATTAAAGATCGAATTTTTATACTTGTAGGATCATTGGTTCAAAATCAAATGATTAAAAAAATATTTTGAACAAAAAAAAATAGTCCATGATGGGAATAATACGTTGTGCTGAACGTGATGAAGATATTATCAATAGCATGCTTAGTGGATCTCATATGATTAAAGATCGATATTGTTTACTTGCAAGGATCATCTGATGATAATTATTTTTTACTTCAGATAATTATTTCGAAAGTAATTTATTTTTATTAAATGTTAACTGTTAACTGTTAACTGCTAAAATGAAAGAAAGAATTATTTTTATAGAACATAATTTAAAAAGAACGGCAACATAGCAAATGACTCTCGTGTAATTAAGCAGGAAGGGGGTATGGTTTTGCTACGCTAGTCTACATGGTACATATGCACTGGCGAACTTGATGAAAGTATAGAAAGGCTAGGGTAAACCATTTCTTTCAAAGAAATTGAACACAACATAATTAAAGAGAATTGAGGGCAGGCATTAAAAGGCATCAAGGTTGTGCAATGCCCTTTTTCACAAGCATATCATACACCCTATCTACTTTGCTTTCTTCAATCTTGAATAAGGGGTGAGCATCCAATTTATTTGCGATGTTGCCGCTGAAGATCTCTTTGGTCATGACCTCTTGCATCTTGAGGTAGACAGGAGGAGGTAGGTGAATCTCACGGCATAGCCGTTTTTCCTGCCGAGACAGTAAAGTTAGCAACTTCAATGGCAATCAAAAAGACATTATACTTGGGAATTCACAGTGAAGCCTCAAGGGCAGTGCATGGCATCCTTGGACAATTCTTCACAGCAAAGAACCAGAATAGGCATTGTTTACAAATGATGATGAACCAGGGATTTGATACTTACAGTTTCAGATAGTAGCTGCGTTTCATAAAAGCCTGTTATGTCCAAACCATTGGCATAGCTAGCAGAGCCCTGTCCTGCAGGTCTCGTACTCGAATCCTTCCCAGCGGACTCTGAAGGCATAAATGCATTGGGAGCACCATGATTGCTAGGACCAACCTGGGCATTGTCTTTAAGTCTCCTGGAGTTTTCCTCAGCTTCTTTTTTCCTCTTCTGCTCAAGGTACCTGTCCGCCTCAGCTGCTGTGCGGCAACCAGCTGCTTGAGCTTCCTGCATAGTTACAGCAACGTGAGTTACAATTAAGCATATTAATCATTCACAAGAAAAAACCAAGTTCTTTTAGTGTGTGAGTGACAATTTCTGTTCAAATCGGTGCCTGCCAAATCCTGTTTATACAGGACATCGCAGCCAGTATTAATTATTTCAGGAGAAAAGGGGAATCAAGTGATTATAAAGGTGAACTTTCAGCACAAATCAAAAACCTTCAGCTCTTCCATCCTTTTCAGCATCCGATGCTCTTCAACAACAACCTGAAGCAATTCCTCATGCTCTTCCTTGGAATGAAAACGCATGAAAGGGTCATAACGCTGACATAATGCCCTCTCTTCTGGAGTCAAGTCCTTTTCAAAAGGACTTGGTTGCAGCAGATTTCTTTCTAGTATGAAATCTTTTCTTCGCTTTCTCTCGTCAAGCCTGTCAATATCCAGCCAGGTTATATAATTGTGAGGTGAAAGTACACAGAATGCCAGATATAATTGATATAAGCAAGCAACCTAGCAGTGTATCTTTCAACATTCAAGACAAAAAATTCAGCATAAGAATTGTAGGTCAAATATGTTTGCTCTATGATTTCATTTTCATTCCCCTTTAGTTTATGCACCTTTTACCTCAATGCCTATATTATAGCTCCCTATCCTCCCATGCGAGCAAGCATGATGTAGCAAAGTTTGTTAAGACTAGAAACAAACATTGTCAATTCATTTACTACCTACCGCTTTGAATATATACGCAGCACTCGCAATTTCAGCTCCCGCTCTTCCTCAGTCTCAGTGTCTTTAAATTCCATCTCAGCTAGCAATTGCTCAGCATCATTATCATATTCGGGATCAAACTCCTGCCTCTTGGAGTTATAACCACTCAACTCCATTAAAGATGGACCCTCACTCCCAGAGGAATTCGGTTTCTTTCCTTTAGCATTTCGGTCCACCTGAGGATCTGCCACCACAAGAATCATGATGACTAACTGATCCTCCATAGAATTGTTCACACATCGAGAAAGAAGAGAAATACATAGTACTATCCTACAAATTAGAAGCAGGGAAGCAACAAATTTCAATGAGCAAAAACATCCAAATCCCATCAATTTCAATTATATCAGATGAAAGAGATTATATTCCACAACATTCAAGCATCTAGAGGACAATGACAGCAGCAGCAACAATCACATACTAAATGCAATTTGGATAAGAAAAATCATGTATCAAACCTTCCACTTTAACAACACTAGCTCCATCTTTAACCCGAGCTGTGCTAGATGCCTTCTTATTAGCAGCTGTTGCTGCAGAGTTAGTGGTGGTAGGACGACCAGCAGATTCTACCTCTGGGGTTTCAAAAAACAAGGATCCATTGCAGAAATGAGATTATTTCAATTCATCTTCAAGAAACATTTAGATATTTGAGATATTACTCAAACTCACCTGAATTTAATGTAGATAATCGGCCAGAGGAACCTCCTTTATGCATTTCTTCAACTCTAAGTTAATCAAGGAAATTGATAGGGGCATGTTTAATAGGTGATCAGATATAAATTATTAGGAGAGAAGAATGGAAACCGTACTTCACTCTTGAAGGAGAAAATGGAGATTCTTCCTTCAAAGTAAGCTCCCCAAGCATAGCAGCACCTATAAATCATACATAATTTGTGATCAAAATTTCTTTTCAAAAGGTCATAGTTCAAGGATATGTATAGAGACAATAGGTAACACAAAATGACCATGAGCGGCTTGTTTCACCACTGAAGTAGGTTTTACTTCCTATTTCAGCAGAAAATCCATTGGTTTTATGCTAGAAAATAACAAGTTGAAACTAAGGCAAACTAGAGCACCCTGCATAATTTATATCGGGAACCACAGTTACAAGGAAAAGCTCTAGCCAGTACTGGGGATCAAAATAGTGGCCTCGCACCAAAGAAGAAACTAAAATAAAGTTCCACCAAGGAAGCAGCAGTAGAAGAAAAATACAAAAACAACTATTGGTAGAGATATATAATGGCTAGCATTAACACAAACCTTTTTTGTCCTCACTATATCCCTTGGCCATAGCTAGAAGTTCCTTTCTATTTTTCCCAACAACAAGCGACATGTCCTGGAAAGATGAAAAATGTTCAATTTTATCTTCTTCTACTTAAATCAGAAACAGCTTGAAAAGAGGAGTTTTTCTATATCATACCGGGAGAGGGAAGTACTGAGATTGCATGTATACACTACTGTAGTGTTCAATACATGTTTCTTTACTCTTTGTCCCCACATGCTCAGCAATTTCTGCCCAGTTTCCCAATCCATACATTTCAATTCCCTAAAGATCAACAACATATCGGAATTACCTTACAATGAACACAAAAATTCCAAGCTAGAAAAACAAACCTCTAAGAAATTGAAAAGAAGAAAGTTAAACTCAAATCACCTCTAGAAGCAGTATTTCTTCATCTGCATTCCAGTCAGGGCAAATAAGTGGGAAAGATAAATTATCCTGTAGAAATTAAAATGCATAAAAAAATCATCTTGTCAGCTTTCTAATGTTATAGGTTGAACATTATGCAAACATAAGAATTGAGACTTGTAGATATTCCAACTAATTAAACCATGAAGAAACACATGCAATAAAGAAGTGACCATTTGCTAACATGAGAAAGAGCAGTTCAAGTATAGTACAGTTATCACATACTAAACAGAAATGCTACAGGAAAGAACAAAATCCCTAAATATTTCATCAAACGAACCAGTAAGGTTCCCATGCTGATACAGGGATTAAAAGGGGATAATGAACAGAAGCATGCAAAATAACAAGTTAGCAAGTTGTTAGAAGGAGAAGCACTGACCATAACCCTGTAAGGATGATTGCTTTTATGAGGTGTAACCTCAGCTCCTACAGAGAAGCACTCTAAGCATAGGTCAAAATCAGGGCACATGGCGCATTTGATACGGGTCTTCCCTGTTATATCTTTATTGCAATAATTGCAATGGTATAATGCCTTTTTCCCATCACCACTTCCTTGGCCTGGGCACATCAAAAAGTAAAGAAGAAAACAAAGAAAAAGGTCATCAAGATGCGAAGGAAAACAAAATCAATCATCCTTAGGGTGCATAGGGATCATATGCATGATAATACTCAGAACAAAGAATTTGAGTAATAGCAGCAGTATCAATTTTCCTGAAATCTTCGAAATATTATTCTGTAATCAGGACCACCTGAAGTATCTAGAAGTCTGTCAATTACAGTTTTTAAACCCCCTATTAGACACTCTCATAGATTTCATGTTCAGAAGAGGACTCTAACTCATATTTTCTATGCTATGAACTACTCATTAATGCTTTAGATGAAAAAAATCTGTAAGATGATGTTCTTTTATACTGTGCTGCAGGTAATCATGAAAACATTTGCTGTGAAATTCCAAATCTAAAAGTTTTATCATTTTTAATTTCCCACAGATGGAAAATTACCGGCCAATGAAGATTCTGAATTATCTCCACTTGCAGCATTCTTCTTCCTTCTTGATCTGCAATGTCAACAAGGGAATTCGGGAAATACTACAATCATATAGCCAAAATTGATACTCAGAAATCACATATACAAAAGTAATGAGAGACTATCTACATTAACCACCTTCAATTATGCAGAGACGAATTCTACATTACTAAATTCTATCAAATGACACATTTCAAATTCATTTCCATTTTCCATCTTACTTTAAAAAAACAAGTAACACAAACGAAAACAACAAATCAAAAAGCTAAAAAACGAATCACAAACCAAGAAAGAACTAACTTTAAAAAACACAAACCTCTGAGTAGGGTCTTCGTCATTAGAGTGAAAATTCCCTCGAGAACGACCCATTTGTTTTTGTAACTGAGTAAGCTCACGAGTGTCTGTATATGTATTGGTATATAAACGAATAAAACAGACTAACCAAAAACCTGGTATTGATAGACCCAGAAAAACCCCAACAGTGTACACCTCAAAAAAGGATGAACATTCAAAATTAGCAACGAAAATCAAACATCTAATGATAATTTACAAATGGGAAATGATGGGTTAGCATCAAAAATGAGATAACACAAATGGGCTGGAGTCAAAATCTATTTTTTTTCAGATTGTTTGCATTTTCTTGAGGATTGTGGATGATGATTTTAAAATTGTGGGCGTTGTATACTTTGGTAAAATCTGGATTGCCCGTTCCATGCAAGTAAGAAAAACAGCTTAGAATAACATGTGAGTATTGTACAGGTCTACTTTCCGCTCTGAGATTTTATCGGTATATATTTGCAAAGCTGGCAACTCAAACCGGTCTGTTTGTTTCGCGAGAAAATTAAGTTGCCGGTCGAGAAA
Organism: Salix purpurea; assembly: GCA_027405865.1. Lineage (NCBI taxonomy): Eukaryota > Viridiplantae > Streptophyta > Magnoliopsida > Malpighiales > Salicaceae > Salix > Salix purpurea. The sequence continues at coordinate 863,015 of JAOWLH010000021.1, read as the reverse complement.
AAAAAAATGTACCTTGTCCATGGTGGGGTCTACTTGGTCTGGAAAAATTATTATATAATTATAAGATCTGTAGAATACAGCAGTTTCTTTATTTTGCTTTTGTAATATTATACAATTGCTTTCATCTAAGTGTCTTTTTTATTATCATTTTGTTAAATAAAACATTGATTCTAATAAATAAAGCTCTGAAATACAATAAAGTGTATAGCTAGTATTTTGAGATCAAATATTTTCATTCATATTTATTTCTTTAACTTTTTATTTGATCTTTAGCTCAATAGCATTTAGTCTTTACCTTGGTTTTCACATAAAATAACAACATTTTTTCTAATATATGCAGAATTATATAATATTTTTGTTTTTATTTAACATCAAATATTTTAATTTTTCTTCAATTTATCACTGCATTGTTTGTGATGAGAAGGAAGTTGTCAAAGAGCAAGAACAATCAAGTAACCAGCCGAGAACCCTTCAATCATAATAAATACAGAAGAACCATATATAGCACTACATGTAATCAATTTTTCCAACGTCAAAGACAAATTTCTCTTAATTTCTTCTGAATTAATAATTGAACCTGACAAAAATCACAAACAAACAGGATAGCAGACTTGTATCTATCCTTCACTAGAGCTTCTTAGTACCCGTTTGGCATTGTGATCCCACCAACTTAATCAGATCAACATGATCTTGGATTCTATCATTAATGAGCACCGGAAAAGGTTGAAGGGCAGCATTGAAGCAGTGGAGGAGGATCTGGTTATTGTTATTCTAAGGCTTCAACTCGAGAAGTGCAATAAAACATTCAGCATCAGAAGAAACTATAAAAAGATGTCTCAGAGAAGTCTTTAAATAATGTTTTTTTATATATATAACTGGGGTATCCAAGCCAGCTTGCGCGCACCATAACTAAATCCCCGGGTCCACTAAACATCCTGCAAAACCAATGAGCATGTAAGGCACTGCAGGGGTGATAAGCGTGCCTGGCAAGGCCCTGGGGTGAGAGGAAGGGAGAAGCCCTTCTTGACCACCAGGCCAAGACCCTGTTAGCGTTATTTAAATAATGTTGTTTGTTATAGATGTTGTCAAACCTTTAGATCTAGAGTTTATCAACACCCTATTAGAAATTGCAATGAATCTCAGATATATGTGATATTCTAAGGTAAGAAAAAAAAGCTATATAAATATTATTTTAAATAGGATAAGTTGTTTTAATATTTTTTATACTTATATTATTATTTTTTTCTATGTAAAATCATGTCGGTGCAATTGATGACACACATGTTCGTGTCAGCTTATTATTTGAAAATCAAATTCTATTTATCGGAAGAAAATATGTACCGACACAAAACATCATGGCTACATGTAGTTTTTACATGACATTCATGTTTGTATGTGCAAGATGGGAAGGTAGTGCACACGATACATATATTTTTCTTGAGGCTATTAACAACAGGACTATAAAATTTCCAAAACCACCAGAAGATTGTGATTTACTATATCTTGAAGAGGTGATAATTCAAGTTAATTAATATTCTTTTTTTATTCATATTTACAGGAAAATATTATGTGGTTGATGTTAGCTATCCAAATGAGTATGGTATTTAGGTCTCTATAAAGATGAGAGGTATTATTTACAAGATTTTTGGCGTCGTGGACAACCAAGTGGTTGAGAAGAAGTGTTTAATCGTGCACACTTGTCATTATGTAACATGACTGAATGTTCTTTTGAAGTATGAAAACAAAGATAGAGAATTTTACAGCACATGTCAGCTTATCCATACAAAACACAGGTTGAGATTGCAATTGCATTTATGGCATAACATAACTATATTAGAAAAGAGATTGAAGTTGATGTTGCTTTTGTTGAATATGATCTTAATCCTAATTTCATCTCGAATGATTTTTCACTAGATATTGTAGCTCGCGCGGATAACCAAGGATTGCAGAGGCCTTCATGTATAGATTTTATACGTGATGAGATTGCAAATAATTTGACGAGACAATAGCAAACAAATCTTTCATATGTAAGAATTATTAATGTTCACATCTAATAATAATAATTACATATCTATGATATTTTGAAAGTGATTCATAACACGCCCACACACATGTGTGTATATTTTGTATTTGTGCTCTTCTATGTAATTTTACAATCAAACCTCAATAACAAAAGTAGATTAACTAAACACATGATATTTCTTTATATTCAACCTCAGTTTCAATCATAGTTATAACAAAACACTTCACTTTATTAAACAAAACTCAATAAAAAATGACTTAATTTTTTTTCTTTTCAAAACATAACCTTAAAAGCAACTACAATACCAAATACACCTTTTTAGTAAAAAAAAAATTGAGTTATTTTCAGTAAAAAGAACTGCTCTTTTTTATATAGAAAAATCCATTAATCCTTGATACATACAATTTATTTGAAATTCAGAGTTTGTTTTTTAGCATGGTTGAAGTTGTTTTGTAAAATATTTTTCTATTAAAAAATACATTACAATAATATTTTTATTATTATTTTTAAATTATATTTAATTTAAACACAATAAAATTAAAAATCAATTTTTATTTTTAAATATAGTATCAAACATTTCCATCCTTCTTGGCTAACATATGGCAATAATCCCTTTTTCTCCAACTTAGACAACAATAAAGTCAAACATGAGAATCAAAAGCAAAAGAAAGATTGTCGTTCCTCTCTATTTTTTTTCAAGTATAACATTTGGAACGAAGTATTGAATGAGCAATTTAATGAATAAAAACTACATGTATTTAGATCACTATGATCATCAACATCTTAAAGATTATGATCTATTTGGGAGTGTAGTTGAGGTTATTTTTCATTTAGAAAAGTATTAAAATATTTTTTTAATTATTTTTTATATTAACACATCAAAATAATCTAAAAACACCAAAAAAATTAATTTAAAATAAAAAATATATATTTTTTAAAATGTGTTTGAAAAACAGACATTTAACTTATCAAAGAAATTTGACTTTTTGTTAAATCCGAGTTAAAGATATTAAGTGCCTGTTTGGCTAAGTGGTTGAACCGCTGTTTGACCAATTTTTTTTGGTGTTTTTAAATCATTTTGATGTGCTGATATCAAAAATGATTTTAAAAAATAAAAAAAATATTATTTTAATATATTTCTAAAAAAAAAACACTTTCAAAAGCAACCACAACCACACTCCCAAGCATCCCCTATAATAAAGACCAAACTCATCTAGCACTCCTCGAAACTTGTTTAAAGCACAATCTATGCTATGAGTTAAAGTAATGTTTGAAAACCTTTCTTGTTGGAGTTAAAATGGAGTCAAAATTAGTGACCACAAAAAAAACAATAATTAATTATTGAATATCAGTACGAGTTGAAGATGCTGAAAGCCTGAAACAAGCAGTCAAACATCCCGCGCTTTCCAAGCTAAAGCAAAATTTTGAATTCAGACAGCGCCCCTCAATCATTCACTCCCTCCCTCTTTGCCATCTGTCCCTAATAATCTTTCAAAACCTCAAAACAACACCACAGAACCCCCACTTTTTTTTATTTCTTTTTTTATCTTCTCTGTTCCTCTTCTCCTTCTTCTCTTTTTTCCTAAAGATTCAATCTTAAATGGCCTCTCGCTACAACTCCTACGATTCAAGGTCCTCAATCTCCTCGTACTTCTCAGACCCGTCTTCATCCGCTGAGCTAAGCTACAAGCGCTCAACTTCACGCGCAATTGTCAAGTCCAAACCAGCAGATTTGTCAAAAATCAAGGTAAAAAACAATGGAAATGATCACAATTTAAGCAAACTGGTGAAGAAATTCATGGAGAAGAAATCCGTATCTTCTGCGTCGAGTAAAGGGTCGTCGAGTAAGGCGGTGGGGTTGGTGATTCCATCGGATCTAATAGCTGAGGACTTGAAAAAGACTGCGAGGAAAGGAACTGGTTTTATGGGGTTGCAGAAGAAGTTATTTGGAAATGAAAATAAGAAGGAGAAGAAGGAAGTGAAGGCGCTGACAGAGGCGAAAGTGAATAATACGAGGACTTTAGCTATGGTTTTGAAGAGTGAGAGAGAGCTTTTGAGTGCTAATAAAGAACAAGAATTGGAGATTGACAAGCTTAAGCTGATGCTTGAAGACAAGAACAGAGAAGTAAGTAGTGATTTTGTTGGTTTTTTTTCCTCTTTGGGCTTTGAGCTTATGTTGGGTTTTTTTGTTTGTGTAGGTTGAGAAGTTGAAAGATTTGTGCTTGAAGCAAAGAGAAGAGATTAGGTCATTAAAAAACTCAATACTTTTTCCTGACGCAATGAATTCTCAGCTTCAAGAGTTATTAAAGCAGCAAGGATCAGAATTGAAGCAAGCCAAACAACTCATTCCAACTCTTCAGAGGCAGGTCACTTCCCTAACAGGACAATTGCAATGCTTTGCAGAGGATCTTGCTGAGGTATTGACCTGAAAAGCTATCAATTTTTGGATTTCTGAATGGATTTAAATGTGGCTGGAATGAAATTTAAAGATTGTGCATGTATAAGTTCCTTGCTTCCTAGTCTATGGGAGAATCTTTGAAGATACTAATGAAAGATTTGGTTGTATAAAGGAGCATTAAGGTTCTCCGGTGATTATTATGTAGGTGTTTGTAATTTTCCATCTTAATTAGCATCTTCAGTTTTAGTTTAAAATCAGATTCAACTTCAGATTATTAAAATCAAAGCTGTTCAAATAATAAGGTTTGTTATTGAAGGGTCTCAGGCATAGATATAAGACCTGACCTGCGGTCCCGGCCCAAGGTTCGACCTGGGGTCACTTCGGAATAGACCCGTCAATCGTTGATTTTTTAAGAAAAAAATGTCTGTTTTGGCAAAAATAAATAAATAAATGAAGACACCAGGTTTTTCACTTGACTAACCAAGGCCATGGCTCAGGGCCGATGAGTCACCGAGTTGACCTATTGGGTGATGGTTCTCAAGTGTATCTTTTGATGTCACATGTAATGAGATTACAGATCATTTTACATGCTGGATGTTATTTGCGTTTTTGTGTTTCTTTGCAATTTGTTGGTGTTCCAGGCAGCTTGTTTATTGATCAAACTGCGTTTTTATTTGAAGTTTGTTTAAAGATGGTATAGGCAGATGGGGTTGAATTCCCCAGTTTCGTCAAACACTCCTTTATTCACCACATTTGTGTTGATAAAATCTTCAAAATCCAAACAAGGATGGCTTTATGATAGAGTTTGGGGTGTACAGTTGTTCATTATATTTTTCTTCTTGAGAAGGTGAAGGCAGATAAATATGCAAGGGCACATATCCAATATCATAGCAGCTCACCAGGGACACCAACGTATGGTCATGAAGAAACTGCAAATTCCTTAGTAAGTATGCCATTTTCTTACTCATACTAAGCTATGGTTGACAGTTGTAAAACAAATAAGTTACTGTTTTTGTCGGAATTCTCCTGTGTCCCCTGTATTAAGAAAGGTCACTGTCCAACTCCTAGCAAAGAGTCACAGTTCCCTTTATCTATTTCCTTTTCTGAAAATGAATTTGGTGATTGTTTTTATATGCCATCAGGTAATAATCGTTGAGGTTTCCTTGTGGCTTAAGCAATGAAATGTTGTGTACTAAAAATGGCATGATCTTCTAAATTCTGCTTTACGAACTTTATAAGCTTGACGAGCCAAATTTTCTTTCCTTTACCTCTTCTTCCGTGACAATCTGTCTACAACAATTCAGGAGTTTAGCTCTTGCGATGGTGCAACCCCGGGTAGTCCAGATGACACGTTTCTTAAGGATTTTAATCCATGTTTAACACCCTATTGTGCCAAGAAAAAGTCCAAGGTCAGCAGACAACTCTCCTTTGAATCTTGACAATATCCGACCCAGAATGCTTGTCCTATTACATGCACATTTTAAGGATAATACTGAGAATGGACATTTCTTGTAGGAGTTCGAGGCAATGGGCTACGAATCTTCACTTGATGGGAGCTCATCCAGGAGCAATACACAAATGAGCAATGAACTTAGCTTCAGCTCTCGTGTCAGGAAGTTATCCAAAAGTTCAGACTGTTACCAGGATTCCACCACAGGAAGCACAATGACCCGAGCAACTCGCAGGTCAGATGAAATCAAAGGATCATACAGAAAGCAAATGCAGCAGCAAAGACATGTCTAGCAACAACCTTGGTGGTGCTTCTGCTCTCACGAGGCATGTCTGTCATGTCATCAATCGATGCCCTTTTGTACTTTCTATGCTGATTTTGGACTGAGTTGTGTTGTGGACATTGATGTAATGTCTCCTAGATGTAAACGGCACCGTCTAAGCACTTGAATAAGAGATGGAAAGCCATGTGTGAGTGCAAAACATGTTATAAGGAATGCTGCACGGTTGTGCTACAGTATTAGTCAAGTGCTATTTGTTTCAAATATGAGCTCCAAAGGGGGTATTTTGATGGTGCAAGCTCTTTTCTTGTTTCTTCTACCAAAATTTTGGTTTTGATGCCCAATGGAGAAATTTAGAAAAGGACAAGGGATTGTTCAGAAACATAGAAAAACTAGAGGGGAAAAAAAAACTTTTTATTTCAACGTAATATTTCTTCATCCAAATAATTGAAAGCTAGTTTTTTAGTTTTCTAAATTACAGTGAAGTTTAAAAAAACATATTTTATAATTTTCATAGTTTCTCTGCAAGTTTTTTTATTGTTTTTTCAAATAAAAAAAAATATGAGCAATATAACTTTTTTTATATATAAAAGCATTTTTAACTATAACGTAAGAGATTAGTATTTATTTTTTATTTTTTCATAATTAGTTATTGTCATGAATTTGAGTTTTGTTATAAATCCAACATAAAGAGTTTATATTTTTAGTTAATAGCATAACCTTTTAATGACAATTTTTAATATTAATAAAACAAAGTAAACGTTTTATAATTAGATTATTATAAATATAAAAATATTTGGATGAATATTGTCAGGTATAGTTTGATTTTCTTATAAAATACAGTTGTAATATCAACGTATTTTTTTATGAAAAAAATTATTTTTGAACCCATTTTTCATTTTTTTTTAATGAAAAAGATACACTGAAAAAAGAAATTGAAAAAAAAACAGTTTTTTGTCAATGAAACTATTCAAAATTCAAAAACACACAAAGTGCTATAGGCAAAAACCAATCAAACAAGGCTCCACTATAGGCTCTATCTAGTGGAGATACTTTTAAGCTGATCATAACTTTTAAAATTATGTAGTTTTTATTATTTAAACCTGATTTCATCTTAAATTATCATTACAACCTGGGTTCGAATAAAAGCTATGATTTATAGTTTTTCTTAAAACTGTTTTTTCAAACCACAACTATAAAGATGATTATTGTCAATACATCAGGAAGGGATTTCTAAAGCGGATTATAAATCATGTTTAAATCTATGCGTAGTAATGTTAAGGAATCATCTCACCTAAAAGCTCAAGCTGTTAGGTGAAGCTTCAAAATATGATTTATATTATTCTCTAACAAGTAATATAGTCACAAATGAAAATGAGATCAGATATAGAAACACTAAAAAGCATGCTATTATACAGAAGCAGCTTTTGAAAACTCGAAAAAAAGAAGCGCTCAAAACTTGTGGTGGAGAACACAATTTATTCATCGTTTTGCATTAAAACATTCACATACATTTTGATAGTGAAGACCTAACTCATTACATTGCTGCAGATCTCCATCATAAACATAATCTTCAGTACCTTAGGCCATCCCACCACTAGTAGCTGTCCTAATTATCTGAAAAAGGGCTGCCACACAGAGGAACAAGAAATTCAGCAGCAGTGAATGCATAAACATCAAACACGAGTTATAATTATGGCACTATAAAACATGGTTCTGAAAAAGCAAGACATTGAGGTGGTATTATTTTTATCAGCTATCCGAGATACACATCTCTTTCAAACTAGTCATTCACCTTTAACATTTCAGTGCTTTAAACAAGCAGTCACCTTCGGGTCCATTTGGAAGTGTATTCTCAAAACTGATCATTAACTAAATGGAGGTTTAAACAGAGTTCACATAGATAACTTTCATTTGATGCAGCTGAAAACAAACTACAGAAGCTAAATGACAGAAATCAAAGCGAGACATTCATATGAATATATCAATAGTGTAAGAGTTTAGTGGGAATAGGGGAAGAAAGACTAGAATCACCCACAGTATCTCTCCACCTCTCACTTCAGCAGTGACCAATAAACATGCTGAAGAGGACACATATCACTAGCTATACATCAAAGTTCTTTTGATACCAAGCCAACAATTACACAACAAAAAGCACCTCCAAAAATTGGCTGCTACAAAATTTCACAATGGATAATGCTAAACAGATTATGTAGACCTATGCATTTTCACGAGCGGAAGATTGAAGTAGCAAATTCATAAAAATAGTGCACAACAATAAGATAAACAGAATTTAAAGAGTTCGACATGGTAGAAAGAACATACATGATCCAATAACCACAAAGACAAAGAATCCAAGTAGTATTGGCCCAACTGGGTAGTCATTTCCCTTCTTTGTCGAAGTTTCAGGAACAGATCCTCTCTTAGTGATATTCTTCTGAAACTTTGCCACTTTCTTCTCTGAAAGGCGCTTCGAAGTTGTCTGTAAAATCCAAATGATAATCAAAACAAGTTTCTGTATATCCTATCTAACCAGGCAAAGAACATAAATGTTAGACTAACAAAGCTTGGCATCATATCAAAACCATTAGGCTACAATCAACCTTCAAACTACGACTAACAAAACTGCAAAACTATTCCAAAATCACAATAAGAGATGAAAATTGTTTGCTGCTACGGTGCTATCACAAACTTCTTCGGTAAAATTGTGAAATTAAAATCAAAATATCCATTCTGTGACACAACTGAGATGAGCAATATCCATTTCTACCTTTTCCTTTACATGCCTTTTATTTTATTTCCTTTCTCCAATTTGAAACTTTTATTTTCCTATTTAACAAGAAGAAAATTTTATTGAAAAGAAAACATGTAAGAATAAAAAATTTGACCAATTTTAGCACAAGGATCCACTAAAAACAAACCCTTTATTCAAGATTCAACAAATAGGAGCCTCTTTCACATACTTTAGACCCAATACATCAACTAAACTCAAACAGAACAGCTGACCCATCAATAACATGCAAAAGATGATCATACCAAGCACACGCAACAAGATCATCGATTCATATTTGAGACTTGTACAATTTAGAGCGAACAGCAATAAAAAAACTATAATTGTTCAATGAAAACAACAAGAGAGAGAAACCCCACAACCATGTATTATCATAAAGCACAATAGGAAAACAAACAAAAGAGGAGAATTCATTACCATTGTTCTGGTGTCTCCGCGTGAGATGCAAGGGTTCCTATTTTCTAACAAGGAGAAGCGTTGTTGCTGGTGGTTTATTTTAGAGGTGAGACATGGCACAGAACAGCTGTCTGTTTCTTATAAGTAGTAGTAATTGTCTTCGACTCCAGCTGGCTGGATTGGTAAGAGCGCACTTAAATGGAATGTTGACTTTTCCTTACTTTTTTTTTGCAAATTCCATTTCTGAAATTGGAAATGAAATATTAACCTCCCAATATTTCATGAAAAATAAATAAATTATTTAAATTCCCTTCATTACAATGATTTGATCCTGTCTAATTTAACTAAATATCTCTTCAGGACAAGGTTATGGTTTTTTTTCTTCATATTTTTAAAACATGACTGGTATTTCATTAAATATTATATTAATAAATCAATTTTAGCATGAATTCATAATTAGTCCTAATATTATAAAATAATAATAATTACAATCATAATACCATATTGTAATTTTCAGTGAATAATAAATATTCATGTTCTGATTTACAGTGAAATAATTGGTGGTCAGTTGAGCATAGGTGTCCGTCTCATGATAAATCAAAAATGTAATCTGATACAATATATTAACTATTCTTCTAATATAACTCAGAAATTCAACTCATTTGTTTATAGAAAATATTCAAATATTTATTTTGTAAATTTGTTAGTCTTAATCTTAGAACTTGTTCATCTGCCACCACTCGCACTTACAATAATTTTAGTTTCCAAATCACCCTTTTATCATATAAACATTATTATTAAACTCTACCTATTTCATGTCTCGCTAAAAAAAACTGTAACTTTAATAATAATTTTTTTTTTGACTCGAACACTAAAAATTAACCTGGTGACTTGGAGCTTTTTTTTCAGATCAGCCATTGTTAATCTTCTTGAAAATTTCATTGGTAGTAATTGTCTATTACTCTAAATAATAAAAAAGAAGAAAAAAAGAGGTCTAGTAAAAAGACTTCCAGATTCAGAAACTCGAGCTGAACGGTAGATGATGGAAACAAAATGCTCGAATGAGCTTGTAGACCATCAGCATCCACATAACAGAGAATGGAAAGTATAAAATTTTTGCTATGATTCCTCAATAATCTTGTATTTATTGCTGATGCAGATGAAATTATTATTGATTTCAAAGGAGGGGATATCATAATTTCCCAAACCTGTTGAATTATACAAAAATGAGAGCATTATTCAACAACGATATGTACATGAACCGAAGAGCCAGATGAGGAAGGGGCACAGATTACAAAAGCATGAAATCGATTCTTTTATATATCTATCTAAAAGGCTTCTAGTACTGAACATATGCAGGAGAAAGAAGGGTACGAATAACAAATCTGTTTACTCTATCAAAATTGAACTGTGTTGCGAAAGGAAATCCCAAGAACAAATACCCAGCCAGCAATGGTTGGTGTTGTAATCGAGACCAAGCCTACACCTTGGAGAGCCGAGACCAGGATGATAACTTGTGGAATGGCAACTTATGTGCAGAATGTTAAGGTAATGGAGAGCGGTTACCAGTTATGCAATTGAGCGGTTACGTTTTTTACCACAGGGTGATATTCTGTATGCATGTGCCTTTTAGCCTTCTCCGAACCAGGGTGGTCAAGCCACTCATCGTATAAGGATTTAACAAGAGGATTCTCAAAGGGATCTTTTACCAAAATCTGCATGTCCAAAAACAAAAAATTGTTAAATTATGGAGGCATAATTATGGAAAGACAAGAACTGTAAAACAAGCGTGGTACACAGAGACAGAACAGGCAAAGCATGTGCATGAAATAATCCCCGTTCAAGTTACCCTTTTCAATAGAGGGTGGGGGGAGCTTAGGTGTATTCGAGCAGTTTGATTCATCCATGAAAACAACAACAGCACCACTAATGTAATTTACTTACAGACCACCAGATTTTTATATCACTTTGTTAATCTACTATGTTCAGCAATCTCCAAGGTGAGCTTGCATGTCAATAAATAATCTATGACAGACCAAAAAAGTCGAGCCTTAGAAGTGGTGCAGCCACAGGAATAGCAGAATTCAAATCCCTGAATAGATCAGGTTTGATATCTCCTCCTTTTGAGAACAGCTTTGATTGTAAGAGTACCTCATAAGCACAAATACATAAGGTCAAGAGCCATAAGCATTAAGCTGAAAGTTGTCGATGGTAATGTGTTTGATTATACATGGCACAAAACAAATTAAACATGAGCCTCTAGATTTTTTTTTAAAAAAAAAAAACATCAAAAAAATCACAGTATGCATAGCCCTACAAAATATCTGCAATGCTAGTAAAACTCACATTTTCCATATAAATAGTTTCTAACGACTGAAGCAGCTCCCTTGGAGATTGTTGAGGCTTTGGCTTGATTTGACCACCACCATTCAGGCAACCTGTTTGATCAAAAAGCTTAATCAGTAAAGAATGTGTCAAATTTCAAGTGAAAACTGAATACCAATTAGATTAAACTGAAAGCCCCAATCAAGTGAAGATAGAAAGAGAAAAAAAGAAACCTGATGGGCATGCCATAATCTCCACAAAATGATAATCACATCTTCCCATTTTGACTTTTCTTACAATATTTTGTAGGTTTTGAAAGCCGTAACATAGGGCAAATTTCAGTACAACTTTTCCATCCACCTACATAATCAGAAATATCACATCAGAAGCAATAACTAGATGTTAAAGTATGCACATAGAATTATCAAGTGTGATTAAGGCTTATGTAATGGAAATAAGGTAAACAAGACACGGAAAAGATAATACTTTTTGAAATACAATGCATGTCACTTATCTGTGATGCATCAAGAAACTGTATTAAAAATCAGAGTACAATTTCATCTTCTAGAAGAAAGTAACAGATACGAGAAAGCATAACTTACTTCCAATGTAACTTCACGGAAATCCATGTTTCTAAGACTTCTGAAGGCCAAAGGCCCTTCTACTTCTCTTCCAAAAAGCATTCTAGCAGCATACCGAAACACAGTTTCAGCATAACCACCAGAACTTCCAGGTACTCCATAGAGATATCCTTCTTCACTAACATTTGTCAACCTGTAGAATGATCAGCACAGTATTTATACATCAGCACCTCAACCACATGGGGATGGAACCTCAGAAAGATGATTGTGGTTTATAGGACAACTGAGAACTCTTACATTTTATCTAGAGGTGAGTCATCTAAGGTTTCAATATCCACTGCTTTTAACTGCAATTTGACCCCAACAGACGGAAGGAACAAATAAACACCAGTCATCTCTCAGAGCTTGGACCAGAAGAAAAAAGGCAGAAATGAACAAGAAAGCTCACATAAACTATCAAAATTGGAAATCTCAATCTCACCTTTATCAAGTCTAAGATTTCTCCGGTTGTCAAAACTGAATCAACCTCTGTAATCCTTAGACTATTCTTGTTTGCATCTCCTTGTTCCATTTCAAAAACAAAGTCACCCCTTGCCGCCTCAAGCTTCTTATCATAACAAGGCATCACAGTCACATGGTAAACCTCATCTGGCCTATCAAAAAAGTTTTTACCAATTACATAATTCAAGCACAAATGAAATCAGTAAGCTAACTCAATTTTTCTTCATTATTCCTAACTTTTTTTTTAATAAAAAAAGAAACTACAAGGTTAGAGTGGTTGGGGGGATTCAGATACAGTGAAGGTTCTTTTTCATTTGTTTGCATTGTCTTCATTAATTTATTTACTAGCACAGAAGAGGGGTAGGGGATGACTAAACAGGAGTGAAGGGGATTGGTCCCCTTGTATGCACAAAAGAAGACCAAGAATGCATAACCAATTGCATATAATGACTACTAATCTTAAATAGAGAGATTAACCATTATAGGGCATTTGAAGATATAGGTTTCCTCACAAAATAAAGTAGGTCATTCCAATGTTAATGTTTAGAAGGTACAATTTATTACAGACCTGCAACTCCCAACAAAACATGCTTCCCAAAATAAAGCTTAAAGCAAAAATAGGAAAGCACAGACGACTGGAATAAATTTGTTTACCTGAGGCCCATTTTTTGGCAAATGTGATGCTTAACGGTAGCTCCAATTGTTTGTTGTGGGCTCTTCACGGACGATACATAAGGCAGAATGTAGGATCCTAGTTGCTTTTCAGCATAGCATATCCAACCTGCAATTACAGAGAACATACAAGTAAAACAAATTTACATCAGAGAACCTTTCCTCTCACATGGGCCCACATTCCACAGCCCCATACATAGCCACATTTCATCACAGATTATGCCATCAGAAGCATTCTAAATTTTAATTATGATTTTGTATGTTGGCAGGGTGTTTTAGTTTTTTATTCTCTTTCCGTTGTTCTTTCCTTTTCTTTTCTAGGGTAAAGTAAGGAAGGATGCTATTTATTATAATAGGATAAGAAATTTACCTGGACAAGCTGACGAAAGCATAGGCAAAGATGGATTAGATTTTTCATCAATGTTCAACTGGCTCTGTTTGTACTGACAGATAAACTCATTACAAGTCTCTATAAGTGTTAAGTCCCTGCTGCAACTTGTATCAAATACAGCCTTCACTCCCAATGACTTAAAAAATGTTGTCAGTTTCTTAAAAACCTGAAAACTCAAAAAACATCTTGAGTCGTTAGAATTTTGCAGAAAAGAAACACCATATTATCTCAAATCCTATAAAAATACAGCCCAGTGACCACCTGAAGTGGAGAGATGCCTAAATAAACAGCGAGAGAAGCTCTTGATTGCGGAGACAGAGAAACAATGATAGCTTTTCCTTTGTCAATATTAGATAAGAACTCATCCAAACTCTGCTTCTCAAGCATAACTGTCTCTGCTGACGTTATACACCCGCTGCATCATCACATGAAAAAAAACCATAAATCCTAAGCCTCTACTCAGCCAGGATTTTGACAACAACAATATACATGTCAATACTAAGCATCACAAAATTTTCACAATTCCCGTTGATTCCACATATAACCTTGATCAATAACTAAACATCCCCATATCATAAATATTTAACCACTACTTATCACCAACTAAAAATAAAAATAAAATCTATTAAACACTAAATTACATAAATTCTTCACAACCTCACTCATCCCATATTCTTCTACCTTCATCGGTAACAAAATCTCCACACCTCCTTCATTAGTAACTGAGCATCTCTGACTTTAATCATAATTATCTAGACCTCAACTTAGTCAAAGAGATTACAAATGAAACACATTTTAAACACTAAATATCATAAAACTTCCACACTCCCATTAATCCCGTATTTAATCTATCTTCATTGGAGACCCAAATTTCCAAAAATCAATAAAATCCACATTTCATTTTGCCTTCAACAGCAACTGCAAGTCTCTAATTTACTGTTCTTAACAAAATCAACAGCAAGAAATTACCTGCAAGCCAAACAGTCCTTGAGAGAAATTTTAACAGGGTCATTCTGCTCTTTATTAGCAATAGCAACCTCAAAAAGAAAAAAAGAAAAAAAAAGGAAACAAAAATCAATATTCTCGCTCAAAAATACAAAAAAAATCACAAAGTTGAAAACTTTAAGCTAAATCGACTCTAATTTGCTAAAAATAATCTCCAGGACTTGCAGAAATACCTCAGTTTTGTCGCGTTTTCTAGTGTTAGGTGTTGTCGTTTTGAGGCCTTTCAGAGAAACGACACAAGCTTGAGAAGGAGCAATAAAGTCACTCAGATCTCCGATTCTCAAACTCGGTGAGAATTTCTCTGACATGTCGTTTACTCAATTAGAGTTTTTGATAATCCGAAGAGAGAAATCGAAGATCAAACACAGAGAGATTCCAGCTAGGTTTTTCAGAGATATAAAATTTGGCGGAAATGACTGTTATTTTAGTACTTACGGAAGAGAAGTACTATAATGTGGTCAGGTGTAGCGTTTGGAAGTTGGTTAGCGTATAGGATGTGATGGCTATGTGGAAAACGAAAGGAAATGATCCTACGTGTCAATGGTTGTTGAATATTTGTCTTATTGGCACCTGTCGACCACATGCCTTGTAGAATATTCAATTTTTTTTTTTTTAAAAAAAAAAACAATCGGTTTAGATTCTGATTCTAGCTTGTACCAAAAAGGAAAATTCAAGTACAATGCCGATTCAAGCAATAAATTCTTGATTTTTCTTTTCTTAAAGTTGATAGTGAATATAATTTTAGTTTTTTTTAATTATTATTATACATTGATAGACTGATTGAAAATGTAATGTATCAGAAATATATATGCATTTTATGAATTAATATTATTTGTATTAAGAGAATTTGTTAATTAATCAAGATATTATTTAATTTGGATATTATTTAGATTTTAAATTTAAATCAAAATGGAATATATACTCTCCAATTAGATCCATATTATATATCAAAAAATGGTCACTATTTCTTTTAAGATGACTTTTGCATGGAATTTGATATCTTTATGTTCTCGTGATGTGTGGTAAAGTTCCAATAATGGGGCGGGACTAAATTACATAGAATTTGATTTCATTGGACTAAATTGTGAAAGTGAATCATTCTTGTGATGTTTGTTAAAATTCCAATATGGGGTGGGGGCAAATTGAATAGCATCAAAGTTTTTCTATCTCAAAATATGATTTGGCCAATTATTTAGGTTTTTTGGTTTTTTTTCTTATTCTAAGATATAGATAAATCCTTTTTTGTATAGTTTTAGGTGATAGCGTAAATATTTTATAATATTTTCCTATGGTAAGCACAAGAGCATCTTTTGTATAGACAAATAAATCTCTAGATCATATGGGAAATTATTGTACTTCCTCAATGTAGGTCAAGACACAATCTATTATGCATAGTTAATTTTCTCATCATCTTAAATTATGCAATGAAACTTTTATATTGGTTTATTTTTTTATTTTATGTTATTTTATTATTTTTATATTTATTTTTTCATTCAAAAAGGTACTGGCTCGTATGGTTATATGTTAATGCGTTGGTGATGTCTGTGCTTTTTAGGCATCGCGTGCGATGCCACCAATTGTCTAAACTTGATTTTTTTTTTGTTATGTTTCTATAAGTATCATCGAGTCTTTTTTTATTCTCTTGATGTGACATGTGATAGTTGTTAATTGGTTGTTTATCATCCATTGATATTTTTTTTTTTACTTTTCTTTATCTCTCTAAGTAAGCACATGTATGTCTTTTATTTTAGTTTTCTTTTCAATTTTAATCTGGATGTTTTGGACAACTTAATTTCAACATTGACCTTCTTACAAAAGTTTTTTATTATTTTAATTTAGTCTTTAAATTATATTTTATCTTATCTTATTTTTTTTTAATTTGATGCTTATTCTTTTTATTTCTCATCTTGACCATTGTTTTTTCTTGTTAGAGTTTTATTGGTTTTCAATTTTGTCCTTCAATCAAAGTTTATGTTTTTTTTTTAAAAAAAAAATTAGCCCTCATTCTTTTAATTTCCTTTTCCTTTTGTTGATTTTTTTCTTCAAAAAAATGGTTTTATCTCTTATTTTCTTAATTACATTTTTTACGTGGTCAACTTTTTTCCTGGTTACATCCTTTGATATTCGATCAGTTCAGGTTGGGGTTTTATAAAAAAAAAAAATAATATCTGCCATGCTTTCAATTTAATCATTCATTCATGAACAAGTTTTAAGTGCTAATATGGTTAGAAATCTTTCCCCCCTTATTTTATTTTACAATTCCATCTTTCTACATTAATATTTCTTGAAAAAATAATTTTATGGATATCTTCAATTTTTATTCAATCGGCTAGTCTCGATCGCATTATTTAGACCTCAATTTGAAAAAATAAAAATAAAAAATTTTCAACCACTACACAATGTACACAACATTAAAAGGGCTCCAAAGAAGGAGCCTGTTCTGGTTACATTGGGGAGTGACTCGTAAATCATGGGCAGTGTTTGTATGACGACAAAATCACAGAGAGGGAACCTTCTTGCGAGTACTGAAGATCAAACAGAGTGCAAATATTAATTTGACATTCATATATAGATGCGAAAAATACAAGGTAGGTAAACTATGGCAAGCAGCATGAACAATCCTAATCAAAATCCAGCACTCCGAGTCACAGGGAGTTGATAGAGGAAGCATGCTAAAGACGCAAACTATAGATGTCAGCATTGAGATCACAGAGCATACACCAGTGTTATTTGCATCTTTTTCATATGTAACAGAAGGCTACCATATTACAGGACACTCCGAACCACTTATATATGGTGGAGCAGGGCGGTGCGATGACCAGAAACGGTGGTTCTGAGAACCTACCACCTTGCAGTGTCCTTGTTGCCGCCGTACAAGCGGAAGAGACTGAAACAAGAGATACAAGACAAGACAACCATGCTTGCACTGACCAACACCGCGCTTGCTATTCCCTCGCCAACTTGGTTACAGAACTTTCCATACATGTTGCATATCTTCATCCACTGGAGATCAGTCTGTCCCAACTTTGCAAATGCTGCTGATTGCGCAGCAGCTGCCACTGCGGACAACGATAGGTATGCCATCATCTGCACAAACAAGTTGGTGTGGAAATATATCAACAAGTTCTGATCTCGTACTTTTCCAAGGATAGAAACAAGTGCCATCAAGCACAAATGAAAAAACTCATTCATAATGAAATCAATGTCTTTGTTATATATAAGTTCTACCATGGAACCAAATATAACCAGAGTATCTACTAATTCAGATGCCTTTTCCGGTCCTATCCTGATGGCTTCAAGCATGGGGAAACCCCATAAAATATCATCGCCAAGAGTTAAGGTTAAGCATACATGCCACTTTCTCTCTGCGTGCCAATCTAATGAATACATAAGTTTCCCAGTAGCTTATCAATACTGCTTCTACGATCACTTTTGAGATGGCAGTGGGTTGTCGGTATCAACCCAGGAACTCTGGAGTAATCAAACTCCTTCTCCAATATTATTTTATATCTTATTTCGGAAATCTGCCCTACCGGCATTAGTTTGAGTTTGAGATCCACAAGTGTTTCTCATTCTCAAAAAGGAACAACTCTACATCAATGAATAATCATAAGATAGAAGACTACAGATTATTCATAACATTTAATTTCCACCACCTGGTATGCCAACTGCTAAAAGTTACAGAAGCTCTCGGGAGAAAGGATTACGAAATCCTCTCCTTTTCATTTCTATATAGCTTGGCTTCACTATTATTTTTATTGAATGCATGTCACATGATAGATATTAATCTTAACCAGCTTTGCATAACAAACACCATCCACCCCATGAACCTCAAATTTTCAGGTAGCATACTCCTGAAAAATGCAATTACACATGGCATCTGTCGATATAGAATAGAAAGATTTATATTAAAGAAATTGAAAGGAGCTTCATCAGCAACTGGGACCACAGATATTAATGAAGGCCAGTGACAGTATGCATAAGACACCGCTATAACTGGTACTCAATTTTGTCGCTCACAAGGAAGGTTTGACCAGCTCAATTGTCTTGCTCTGGTTGTAAATTAACAAAACTATACCAAACCAGCAATGACGTTTAAATCCTAAAACCAGACCCGTAAACCTCTTCAAAACACTAGTGTGCATTCCCAGACAAATCCTTAAACAAGCAACAGCAGATTTGCTAAACCTTACTGAACTAGTACTGACATTTAAATCCTAAAATCTGACCCTTATTAGCTGTTCAAATCATGTGATACCTGAAAAACACCAGGTCCAACTTGACCAAGCCATCACAAATGAGAAATGATTTCCTGCAGCGAGTTATGAGCATATGATTCCACCGATCAAGGATGGTGTTGTATTGAATGAACTAAGTGGGAAACTGGGAGCCATTATTGCAAGAAATCATTTTGTGAGATGTCATTCAAGGAATGAAGAGTCTACTGGTGGCCTTATGTGGTTTCAGCTTTCTCATAAAATTAAATGCACTTCTTGCTCTTGACACCAACCACCATAAGCACACGCTAATTCTAACTAACACATTAAATGTAAAAAGCTTCCTCAACAATATCAACTCTTATAGTTAAGATTAATTTTGACAAAATTTATTAATCTAAGCCAAAAGTTTTGGTTTTTATTGAAAAATTAGTTAGACAGTTGTCTAGCTGGAGTAGCAAATGGTCGGGACAGATTGACATCAACAGGAAGAGCCTAGAGACTGACACAATCTAGATGAAAGCATTAATGTTAGCAGTCAAGTTGGCATCAATATATCACTTGCTCACCAAAGCTGAAAACAACATGAAACTGGAGCAAGTGTTAAAAACATCCCATAAGAAAATACTTTAATTGTGGATATAAACCATAGACCTGGCACTGGAGAACAGCACACACAAACAAAAAATGTTGCCCTAAGAAATAAAAAATAAAGAAATCCATACCTGATCACCAGAGAAAATAACCCAAGCTAAGGGCTTGCTGAACAGAACACTGCCTTTAACCATGCCCACAACACAGCGCACCCCTTGAATTAATGAGTAGGCTGCGGCTATCCCATTAGCCACCACCAAAAAGCTGCATCAAAACAAACCCAAGTTAGTAAACTTATAATCAAACAGAAAGATTCAATCTTTGGAGCCATTTTTTAATGAAATTGAGAGAGGGGTTGATCAGAATCTTACACGAGAGCTTTCATGTCAGTGAATCTTGCTTTCTTTCGAATTGAAAAGATTTCCTTAACTTGAGTATCTGTAGCAACAAGAACAACAGCAAGAACTCCAAAACCACATATCACACACCTCAAAACCAACTCTGCTAGCCTCACCCTCCTATCAATAACCTTCAAGTTAGTGCCATGATAAACTGGTACATTTCCAGGACTAACACCAACACCTAAATAACTCATCTTTTTCGTTCTCAGAAGAAGAGGAGGAGTTAAAAAAAAGAATTTCTAAGAGTCTAAGAGATTGTAAGCAAGACTCCAAGTCTCTCAAACTCAACGCACCATCCACATCTGAAGAGTTCACCTACTTTAAATAGACAGACAGACCCACGAAAACAATATTGTGCATGCTTTTTTTTTTTTCTTGTATACACACACATGTGCACGCATAAATTTATTAAATTGTTTTTTAAAATGATTTTTATTAAAATGATAACTGTTTTTTAAAATAAAATAAAATTTTTTTTTTTTCAAAAATAATTTTAAAACGCAATGCAAATAAACAAAATCAAGTGGCCAAAGGAGGAGGCATGCAGAGACACCAGCAGAAAGAGCATCATCGGACACATTTAGCCATTTAGGACAGCATTTATGGCCACCGTGAAAAGAAGGGAAAATGTATACTTTTTTCTCTGCGGAGAGGCAGCAGTTGCTCGTCCCAAGGGAAAAGGATCAGGCCTTAAAGTAATAAAAGTTTTGCTCAAGAAAATATATTTACTTTCATTTCTACAATTAAATATATTTTTCTGCGGAGTGAGCGCAATAAATTATGCGTATTTCCTTGCAAGAAAATGAAATGAAAGCTGAATAAAAAAAATAAAAAGTGCAAAGCTGATCAAGATGACGAAAGTGGTATATTTGGTGTGGTGGTGGTGGAGCCATGTGGGGTGGCAGGTTTAGGTGAGTGGTGGTTTCACATGTATTCATTTGGCAATTTATCTTTTTTGAAGAAGATGGGTTTGGAAATCCCACCTTCAATTCAAGTCTTGTAATTGTAATGATTTCTTTTCACTAAAAGTCAAAAGGCAATATGCAATTGGCAATTTTTTTTTTTTTTGTAATAATTATTATTTTTAACCTTTTTATTTTCAAATTATATTGTCTCTTCTTGTGCTTTGTAAAACATAAAATACCCTTTTGTCTAACCAGTTAGGGTGCTGACATGGTGTGATCTAATAAAGAAAATTCAAGTTCATCTATGATCTAATTGATTTAAAAAAAATAAATTAAAAATCTAAAGACGCTATTATTTTAGAATTTTTATTAAATCATCTATATGTGATCCGAGCCTTATCTTAATTTAGATTTAATATTCATAATCAAAACGGGATCATATATATTAGAAATTGCATTACCAAGAAAAAATCACTTATATACAAAATCGTACAGTTCAGCTTGTAATTAAGGACAGTAATTAGTAGAGATAATTAAGGAAGCAACTACTTAATTAAGGACGACACCAACTACTTAAATTCCACCAAGAGTGGAGAGAAGAGCAACAACCTCCCCTCCACTCACTTCTCCATGATAGTTCATGGACTTTCCTTACATGATAAAGACTTCTTGTCTGAGTTTGGAACCAAATTGATCATATCCTCTTATCCAAAACGAAATCAATATATTTATGCAGTTAAGTCTATTCCGTAGTATAGTTGAGATTGTTTTTTATTGTAAATTTTATTCAAAAATACATCAAAATTATATTTTTTTATTTTTTAAAATTATTTTTGATATCAATATATTAAAAAAATTAATTTAAAAAAATAAAAATATTTTTTTTTCAAAAACGCTTTGAAATGCATTAAATTTGAGTGTAATTTATAGCATTCTCCAAAAAAAAAGAAAAAAAAAACTTACGGTATATTCATGCATGGAGCGTCGGCTAGATTGTAATCATGTAGCTATAAATAAATATATTCATAATATTACGAGAGACATCCATACTATCAAGAGCTCTAGATTATTTATAAATATCTACTTAATTTAGAAGTAAATGAATCAATTTCTCACCAGCATATAGTTTCTATTTTTCTTTTATAAAAAAAAAAATCCAGCCTTTTCCTTTCGGTCCCTTGTGACACGTAGAAGTAGATGTGGGAATTGGAACGTGTGAAGGTACACACATTGAATGCCTGTTGGGATTCAATGGGAGGGGTCATGGTCAGCATGGCCCTACTTTTGCTAAAATCCATGATTTTGAGCAGATCGAAACCCTAGCCCTAGCAAACTTCCCCATAATAATAATAATAATAATAATAATGTTAGGTTATTATAAATGCTGTATTATATGGTACGTCAACATTTTATCTTATCTTTTTGTATGTGCATGTATGGCTATTTAATCTTGAAAAGCTAGGCTGAAGCTTGGCAATTGTAGCCCAACTTGTAACTAGTCGAGGAGATGATGTACAAGTTATATATGACCGAGGTGGTACAAGTTATAGAGTGTAGCGTTTACTTTTAGGTTGTAACAATCTACAATTAATACGAGATTAAATTCTAGATTGGCTAATTAATCATGTGTGTAATTTCAGAGTTTCTTTTATTAGATTTTACCAAGAACAAGTAAACTAAGATTTAATCAACTTGATGTTGATATCAAAACGGATTGAAATTAAATTCCAATTCTAATCAAGTTTTGATTCGTAGATTTTCCAGGTTAACCTGTTGGATCAATTAAGGTATAATAACCATGTAAAGCAACTCAAAATAATAATAATAAAAACAATTAAAAAACACATTTAAATAGTTACAGAACTTGATTGGGATAAGACTAGAATTATGGGTGTGATATCAACTACGGTTGAACTTTAACTTTTAAAGGGTATTTGGGAATGCGTTTGGAAAACGCTTTTGAAAAGAATTGAAATTTATTTATTTATTTTTTATTTTAAATTAAAAAAATAGTGTTTTTAGGTCATTATGTGTTGATATTACAAATGATTTTTATAAACTAAAAAAAAAAATATCATTTTGATACATTTCTAAACGAAAAACACTTTAAAAAACAATCTCAACCATACTCTCAAACATGTACTCATCTAGATCTTGCAACTATGCTACAATCATCACATGAACCAATAATTATTGAATGCAACTATGTTATAAACATCAATATAAATATAAATGCGGGGGCATAACTTGAATGCAACAAGTAACAAGGCATTCTGAAAAGGAAAGAAAAAAAGAAGAAGCAACGATCCAAAACTAGTACTAGTAAAACTTGTCTTTTTAAGACCAAGCCAAATTTTGCTGCTATATGAAACAATTCATAAAATATATATTTGATCCAAAATCTTCAATTCCCTAGATTGTTTCACTTTCACTCACGGAAGGTACTCAAATTTGCAGGAGTGTTGACCTGTCATGAGAAATTAATAAGAAAACGCGATGTCAATTTCTTGTTTAGCACCACATTAATTCAATAAATCAACAGGAAAAAAAAGGATCTAATAGGGAAACCCAATAAAGAACTGCATGATATTCTAGGGATCCAATTGAGTATCAATTAAAAGTTGGGGGGCTAATTTCTGAAGTTTTCAGCCAGAAAAACTATCTTACTTGGATCAAGATCAGTGATGAGAGCAGCAGAATTGAAGTAACAAGTTGCTCCTCTATGCTTAAACTTCTGATAATAATTATTGAAGGCATAGGAGGCATGATCCCTTATAGTATTGGGCATATAACAAGGTTGATTCAATTGTATCTTGCTGCAATCTGCACCTCCCTTTCCACAGGCCCAGTCCATGGCTCTCTGCAGCTCATCATCTGGTGTTTGTTCATCAGCTATGCACCATTCCTCAAACTGGCCCTCTATAAATTCACCAATAATCACAATCACAGCACGCATTTACTGAATCATCAGCGAGAAAAACTGTAGCCTGATTAATGATTTACCTGATTTTTGCAGCATTAAAGCAAGGAAGGACAGGGCCAGGAGGAGAATCCATGGAAAACTTGGTGGCATTATGACAGAAACCTGTGTCGATCCCTTGAAGTGAAAACTCATATGACCAGAAACAGTTCTGATAAGTCCTGTGTATTTATGAAGTGAATTTGCTGACCTCAGAGATGATATCCACTTTTTATAAAGTTGAGATTCCAATCTATCTACGTTACTTCGATCTTACGGCAGGAATTCAGGATTTGTTTAGAATACCTATATTACCCTGATTCTCTTTTGCTGTTCTTGCTACGTGTTCTGCAGTACTTTCTTCCATATCAATTTCACCAGCTTGTCTGATTGAGTTTAGCCAGGTTAACTAGATCATTAAAAATCTTATCCGGGTCAGTATATTTATACAGTTCAACTAAAAAATCTAGTTCGGGTTAGGCTCCAAGTCTCTGGTTTTCTAGTTCAACCTGACACTTGTCATGTCCAGGCACGTTTAACAATTATATGGGTGTCATCAAGGCTCATGTCTTGTCTGATTTAACTAAAAACTCAGCCAGGTCAGGGACAAGATATTAGGTTTTGTAAGTAAACTCACCGAAACAGAACTGCATTTAATAACTAAGGGTTCATGCCCTACTATGTAATTATGCATGCAGCAATACCCATAAACATGACCTTATTTTAATGGTCAGCAAGTTGCTAGCTAGTTTTTAGTGATCCAATAACTATCTGATCAGCTTAATTATTGGGATTTTGCACGAAACATTTAACCAAAACTTACTTCATACTCACATGGAAATTTATTTCCCCCCAAAATTGTTGTTTAGGTTTGTTTTAACATTCATGGGTCGATAGCCTTACGTTACAGAATGAAAAATACAAACGACCAGATTGGTTTTTTGCTCATAAAGCTACAGGTAAGCAATGTGCAGTACTGAGGCTTTAACTTTAATCTTTTGACGCAAACTAAACAAAAGTGAAAGGAGGCAATCAGGCAAATCACTCTTTGGAATTCCTGTCAAGCTATTCTTCCAAAAGGTTCTTGGTGTACTGATGCAGCAAGCAAAAGAACTTTAACCTTCGAGGAGTGTCAGCTTGAAACAAATTCATCAAATCATTGTATTTTTGCAGCACAGGAATGGTGTGAATCATATACATTCCATGATAATTCCAACTTCCTAGCTCTAAAATCAATCTACCAGGTAGTTGGCTAGGGTGCGGGCCATTTGCATGAGCAAGGTCTGCTGTTTGCTTACATTGTAGCAGAGATAATACCATTCCTTTATTGGTGCCAATTTGACACAGGGAAGGTGAAACATTAAATTTTGGATTCCATGTAAAGCACTTGGATCATGTATAATCTACTTTCAGACTAATCTGAAATAGCCCACTTGGGGCCAGAGACCTCCTCCAGCCCCATCTCCACTTTTGCGAACACTCTTAATCTCAGATGGATCTTTGTTTTTTGTTCATCCTTGTTTGTCGTTTCAAAGTCTCTCAGTCACAACCTACCACTCACAATCTTAACCTCGCTGATGTAGAAGCAGCTATAACTGACATTAGGTCACAGAATTTCTTTGGATTTGCAATGCCTCTACAGATCCTGAAAGGTGCATTGGTGCACAAATATCAGGACTTAACTTTCTTCCTTCCAGTTTCAAGAATTGACCAAGCACTGATTGTCACCAGACCACCTTGAAGATTTCTTGCTCAGCCACTCAATCTCAATGCCACTCACGTTCTCTGACTTGAATCATTTCCAACAGGGACCATGGCTCCATCAGGGCTCCAGCATCAGCTGATCGAAATCAAAAACCGCGGGAAAGCAGATTTTTCTGTTAACAATGCCCAAGTTACAAAACCAAACCTTTGCGTAAACTCTTCAATCAAGTGCCATGGCATCGATTTAGTAATCAAGTTTTAAAATGATTACTCAATCAAAATTAAACTCGATGAACATCCTTAAGTAAGAAACTACATGTAACTAATTCTCCTAGTGGTGGTGGTCTCTGCAGCAAAATGCATCAACAAAAACTCTCAGTTTCCTTCTCTATGTGCCCCTCTAAGATGTTCTCCAATGATTTCTTAATTACTACTTCTCGTAATATTTATTTTAACTTTTACTAATGCATATGCATCTCAGCATATTAGCCACTTCTCTTAAAAAAGTACCAAGAAAGTCATCCTTGACAAGTTCATCAATGAAATACTGTCAGTTTCTGTCAAGGGTCACACAATCCGACTCAACAAGGACTTAAGTGGTTTAAAAATTGTGAGCAATGTCTTAGATCTGATACCTTTATAGCATATTAATTTTCTCGTATGCCCAAGGAAGATCTTGTTTACTCAGTTGATCACTAGATACAGTTTAATTGGTGATGAGCTCCTTGTCACCTTTGAGTTTATCGAAAATCATTACAAAAATCCTGTAATTTTCTTTTTGTCTGATTTTGCACTTTAGTTTCCAATTCCTCTTTCCTGGAACTTGCTGATCTTGATAGTATTTGAAGATCTTCTTGGTCATGGATGGTTATACTCAACAGATATACTACAGAACCGAGCTTTTGTAAAACTTACTGGTAAAAATGGCAAGAGACTGCTTAGACCTAATGTTAAGGGATGGAACTCGGATCCCATAACCGAACATCATAAAATGCAGTCGATACGTATACGAAAACATTCAGAAACTCATCCAACCAGAGCTAATCATGGTTGTTTCCAGCTATCGATTACTACCATCTTAACAATATCATTAGGAGAAGCTCTTACGAGACCAGTTCAGCTGTCTTGGACTAGCTTAATCGTTCCTCCAGTTCAGAAAACACAACCTCCTGTATCCAAGGCCATGCGGAGAAATGTCGTACGTCATCAGGTTGTGATTTTAGTGATCTTCCGATTTAAATGTTCAATAGTTTAATTCTTTTACAGGTTTCCAGTCAGTTCAGCTCCAGGGAGATAGAGATGGTTGATTGCATGGCCAAGCGCATTATCAAGGTTGAACATAGACTGGTGTTGATAAATCTGTGCTATTGGATATTGTAATTATGAGTTTTAACTGTTGATGTGCCATCCATCAATATTTTTATAAATTATGCTTGCCCGGTCGCCGGAAAAGATTACAACAGAGACATGCCACAAATCCACCTACAAAGTGCCTTTTTTTTTTCATTTCTTTATTCCTAATGCAAAGGAGCATGCCAACATATAATAGAAATCCCCAACAGCACGCCTCGCATAAAAACTCTAGAAAATGTTTTATCTTCTCGATTCACCCTTCAAGTTTCGAAATTAACACCAAAAGAAATAAAAATAATTCAAGGTGGGAAGGCTTGATTTTGCAAAAAAGAAGCATCCACTCTATCACTAACATTAGCATTTGCAGCTTTCAGTTTTGCATGCCATGTCAATCCAACAAATTGAAGACAAAAAAAGCATATCTAAAGAGGGAGAATGTTGGTAACCTTGTCCTTGTCAACACGTTATTGTTCAAATCAAAAAATTACAAGCTCCTAAAAAGATTATTCCCTCTTCGAACCCTTGTCTTGTTCCCTTCACACTCCTCCCATTACTTTCCTTCAACAAAGGGAAGCATTCAAAAGGTAGGAGAAGAGCTTGTGAATCCAACTGGTAAACTTCCAAAATCCCATCAACAAAAGAAAAAAAAAGAAAGGCTCCTCCACCTCCAAAGCTAAAAAGGGTTTCTAGGGCAGGCTGACAGAGTATCATAAAACCATTTATTCCTCCAAACATACCCTTCCATTTGCTAATTTCAACGTGATTTTGGACTCTTCTTCTTACCCTTTTCTACTTTGCGTATACTTTTGCCTCTACCCTCATTACAATTAACAAAGAAACTCCTCCTCTTAGATTGGATTCACAACCTTTTCTTTTTGGATTTTGCAGCCTGGCTGCCGATTCTCGTTCCTTTACTATATCATTTAGAATTTCATCGAAAAAATAAATGTGTGATATATTAATTTATACATCTCAACAGCAACCATGCCGACATACTATAAATACACACGTAAAGCTTTTCAAGCCTCCTTACCTTAGGCTTCATCACTTCCATTGCCACCGCACATTTTGATAGCCCTAAAAGAGCAAAAAAAAAAAACGATCTTTCTTCTCAAATGGGCAATGAAAATAACGATACTATTGTCATTCAATCCTCCATTGCTTTGTTGCAAGAGAGATTTAGGCAATTACAGAGAGTAAAAGCAATGAGGGAGGAAAAGGAGCTCTCAAAAAATATACTTGTGGAGAGTAGGAAGCAATTAAGTCCCACCATGCAATATTATGAGCCAGCAGCAGCCAACAGGCTGTTCTTTCACCCTGAATTCTTCCTTCCACCAAGCTCACCACCCCATATATGTCTCTCTCTTTGGCCAAACCCACAGAGCAAGCAGGCCGGATTCCGGTGTGAGGAGACTCCGGCCTTGATGAGTTTATCTTCTACGAAAACCCCTTCTAAGCTCGGTGTGCTAGATAAACTTGATGCTTCTGCAACTGATGATGGTGATATTGACACTTCTCTCCATTTGTAAACAATCTCGTTAACTTTTTTGGTAATGTAATATTAGAAGACTGCTATATTATTATTAGTATGATCACTGGCTTACTTTCATCGAAGAGTTTTTTACACATTTTGAACCCTTCTCGCCATGATTCTTAAGATATATGATTAAATTTAAAATAGTGAAACTTAATATTATGAATTTCATCAGCATGCAAGACAAAAAAGGAGGGGGGGAAAAGGGTCGAGTGGAGAAAAAGGTGGTTTTTAATCAATAATTATGGACTTATTAGCTAAAATTAATCAAGATATAAATTGTCCGAGCACTCTTTTTCTTCCAATTATTGACTTTTCCAGTTAGATATTTTGATAAAAATAAATAATTAATTACATATTTGGTTTTTTTTATTATTGATTAAAAAATCAAATATATATCCATAAAGTGTATTTAAACTCAAACATAAAATATACACAATGATATTAAATACCACAAAATATAAATTAAAGTAAAGAAAAAAAATGATTTTGATTTTAAACTATCTCTGTTTAAAATTTGAATGACATGATTAATCGGTCTAGAGCAACATGTTCTACAATAAATCCTTTTTATTTTTTAATTTGAAACTTAAATGGGCACATTAATAAGAAAAAAAGAAAAATCATTTTGTCTCGATCTTACTTATTATTCAAAATTCCGAGGCAATACTACCATGTTCGGAATTTATCCCTTAACTTGTGAAAGGCCCGCTTACATGATGAGCCATCAACACAACTTATCCTCCATGTCTACAATGGCCCAATTAAAGTACTTGAGACATCCGCCAACATCCCAAAAGCCTTGGTATCTAACCCACTGTATATTTTTATTTTTTAAAAATTATTTTTAATATTAATATATTAAAATGTTATATGTGGAAGAAATAATGCTAATCTGTGGAAGAAATAAACGTTGTTTAGGGATTTTTATTAGAACTGGTTAGCATGAAATGTTAATTTGTGGAAGAAATAAACGTTGTTTCTCCCTAAAAGATACAGGTATGAATGGAAAATTGAGGGATAAATTAATAAGGAAATATTTGTTTCGGATTAAAATTGACACTATCTATATAGTTGGGGGCATTGTTAGGTTTGCCCAAACACATTCACACACACATATATAGATATACAGAGAGAGAGAGAGGAGGGAGAGAGCGCAGCAAACAACAACTCGAGCAAACTAAAAGGAAAAAAATCAAGACCGGAAAATGAACACGGACATCACAGCATCAGCAAAACCAGAGTACCCGGTAATAGATCGAAACCCGGCATTCACTAAGGTTGTTGGCAACTTCAACACCCTTGATTATTGCCGTTTCATCACCCTTACTGGTGTCTCTGTCACTGTTGGCTACCTCTCAGGTACAAATTTCACATCTTTAGCTCTTCTTTTAGCTTATTTATGTCGAAATTACTCATATGCAAATGGGTTTTTGCTTTTGTGTTTGTTTCTAATAGGGATAAAGCCAGGGATTAAGGGACCATCAATGGTGACAGGAGGATTGATTGGTTTAATGGGTGGTTTTATGTATGCTTATCAAAACTCTGCTGGGAGACTTATGGGGTTTTTCCCTAATGAGAGTGAGGTGGCTCGTTACCAGAAACGTGGTTTTAGCAGTTAAAGATTTCTACTTTTTAAAGTTCTTCGATGGAATGCGGCATCTTTGTTATGTTTTGAATCGTCTCGAATGATGACGGTTAATAATAATTGGCACGTTGGAGGACTTATTGCGTTTTGCATGTTCTACTTTCGGTATATTTTAATGACAGCTTCGATTGATTTAGAGTTCAAATGTGTGTTTTTGGAACAAGATTTGTGGCTAAATGTTGAAACTTGACGGTTTTTATTTGTTCCTTGAATTGAGATTTCTATGTGTTTGATGCAATTTGTTGGGTTTTTTTGAGAGGGACTGGATTGCTGTGTCAATTAGGTGTCTCTGACTCTTGTTTTAGGTTCTCTTTAAAGGAAAGCAAGGGTCTTGACACCATTTGGAATTTAACTATTGATGTTTCATCATCGTTTAGAATATTTTGTGCTTTATCTACTTAACAAAAGCTTCCTTTTGCATTCTTGAGTGCCTGTCATTTTGTCTGATTTCGTAAGGGTATTTGCTCAATTTCTTTGTCAATGAGTTCATGTGGTTCATATGTAAAAAAAATCAGGGGCGGATGTTTTGCTATGTTCTTTAGTGGTTGCAATCTTAGTTTGGTAAGGACACATGCATATAGTGGTTTTGCCTCACAGGATGACTGAAATGTCACGTTTAGGTAGTTCAGGAGAAAAGGGTACTTGATGCTGTATAATCCAGTAGGAATTCTAGGATAGATGATGATATTTCAGTTAGCTAGCTATCTTAGACATTCGATGATTTATTCGGTGCATGCTAAAGGTGGGCTAGTATTGAGCCACTGCTTTGTTCAATGCTTAAACCTGGGCAATTAAATGCTGTTATTTGGATTTTTACTTTCAGCTTTTTGCTGCAAAGACCTCAAGAATCTCTCTTTTGACATTAATAGGCTGCCTAATTTTAGAGTGAGTTGGGCCATTCAATAGTGTAGTTTCTATTAGGTTTCTTAAACGCTGCATTGATTTTTTGTTTTTTTTTCCTTGTCTGGACTATTTGTCATCCATTTTTAAGGAGACTGATTAGTTATCATCCCTATCGGAAAAGGTATAATTGTTGTAGAATTCCACTCGACAATCATACTGATGTTGCAATATAGGTTTTAAAATATGAATGCCATGATAACCTCTGTCAAGACAAAATCGATAGAACTGGATGCTAAGTATAAGCGTGTTATGCTGGTCTTTTTCAAAATAGCCTGGGTATTGGTTCAGTAGACTGTCATGTTATATTTGTTGGCAGCAAAGGTAGGTATATAGTTGATGGCTATCGACATGGTTTGGCCATGGCATGACAAATGGATTGTAGATGATTATGGGCTATGTTGAACTTTTTAGATGCAGTAAATCTATATTTCATGCCTGCTGTCTTTCGCCTGTACTGGAATTTGGTTTCTGACATTTGAAAATTCTTGGTAGAAATTGGCAAATTTGGTTCTCATGTTCTGCGAGAGAGATATTATTGTGTTGACTTCCTAGCTAAACTTGGTTCCAGCCAAGCCGATAGTGTGTTGGTGGAGTGGCTTTTCCCTCACTTTATTCAATGGTAATGCTTGTGGAGTCACCTTTTTTAGGTTTTAGTTTGCGCTTCTTTCTTTTATTGCTCTCACAGCAGCAGCGTTTCTCTAGGGTGAGTTTTAGCACAACCCTGAAACTCTGTAACAAGCTAATGCCTACACTTGTCAATGAAGCCTTGAGCAGTAGTACCAGGACACCAGCCTGATGGCAGTCCCTTATAACTCAGCTAAGGGTTCAGTCCTTTCATGATCTGTTTAGTCTCGTGAGAGATAGGAATTTTACGATTGAGTTTCAGTTGGCTATGGAACTTTGCTGATTCTGTTAACTGGAAGTCATGCGTGTTGCATCTTAAAAGTGTTAATTGTCTTATTCTTGGGAGGCATTCCCAGAAGCAGTGCATCAATCTTGATGTTGCCTTCACTGCTTTGGAAAGTTTTTGTATTTTTCAAGGAATCTGTTAGTAGGAGCGTGTCAGATACTGCTCTTTTGGGATTTGAATCTTTCTGCCAAATCCAAGTATTAGGTCTTTAACAGGGAATCACATAAAACTCTTAATTTAACTGTCAATTTAGTTTTTTATCCTGGGGAGTGAAAAGAAATCTAGGTAGAGGGAGAAAGTTAGGACCATATTTTGGGGACCTACTCGTTGCAGTATAAACTATAAAGGGAGTGCTGGTGATGTTTATATCGAACAATGCTGACAAGATTTGTTTGTTTTGTGCAGTTGATAAATAGTTACAGTTCTTGTTAGCGTTCTTTTACAGTTTTAGGAGTTCCTGGATTTGATCAATTGCATTGAGAGTGGTTTGCTTTGCATTTTCTGGTTCTGTCAGAACCTGTGGTAATTTGAATGTATCCTCAGTTGCTGATGGCTTGATGCACGTGCCTTAAGAGCTGTCTATGAATTGGAAACCTGAAAGACCTTTGGTACACATTGCTGTCTCGCAAAAAAATGGATGGTTTACTGCCTTAAAATGATTTTTTTGTGCTCAACATTGTAAAATTATGATTGGAGGGTGGTTAAATGACTGGAGGACAGAGTGGATTCTGCCCAGTAAGTACGGTTGTTATGATTGTGATTTGTTTTTCTAGGTAAGTTGATCAAGTAGCCTGTCTCATGGGTCAGAGTCTTTCCAAGTGTTTGAGTCTCTGATCGTGTAGTCTTACTGCGGAGCCATGCAATATGGGGGCTGTGATTGTTGGTCTTGTCAACTGGCTAATCGCAATCTATGCTTGCTGAGCTACTACCGAGTGAGGTCGAGCAGAGTGGAGAATTTGGTGGGTCCAAGAGGTATTTCATTAGCTGCTGGCTATCTAGCTAGCTGATTCCTTGAGGGTAATGGGCTCAAAAAAGTGTGCAATGAGTGGGATTGTGTTGCTTTCCTTTTATCACTAGCTAGCTATAGGCCCTGAAGTAAAGTGCTCTGGGCAAGAGCACTTCATGGAGGGAGTAGCTGACAGATTGGATGGCCTTTTGGTGACTGGGGAAGTGTTTTGCTGTTGAGGGGGTGAAATAGGAAAGGTTAAGGAACCTGGCAGGAGTATTTCCATGTTAGCAACAATGGTCCTGATGGATTGACGGTGTTAGTGCAAGTCTTGTTGTTCAGGTACCTGGGACGGGGCGATGATAGAAAATTTATGATCTGTATAGTAGATTTTGAACTCGAGTCAGGATATTTATTCTTTGTAAGAGTCTAAAACAATCAAAGTTTTACTTGCTTACCTGAGTTTATAAAGTGTATTTTTTATTTCCTCGTATAAAAAAAAATCTTTTTGTTCAGGCTTCAGGGAAAAAAATAAGAACAAAATGGAAAAGGCTTCCCACTGGCTGCAACTTAGCAGGTAATGAAGTTAGCAGTTCAAGGGGAGAATCCGCAGCAAAAGCACCATTGCCAAGAACATATAATCAAAACTTGAAGTTGCTGGATTAAGAGCACCTCTGCTTACGCAGCCAACCGTAACTTTTTTTTTATTATTTTCTTAACGTGGGTTACTGCTTCGTTCACCGCAACAACAAACACACAATTCACATTCAGAAAAACAAAGAAGAAGATGGTATGAAAAGAAGAAGAACGCAGTAGTGGTTGAAAGCAACTAGCACGCCAAATTAGATAGTAAAAAGACGAGTTGCACCTCACTAATCTACGTCAAAACCCATTTGTAATGTGAAATCAATCAGTGCTCTGATGTCTGTAGTGCATGCAAAAACAAAGAGTGGAAGCAATTTCATGGGCCATTCCTGGAGACTTGAAATAGCCTTGAACGCGGCAGCAATAGTAAAATCATGAAAATCACATTGACTCACTTTTCTTCTTTTTATTGTCCGGTGGTAAAAGAAGCAACTGGCCCTGTCCCACCAAGTATTGTTTCAAAAAGCTTTTCCAGGTCCTTTATTCTTCTAGCCAGAAAGGAAGAGACTGTTTTTAGCTTTAATGACTCATAAAACAAAAAAATATAAAATATTTCTTTCAAATATTTTAAATATATACTGTTTTACTGTGTCTTTAAATAGAAAATATGTCAAAAATCCAGCATTCTTTCAATACCAATCACTACACTGTGCACCATCAAATTTCCAAGGGCATGAGCTGTTGATTTGGCCTGTTCTTGCTTTGACGTCGTCGATGACTCGCCAAGGTCCCATTTTGTTGACATAAATTTAGATGGCAATGAGACCAGAACATTGCAGTACAGATTGGATTAGATTTCTTTTAACTCCCATCTGATTTTTGTAATGAATTGTTTGAGAATTGGACAACCTCTTTAATATATTTATAAATAGAAAAAAAATAGAAAAACAACATCTACTGTATAAGCATGAAGATTCTAAACCATGATTGAGCTGAGGTTGAGTGTGCATGAAAGATACTTGCAATTTAATGTTTTTTTATGGCTGAGATAATTTTGTTGTTATTTTTTTTTAATTTGAATTCTGGATGTGGTATCTAATAATAAATTAAAATCTATTGTTTTAAATACGTTGAATTGATATAAATAAAATGTCCTTAGAATTGTATGAGAATGATGTTTAGTTATAGTTAATATTTAAGTTGTAGATACTCTTTATTATTTTTAAGAATAATTTTTAATTACTTTAATAATTTATTGTTATTATTATTATTTAAACAGCATATAATGATGTTTTTATTGTACTAAGTTTTTTTATATCAAAATCAATCCCGAAAATAATCTAACTGTTAAATTTTTAAAATTATTATATAAGAAATTTTGCTTCGAATTGGAGAAGAGTAGGATTCAAGAATGACGTGGAAACATAAGAAAATAATTTTAAAATACAGAAATAAATATAATGTTAAATTAACGAATTTAATTCCATAAAGATGCAGACAAGATAAGAAAGTGGACCATAAAGTTTTCTTTTTTATCAGCAAAGACTACTTTTTTATTTTTTATCAGCATCATCCTAGTCTCCATTTCTGTATCAAAGTTTATGATTTTTCCATGCTCAAAATCCCAAGACTTGAGCCTTTCATTCGAATAAAATTGTCCTAGGGAAAATGTATTTTGTCTTTTCAAAATCTCGTATCCTGTCTCCCTCTTCTCTTGTTGTTTTCAGCTTTTTATGTTTGATGAGGTAACGAAGCTTTGATCATCAGCATAAGATGTTAGAATCATAATGCTTTGTCAGTGGTGAGAATTAGAATTAAAATATTTGTTCTTATATTATATTTGATTACTGTAGTTACTAATATAATGATTATTGAAGATTTATATGATCGTTAATTTTAGGATTCGAGGGATTAGTCGAGATACACGCAAGTTGATCCGGATACTTATCTTAAAAATTCATAATATTTAAATAAAAATAATTCAGTAAATTTAGTTTGGATATCTTAATGATGACGATGGTCATCATTTGTTAACCCTCGAAACATTGGCATATATTAATTTGAGTGAAAAAAATAAAATAAAATAAAAAATATATTAATTTCAATAGATTATGACTGCCTTGAAAGGATATAGCATTCCTGGGCAGATGGAGAGGCCATGGATCATCTGAGCTGACACTGCATTTATCTCTGAGCTCTATTGCGTGGTGACCTTTAAACAAGACAAAAGCAGATTATTCATAGGACCACTGTCTAATTATCATTTTTATTTATTTTTTTATGCGAGTAACGCCACTCGAGAACACTGTCTAATTATTGCAATATACAAACAAGACAAATATGAATAACCGTGTTTTCTCTTCTTCTTTGTTTTTTTTTTAAAAAAAGAAAATAAAATAAATAACCAGTCATAGAAAATGAAGTGTCAAGGCACCGACCATTCTCTTAAAACTTGAATGGTTTATGGGTAATTCCAGCACTTGACTGGCCTGGAATTTACATTGACGTGAGCTGAAGAACATAAAAATAAATAATTTAGAATAAAAAATAAAAATAATTTTATTATTTAAAAAAAAAAAACACTTTTTAAGTGCACCACCAACCCAAGAGCGAGGTAACATTAAAGACATGCTGCAAGGATGCCGTCTTGTAAAATATTTTAAGGCAAGGAAATGCATTCCCAGAAAGATAAACAAAGGATGGAAGACACGTGACCCTCGTGTCCCTATCTGATTGGTTTCGAGGCGTTTACTGATCTAAGGCTAGAATCAATTTACTCGGTTTGTGAAATATTTATGATGTGATGTGATTTATGATGAAAATGATTGCTGAGGATCTACATTAACGTCGTGGTCGTTGTGCACACATTATCTTTTTTTTTTTTTTAGTGGAGTGGAGTAGGAGAAGATGCTAATTGTCATATCATCATGATAATCTACCCTTCCTTTTCTATTATTAGCCACTTGCACATCAATTATAATAAGTATTGATAATTTCTAAATTAGGGATTAAGAATCCATGTAATTAATTAATATATTTTTAAATTATAAATCCATACTTTTCGAGCTTTCTATCGATCTATAAAAAATAAAAAGAAGCTTGAACAAGGGGGATTACGGAAATAAATAAATAAAAGAAGGCGAAATGTAGGTTCAAATATAAATAAATAAATAAAAGTAGGTTCGCCAAAAATTAATTATAAAAGTAAGTATCAGTTGCTTCGAAGAATGCGAAGCCTTGTTGGCCTTCCAGGTAGATGCACCCTTTAAATGGCTGCCCTTGTAAACTTATACAATTACTGAATATGCCATTAAGCCGCGTCTTCTAACGCGCTCCGGTTTTCCTGATGGGTACACGTGACGTTAGCCGCTCCCACTGGATTTATTCAACTGCCAAGTGTCAACTCCTTAATTTTTTTATTATTATTCTGAACTTTGAAAAGTTTAGTATTCTACCCTTTGAAGAAAATATTTATTTACATAACTTGAGATTTTTTGAATGCTATATAGGTTTTATGATCTATGAAAATATATTTAAACCTTTTTTATAATAAAATTAAATATTATTTGGTAGCTTATCAAGTAATGTGGTTTGTTATGCTGTCAAACAGACATAGTTCTATATATATATATATATATATATATATATATATATATATATATATATATATATATATATATAATTTAAATTTGAATGGAAGAAAAGTTACATTTTACTTGACACATAACTTTTTAGTATCTGTTTGTTATTGTGATTAAGTTTGTTTTTAAAGTGTTTTTTGTTCAAAAATATATTAAAATAATTTTTTGTTTTATAAACATTATTTTTGATATCAGCACATGAAAATAATATAAAAATATATATTTTTTAATTTAAAATAAAAAATAAAATAAAATTTATTTTTTTCTAAAATATTTTTGAAACGTAATGACAAATAAGACTTTAATTGTTATGTTGATTTACATGAATTAAAAATACTATGCATAAAAGTATTATAAAATATTGATTAGTAGAAAAAATTGAGGGAAGTTCACGTTTTTATTATTCTATCTCTAATTCGTGATTTTTTTTTATTATTATAAATGGAAGGTTTTAACTCGAAAATCTTAAAAGAAAAAGGAACATTAATATTAATAAATAATAATGTTCCTATGGTCTTTTGATTCCATAGTAGCAACGATCAATCCAAACCTGATCCATCTCACAATGATTACCTCGTCAACTCCTTACTTCAATCAAATAATACTGTTTTTTTTTTTTTTTTTTTTTTTGCGTGTGGAAAACATAATTATTTAATAAGTTACAAGCCTTAATTATATCCCGCGGCTTAATTATTATAGTTAAGGTCAACAACTACTCATAGCGCCGTCGAAGAACTAAAGAACATTTCTCGTCAGTTTTTTATGTATTCGTTTGACCACCCTTTCATTGTTTTGAAAATAAATAATTATATATTTAAGCTCAAATTAAGTTTATTGTATATATATTTATTTATTTTTATAAATGAGAGTTGAATTGAAAGACATGAGATTTAAGTAAAAAAAAATACAGATAAAAAAAAAGTGATATCTCTGCTATTTGTTCACAAATTTCATTTTAGACATTTATCTTTTCAGGCTATTAGGTAATCGCTTTTTGTAATTGTTTTATTTAATTATTTTCTCACATATTTTTAGAAAGAGAAAATTGTCATTGGTGAATATTTTGATAATTAAAATAGTATGTTTTTATATCAAATGGTTTCATAAGAGCTAAGATTATGTGTGTTTTTACCTTAAAAAAACCTAAAATAACAAATTCAAGCTTTAAAAGATTTATAGTTGCTAGTTGATTCTCAGTCTTGGGTTGTTTTTTATTGTGTGTTTATAGAGGTTATAGATTAATTTAACAAGATTCATATGTTATTTTTTAGGTGTCGAGTCAAAAATAAATTGAAAAAAAATCAAAAAAGGATTTTTAATTTAAAAAACTTGTATTTCTGACCATACAAGTGCCCCAAATTTGAGCAACTATAAACAACATATTACATGTTTTTTTTTTTAGATAATTAGAGTGAATGATATGTCATTTGTCCTATCAAATAAATAAAAAATAAATATATAAATATGCAAGAATTTAACCTTGTAGATCTGCATGTGGACACCAAGCTTGACCCAACAACCCTCTAGGTT
Source organism: Salix purpurea (assembly GCA_027405865.1). Lineage (NCBI taxonomy): Eukaryota > Viridiplantae > Streptophyta > Magnoliopsida > Malpighiales > Salicaceae > Salix > Salix purpurea. The sequence goes on along the minus strand of JAOWLH010000021.1, from coordinate 824,372 downwards.
GAAAACAAGTTTTTGGGTCAAAAAACCTTTTTTTATTGACAACACCAGTGACCAAATCTTAAACAACTATAGACTATTTAAGATATTTCGAGAAGATTTAAGATATGTCTCAAGAATTCAAACAAACAACGTTCTTGATTGGTTCATCTCGAGCTTGTGAAGCTTGTCAATACTCAAGAACACGTTATCATTATCCAGATTTAAACTGGGTTTATTTGCGTGTAAATAAATATAATTTTCTTTAATCGGTGAAACTATTCTCATACCATGCTAAAAATAATTTTCTATATAGCCGAATCATGAATGTGCCTGCATGCAGTAGCACCTCTCTAATGGAAAAGCATACTCTCTCAACAATTAAAAATGAATATAACTCGTTCGCTAACTCGGAAGGCCGTTGCTCATAATTGTTAAGCAAGACTTGACTTCATGGATTGACAAACAGATTCAAGGATCGAAGAGTTGAATTTGATGAAATATTGACTAGCCCTAATGAGATTTGAACAAAATCGATCGACCTATTTCAAAATTAATATTTAGGTTACTCCTCAAACCGAGTCGTCTTGGCTTCCAAGAAGATGCTGAACAGTTTAAAATGGGTGTCAAAATATACAGGCCTCGACAGGAAGATGACAAGCACCACCCCCACACTGGATCCAAGTGAAGACAGGGAAGGTGGCACCCCCGCCGCCGCCCCCACGCTGGATCCAAGTGAAGACCGGGAATCTAACATCTAGCTAGCTTAACGAAACATTAGAGACAAGAGTATCCTAGTACGTGGTTATCGAGGAGGGAAGTGCAAGCCTCAAGAACAACAGGCCAACATCTGTGGCAGTCCTCGTGCCTAACAAAACAGAGCTAACAATTTTAAGAGTTTTAAGATTACAAAGCTTGTTTTATATGTGATCTTATATTCAAGATAAATGATTACGAAGGAAAGTTTATATAATTATTAATTTTAGAGTCTATAATATTAGTCGAAATACACGCTGAATATCTAATTTAATAATAATAAAAAAGTTTCGAATATCTATTTCCATATGCCCGAAGGCGACAAATACCGAGAAGATTCGTATTTCAATACGTGTTTTTTTTTTTTTTAATATACCATCATTCTTGACCAAGCTGTATAAATACCTGAAGATTCAGTCTCTCAAATACAGCAGCCGCTTGAATCATCCACGTAAGAGAAATATTCGCTTTGATATTTTTGAAACATTTATGATGTTTTCCTATATTAAAATTAAATTATTTCTTTGTCGAGTCTCACCATTTTTCGGATCTTAACATTTATGTATTGTGCTATATATGAGAACAAAAAATAGATTATGCTATTAAGAGTAATAAAATTTATATAGATTAGCTATTTCTAGCAATTCAATATTATAATATTTTTTTTATATTTTTTATAATATGGTCATTTGAGTTTTTCCATGTGTTTAATTTAGTGTGCGCTTAGAAAAGTGGTTGAAAACACAATTTTCATAAAGTTTGGTTTTTTTCAAATTAACCTTTTACATTTTTAAACTGATATAATATATTGCAAAAAAATAAAAATAAAAAGTATATATGTTTTTAAAAAACTAGACAAAACAACAAAATTCCACTCTCGTAAACACCCATTTAACTCGTTTACTTTCAATTATTGGAGTCCACTTATCACCGTCTACAGTCTACACGTTTGGCTGGCACTAATGTAAATAAATAAAAATTGAGGGGCATTTTCTATTCACTTTGGCCCATAAAAGGATCAATAGATTTCATCTTTCTTGACAGCTCGGTCGCTGCTCTTTGCTAGCTGCACAGGAAAGAATCAAACACAAACTGAAACCTGAGAAAGCTTTGGAGAGTTTAAGGTGAGCAAAGTAAATTCATCATTTCATTCCCCCCCCCATCATTTCATTAAATGTGATGATTAAGTATGGTTTTCTTGATGGGTTTTGTATTGAATTGAGCTTTTTATGGTTCTTTTCGTGGTTCATGTTTGTCAACTAAAGTTTTGGATTGTACCTGAGGTCCATGTTCATTTATTATTGAGAATTTATGAGTTTAAGGATATGGATTGGTGTTAGAGTTCATGTAAATGACTTTTCTTTTCTTGTTTGAATTGAAAGCTAGCATCTTTAAAGGGAAATATAAAATCCTTCGAAAATGCTTACTATTTATAGACATGTATTAATTACCATGGATTTTATCTATTTAAGGAGTGGAAAGGGCATGTTTAGGCTCTTGACTGTGCTCGGAAATTAGTGCTTTAAATTTTTGTAAGATTAATTAAATTTGATACAGAATGCATTCAGGCTCACAGGAAATTTTATGGCTTATTAATTTTGCGACGTTTTTTTGTTGGTTTGTGATTTTATGCTTTGGCACCTGGGATTGAATTTTTTTTTTTTTTTCTGGTTTGTGTGTCGGTTTGTCCACTACAAGCACCTTTTGGTTTTTAAAGTTCCTTTTCTTCTTCTTATACTCGGTTGCTTTTGGTGTTCGTGAGTTGATGTAGTTCTAAAAGTAATAGTTTAAATTCTAGGCAACAGAATGGAATCTGTTTTTCGGTTGATGATATAGCTTCTGATTCCAAGGATGTTCACTTTTAGTGGTTGTTGATGATCAATTATCATCATGGAATATATTTTTTTCCCATATTTTTTTCTCGATATGGAGAAGCATGTGTTTATGAATCAGTTTTCATTTTCATTTGTATCTACATGTAGTTGCTCACGCTTCTGCCAAACTCGATGTCTGTTCTTACAAGATTTGCATATTTCTTCATTGCTGCTTTTAAAGTATTCTGCAATAGGAGGTTGAACTGCATAAGTTGATTGATAGCGGAAATCAGATTAGGGAAAAGGGATTCATAACCCCTACTTCTAAATGGTAGATCTTGTATTGCTCTCATTTTTTTTTTTTTTTTTTTGCTTTTCCACTTTGTTTTCTATGGAGTTTGATCGATTTTTTTTTTTAACTTTGATTGCTCAACAGTCCTTTGTACCGACAGAATAGCCATTACTTATTTTTCTCTCCAGCAATTATTGCATTTGTATTTCTTGGACATGAGACACCAAAAGCTAGAATTTATTTCGAAACAAAAAAGTAATACTTTTAGTTTTCCACTTAGAATGCTTCTTGAAATCTCTTTTCTTTGCTGTTTCCTTCAATGAAAGTCAATGATCTATTTTTTCTCAAGTCTGTTTCTTGCTCATTCACTACTCCTCGAGGATTGACTGACTTTATGGTCAATTATTTTTGTATCTCTTAGTACTTTTTTAAGTGACCATGGCCAACTACTTGAGAAGTCTTAAGGAAAAAAAATATGGTACAGAACTTTTATTTTGCTCTTTTCTGGTTATCATTGACGATCAAATTCGATTATTTTAATTAGAAGTTGACGGATCAGGTCATCCCAGAGATGCAATGACTCACGAAGCAACTTTGTTCCCTAGTATTATCAACACCAATCCAAGTTAGGACCTCTTCACTTCTTTCACGTACCTGCTTGTACAGGTTGCCTTGTTGCCAAGTCTATGATTGAACTAGGGGAACAGTTACTGTTAAATCGGGTCACTTATTTGTATCATGTACTAGGTTAATTTGGCCCCTTCGTTAATTTCTTGGATGGTCTTTCTACGTATAGTGCTTATCACTTGCTCACACTTATCTGTTTCTTTTTTAATTAACTTTTCTGCTGTCAATAGGCACTGATCATGTTGTGTCCTTGTAACAGATTATGGTGGTCTTTTGATGCATTGCCGAGGATAAAAATGCATTTTGGACAGCAAAAAGTTTTGTGGTGACAAGTGAATTTAGACTTGGCAGCTACCTCGCTGTTTATAAGTGCTCAGTGATTATAGCATGTGGCATTCTCAAAGTCATTGCTTTGCCAAGTGAAGGTGATAATTCTGATAGAAAAGGCTAGTTATCAATTACACACTCTCTTTTTTGGGCTAAGCCCATCAGTCAGCTAGTTCTAGATGCAAACCTCTCAGGAACACCGATCAGCTGGCATCCATGGGTTTTACCACCAGCCAGTGCAAGAGATTAATCCATATGGTTTTTCTCGTGTCCAGATTTTAGACAGCAATATGTATTCAGATGCTGGAAGCCAAGGAACCAGTGTTTCCTTTGACACATGTCTAGGACAATTCGTTACCCTGGAATCATCCTCAGCGACTTCTGGTTTCGTTGTCTATGATTCTCCTGCTGCCAGCATCTCATCCAACAGAAGCCCCTTTTCACCCCAAGGTTCACATTCATGCATTTCTGATCCTCATCATTCCCCTGAAAATATATATGGATCTCCTTCGAGTGGATCTTCCTCTGCTGATGAGGACAATATACTGAGGCAGAAATTGAGGGAGCTGGAAATTTCATTGCTTGGGCCTGAATCTGATATTACTGACAGTGGCAGTTTTTGCTTTGTGAGTGGAGGATACCAAGCAGAACCATCTGCAAGTTGGGACTGGAACCAAATGATGGAAATGATCCCTAGGTTAGATCTTAAGCAGGTCCTCCTGGCCTGCGCCGATGCAGTATCAAATGCTGATATACAAAGAGCAGCAGGTCTAATGCATGTTCTGGACCAAATGGTGTCGGTCTCTGGAGAGCCAATCCAGCGGTTGGGTGCTTATATGCTGGAAGGGCTTAGGGCAAGGTTGGAGCTCTCAGGAAGTAAAATCTACAGAGCCTTGAAGTGTGAAGCACCAATTAGCTCAGATCTGATGACTTACATGGGCATTCTCTATCAGATATGCCCATATTGGAAGTTTGCATATACATCAGCTAATGTTGTCATTCGAGAAGCTGTAGAATACGAATCCAGAATTCATATCATCGACTTTCAGATTGCACAGGGAAGCCAATGGATTCTTCTAATGCAAATGCTTGCTTGCCGGCCAGGTGGACCCCCAGCAATTCGGATAACTGGCGTTGATGATTCTCAATCAGCTCATGCTCGTGGTGGAGGACTTGATATTGTGGGACACAGGCTATCAAAAGTTGCTGAGTCATGCAATGTGCCATTTGAGTTCCATGACGTTGCCATGGATGGTTGTGAGGTTCAACTGGAACATCTTAGGGTCCAATCTGGGGAAGCTGTGGTTGTGAATTTTCCATATGTGTTGCACCACATGCCAGATGAGAGTGTGAACACTTGGAACCACAGAGATAGATTAATAAGGATGATGAAGAGTTTGTCACCAAGGATCGTGACCCTTGTCGAGCAAGAATCCAACACCAACACCAAACCTTTCTTTCCAAGATTCATCGAGACACTAGATTACTATACAGCAATGTTTGAATCTATTGCTGCTGGTGGCTCCAAGGACGTCAAGCAGAGGATCAATGCAGAGCAGCAGTGTGTGGCTCGAGACATTGTCAATATGATCGCTTGCGAGGAAGCTGAGAGGGTTGAACGGCATGAACTTCTTGCGAAGTGGAGATCTCGATTTACAATGGCAGGATTTAATCAGTACCCACTGAGTTCTTCAACGACTACTGCTGTCAAAGATCTGTTGAAGGAATACGACAGGAACTATAGTGTTCAGGAGAGGGACCGGGCTCTATACCTTCGCTGGCGAAATAGAGACATGGCAACTTCTTCTGCCTGGCAGTGAAAACCCCTTAGCTTTAGCTCCTTAGATGCAATCTGTAAATGTAATCTTACCCCCTTTTTTTTCTCATTTAGAGAACAATCAGTACCGATCTTATCGTTCTCATAGAAATGGGATTAGCTTTTTTTGGAAGAATACAGCTAGTGTTGAGACAAAACCTCAAATCATTGTACATGTCCACGATATAATGAAACAAGAGTAAGTCTGTGTTATTTGCAGTCTCGGAGTTCAAAGTATGCACTTTTAGAACCTTGTTAAAACCATGAATGTGCCAACTATTCATTTTGAGATGCATTTTTTTTCTTCTGTATCCTGCTATGGAGATTGGAACCAAATCTTAGTTATTAAACTCCGATTGGTGGTATCTAAAGTCTAGCCTGGACCAAGTTTGTTTTCAAAATCGGGTCAGGAGTTGATTTTGATGCTTTGTTTCAAACATATCATTTTAGGGTTGAATTTAACTTGCCACTCCAATCAAATTTGACAAGTCTTCTCTAAATTTGAAAAATCTCCCTATCATAATTGTGGTTATCATATACTTCACAAAATAATTAAAATGATAATATAATTTTTAAAATATTATATGAATTACTATAAACTCTAAATTATAATGGAGTTTATATTTATTCCAAATCCAAAAGGAAGTTTTAATTAGATTTTATATTTTTTCAAAATTTTGCTGGTTTTATATATAGTTTAAAAATTTAATTTAAAATCTAGATAATGAAAAAAATCAAATATTTTCTTATGAAGTTAGAAAAGGAGTTTTTTTTTTAACTAAAAGTAATCCAAGCTGGATCAGGCAATCTCGATTTTAAACAATGGTTTCACATGACAATGGCCCATATTACCCAGTCCTAATTAGATGCAAAAGGAACCGATTGATTAGGCCTTAATTATGCATCAAATTACACGCTGATTTGGCAAAATTTGGTATTAACAATTCAGCACACAACTCGGTCGAAACAAAACAAGAGCACCTCAAACCTTATTTATCACTCTCTCTGTCCTTCCTTCCCTCTCTCTCTCTCACAAATCAAGAAGACAAGCACATCTTGGCCCCGGCATTATAAAGATCACACCTTTTAAGGTTAGTTTGACAATTTTTTGCCTTGTTTTTTTGTTTTCTCGAAATGTTTATGTGAACGTGGCGGTCTTTAACGCGTTATTTTCCCTCCCGTATTGAGGTTGTTGTTTTTGGGTTTGTAATGCTTGGATTTTGGTGCCAAGGAGATTTTGATTGATAGGTTGGTGGTGGTTTTGATTATGGGCTTACAAAGTTCGTTGCTTTATATGACTGGGTTGGTAAAGCAATTATCTTTTTTGGTTTATTTTGTGTTTTGAGTGCAGAATTAGTGGTTTATATTGTGGGTTCATTGAGTTTTTATGAAATAATTGAAGAATTATGGAGGAGTTAACGGAAAGAGCAGTGTTGAGGAATTTGCAAAAGGAGCAAGAAAGAGAAAGGCGGCGATTACGAGACAGACAAAGAAGGCAAGCAATGAGTGTCGAAGAGAGAGAAAAACATCTTGCAAGACGACGAAAAAACTATCAGTTGAGGAGACAAAGAGCACAAAATGGGAGAGACCCTCAGATCAATGAATCCGATCTTGTGGATAGTGATGAATCGCCTGTGCTCCTGAGTGATGAAAATCATCAAACAGCTATCTCAGTTCCTGTCCAATCTAATGGTGCTTGTCATGTCGATTTGGATCTAAGACAAGAAAGTTTAAATGCAGGCAATGCAAATTCCGTGGGTGAGTCTTGTCATTTTTTGTAATGCATTTGATATGAAGGAAGCTTGATGCATACTAATAGTTTTTTTTTTTTACAGGTTTAGAAGTTCCAGCGCATATATTAGCTAAATTACCTATAAGGTCACGTCTAAACCATATAAAACACCTTGCTCGGTCACTGGTTGATACTCTGGATATTGGTGATGCTCACAAAATTCCATCAGATTTGACGATGAAGGAAGACACAGCTTCCAATTGTAAGCATAAATATTGTTATTTTCATTTGATCCAGGCTCTTAAATATTTGTTCAAAATTGCTTGCTAATCAAGTGTCTCATGTGAATCAAATTGCCTGCCAATCGACTTTCCCATGTTAAATGATTCACGTGGTTATAGAGACATTTATGTATGTTCGACCTTCTTATTGAAACCTTGGTTCAGGCACACCTCCTAAAGCATTACGACTGAATCGTGTTAAGCACCTTGCACGTGTGTTAACTTCTGATGTAACAACGAAAACAGTTCAAAATCACAATCATGAAACAGAGGGTAAGAAATACATATTTAAGTTCGCATAGCTATCATTTTCTGAGTCTGAATCAAGGAATTCTTTATTCCAGGGGAACAGAATCTGCAAAGGGGTGAGCATTTGATGAATAGCAATCTTTCAAAAGTTGTTCAGACTAACAATGTCAATGGTGGAGATGAATGACTCTGCCCCACTGGTAATAATCATGAATATTTGATTTAACATAGTACTTGCAGCTTATGGCACACTTTTCATATACAAGGGAACTATGACTGGAGATTTAATGTATTTTTACCTATTTATTTCACAATAGTTTCTCCCAGGGGAATTGAAGAAAGGAAGCTTTTTCTCAGCCACACACACAAGGGATGGAATTTTCCAGGCTCCACCTTAAAGTTTCTCAAATCAAATATAATGTGAGTTAGAATATGTTACTAATCTTTCTTAGGCTTGTAACTACTTGATTTCGTCTTGCTGTCACTAAATGAACAATGACTAGCTTTGCTTTTGGTGTGCATATTTAGGTAACTCAATACTTTATAATGCAATCCTTTTGCTATTAATATCTGCTTTCATTTATCTATAATCATCTGGACTTCAGAAAAAATTTCCATGGATGATTGCTACGATTTTTACTGGAAAGTTTACTTGCAGTGTGTTTCCTAATTTTAAAATGCTTTATTATTTTATTTTATGCACTGTACAAGTTCTGGAGAATACCAAATATACAGGACCTTGAGTTTTATTGTGCACGCATGCACGCAGACAACAGTCAAGTCAACTGCCCTTCATTGAAATGGTTGGTGTCTGTTTCAAGCGCAAAAAACAACAAATGATGAAGTCATTTGATATGTTCAGGCACAAAGAATAAGGGTTGAGCTTATGCGAGGATGAGATGGATTAATTAGCCAGCTGAAATATAAAAGGGTGAAGGGATGGGTTGTGATTTCTCCCTTTTCCAATATTTGCATGTGATTAATCATATGGCCTGACAAGTAACCACACCTTTCTATTGTGATTTCTCCCTTTTCCAATATTTGCATGTGATTAATCATATGGCCTGACAAGTAACCACACCTTTCTATTGTGATCTCTCCCTTTTCCAATATTTGCATGTGATTAATCATATGGCCTGACAAGTAACCACACCTTTCTACACTCACACATGTACTTACAGATACATGTCTCTTGTTGTGTTGATTGGCTTAATTAATTTACAGATAAATTATACTACAAATTCAATTGAGGGGTAATGAAAGAAAAAACAAGAGTGGGAACAATCATTTAAAAGCAAGTTATCTGTTGTAAAACTCTTTAGCGGTTCCATGCATGTGATTATTAACGCCTATATGTGTAATTTTCAACATCTCTCTAAATCCTTTAGTGTTTTGGCAGCTCTTGTTAGAGACCTTTGCCATAGTGAGCATAGCAAGTTCATGAATTCTGATTTTCTCAAGTCACCATACTTATGTTTTTCTTGTTATCCTGTAGATCCAGGACAGAGGAAGCAAAGGACGCTGCAAAAGAGAATTGTAGATAACTAATTAGACGGAGTTGGTGAATTTTAGATTAGAGAATAGTATGGAAAGCCTAAAACTGGAGCTGGATTTTGCCCCTAGCAGCAGGGGTGCATTTCTTTTATCATTTTTTTTCTTCTTCAGTTGAGGGTATTTAGAAAGAGATTACTTTTTAGAAGCCTTAAACACCATCTTCTTGTATGTTTACTGTACTGAGATTTGCTTTGCAAACCCGTAATTCGGGGTGCATTGATCTTTTCAAGAAAATATTGCTGTTTTGTACATTTGCCTTTGCCTACAAATAGCACTTGGAGCTTCATTTCCCCTTGTATATAGGTGGTCCTCTTACAAATGATAGCTGCCTGTTAGGATTTTCATGAACATGGTCCAATGCCCTTCCCTGGCCATGAAATTTTTTATTTTTGATTTATTTTATGATTTTGATATTTACAATTAGCAAAGGAGAGTCCTTTTGAGCCGCCACAGCTAGTTCTTCATGACTTAAAGGGGGCATCCCATTTCCAGGTAGAGTTATTCTGTCATTGTGATTCTAAAAAGTCAGACTCACGAGGATAGGACTTGAATCCATGCCCTCGTATCCTAAACTTCACCCAATTGTGCTAACTATTGAGGGTTAAAAATAAAGACGGAAAGTTCTGCTATACTAACCTGCACATCCCAACTCTTCTCCAGCAGCTTTTTTATTGCAGTAAATTAAGGATACCCAAGCAAAGAACTCGCGGTTCGTTTCTAGCATCCATGAGTACCTCGACATACACGAAACCCTTTGCCAACATAGTTACTCATAGTTATCAGAGGTGGCCTAAGACACAGGTCATGAACTGGCTAGGTCTACTCTCAGGTTTAAATTGATATCATTTTCTTGTAATGAGATGGTGTTTGGTTAATATTTTTTAAAAAAAAACTAGGTAAACTATTTGTTTTCGTAGACATGGACTGTTGCTCTCCACCCAACCTAGCCAGAACTCTTTGTTTACGCAAAAAAGGATTTTACCAAACACAATTTTGTTCCATGCGCGAAAATGATCCATCAGAACTAGCAATGATCCATCCATAAGAAAGTTGTTTTCCCGATTTGAAATACTAATAATATCATTATTACCAAGCAGAGTTAACTCTAGTACTTTAAGTAGTTTGTCTGGTTAAAAGGAAAAAGATTTACCTTGAATTTTCGAAGAACTAGCTTCAATTCACTGTCTATTATAAAAACATAACTTCTATCAACATTAAGTTGAGGGATTGTATTTCATACTTGCTATTTCTAGCTACTTGTCTCTTATTTTATTTTTTTATTTTTTTCTTTTTTGCTTGTTATGCAAGGCATCATGGAGAACTCAACTCTCTTTTTTTAAACTCCTAAAACAAGTGGTTTTGAAATTCTCTCCAAATCTTGTAAGGTTAGCATTCACGACGATGGTTCCTCTTCTAGTCACAATTCCTTGGAGTAATTTTTCAACTACAACTCAAGAAGTTATGGATCTGCACTCATGAATCTAGGAAGGACTTCTTTCGAATACCAGACCTAGAATAGTTTGACAGATTAGGGAAACTCTTTACTGGTCAATGAACCTAACTTTGCATCAGAACGAGGGAGAGGCTTCTTCTTTGAAATCAATAATCAAACCCTTTCTTTGGTCCATCGAATCAATCAGGCCCTTCTAATGTTCAGTCTCGTATTGATTTCTTGCCAAGCTATGGTTTTCTTACTGAGTTTACTACAAGAGCGCACTTCTAGAACTCATCTGCAGCCATGGAGAATAATTCCTGTCCTGCAAAGTATGGCACAGTTGTATGCAACATGGAATTATAACACATAAACTATCCAATTATCCTCTGATTTTGTTTTACAATTCCAACTGACAGTATAAACAGGCAATGTCACTCAACACATCTGTAAAATATCACACATGATACCAATGTTGGAATCATAACTCGAGGAAAATTCGAAACCAGTTGAGTTTGATGAATGTTTTAGCATAAAAAGGACAGAAACATTAAATAAAAAATTATTTGGTTGAAGGAAAAGACAGGGAGTATATTTTTGAGATGGAGAAGGAAACCATGTCTCCCTTATTCTTATTTTTCGTCTTTTTTTTTTATTAAGAAACAGTAACTAAGAGCTTGTTAGTGTAATATGCTTTCATTGATTGAAAGTAAAGCATGAAATTTCATTGAAAAAGAACAGAAAAATGACACTCTGAAACGCCATCAAGCATTTGATCACCTCATAAGAGTTAAGATCATCATCGAGAATTAAACTGTATTTTCTAGTTCATGACCTTGTTTATGAAAAAATAATTTGGGCCCTGAAAAAGGGCTACCAGTTAGTAACAATCAGGCCCATCGTTGGCTAAATGCAAGCTAGAAAACCCTTATGACACTCTGCGGCTATCTTCTAACCCTCACATCACCATCAGTACACGAAAACCCATCCAACGGTCCCGATTAATCCACAAACCTCTATAAACTGTCCCAGCCACTAGGGTTAAGTCATCTTACATTGCCTCCTCTTCCTGCCTGCCTCATAGCTGAAGCCTTTTTCAAACAAAATAGTCTCCTTCTCCCTTGTTTTAACTCTTGTAGTATCTTCACGCTTGTAAGTTTTGATCTTTCCCCTGATTTTCAAACCTAGTTCTATGTTTACGTTATTTAACTCGCTGACAGTTCAAATATTTGATTTTTATGCTTCATGGTCAGAAAAGATTTACACTTTTTACCGTATTTGTAAATCCCAGATCGTTTTTGATGTGAGTTAGATCTTGAAAACTTCAACAATTTGATCTTGATTAACTTTCTGAATTTTTTTATAGTCAAAGCTGGGTTCATATCCTACAATTATTATCATTACTATTATTTTCATTATTATTCTTGTTCAACTCTTGATCATGTTGAGATTTTTTTTTTGTTAAACGTGACGGGGATTTTACTTCAAATCCTTACTATATAATTGGAGCAAACAATTTAAATCAATGTTTGTAAATTCCAAAGTAAAACGTCACAAAGAGAATCCCAGGCATGTTGAGGTCCTCCACCGTGAGCTCCTCCGTGTAACGGGATGGTCTCATATTCCATTGCCTTGTGTAGCAGCGTCGCTGCCATTACAATTTGGGACTTGCCATGAGACAAACATTTATATTGTTAATTGTTTTTAATGTGAAGTAATGTGTTGCCAATGATGAGAAATATCACCAAATAACCATCTTTCGGGACTGAATGGCTTTTTAAGCCTTGCTGTCATTCTGCAATTCTGAGGCATTACTATTTTTGTAACCTTTGTTCTTCTTTTTTTCCTGTTTTCCCTTTTTTTTTAAAAACACTTTGAGATGAGGCATTACTGTTTGATTTTCAATTGCAAGACTGCTCTTGACCACTTTGACATTTGACCTCTCGAGGCTAAATTTGTGGGCAAGAGCATAATTTGGCATGGTAATTCCAGAAGAGATGAGTTTATTGAATGGGCTTCAAAAAAGAAAAAATGTTCATCGAACATATCTTCTGCGCTTATGCTGTCCTGTTATGCTGAAGTAAACAATAAAATGGACTAAGACCACCTTAAATATTCTATTGAAAAGCTAAAGGAAGAAGAGCATAATTTGGCATTGTAAATCGACAAGAGGTGAGTTTATTACTTGGCCTTCAAAAAAGGAATAATGGTCTCATCTACCGTATTCTCTGCAAATATGCTGCCCCTTTATGGAGATTTCAACAAATTAATGGACTAAGACCAATATTCTATTGAAATGCTAAAAGAATAATACTTATTGTACTTTTTTTCTTCTTCCGAACTGGACCTTAAATTCTCAATGCTGATAATGGAAGGAGGTTAAGCAAGTATTTAATTCAACGACATCAACGTGCTTAATCAATGAAGACTGGGGAGAGGTTTACATCTCAGACTTGGTTGGCTTAGTTGTCTTGTCCAGCAATTCGAGACTATCAGCATCTTATTTTCGCAGCATCCTTTATTTGATCAAACCAGAACCTATGATTTTTCAACACTCAATATAAATAGAGATCGGTTTCTCTCCAAGACATGCAACTATAGTTCTGTAAAGCAAAACGCAAAATGTATTCATTTCAGAAAATTGTGATGTAGAACGGAAAGGAGTCACAGCTCGCAAATTTGGATGAATCTAAAACTTCAATTAAATGAAAAACAAAATTCGGGAATGAGGGGGTGTGAAAAGTCCCCTTTTAACATGAACCTACTCTTGATTTTTACTGTTCCTTGGCAACCGCAAAAATCGAGTCCCAATGGTTCAGCTGACCTCAGATCCAGTGCTGTCTGCTAAAAAAACCTCATATGCATCGCTGTAGCTTGCCTCCACAAGAGAATAATGCCAGACCAGCTTGCTGTGGTTGTGCTCGAACGTTTCAGCTCTGTCAAGTTTCCAAACTAAGCATCACGATGCCCTGGCATTTCATAGCTGGTATGGAAGTTTTGCATCAAGGGCAAAAGTCACGGATATGGAAGTTTTGCATCAGAAATTATGTATAAGCAAAGTCTCCAAGCATCAAAACAGTGCAGTAGGATTCACATTAGAAGATAATGGTGGTCTTGGTACCTTTGGTGCCTAGAATTTCGTCTGGTGTCCTGTCACAAGACAAGGGAAGACAGGAAAACTTAGTAACATACATAAAGTGGAAAAACAAAACAAAAATAGAGATTATAACATTAGCCAAATCAAATGGTTCAGTTATAAATTGGTTTAGATGAGCCCTTGGAAACGGGTCTTTCTTCCTACAATATGGGGAGCTTTGTTTATCCTGAGTATTTAGGTAGAGCAAAACAGGAAAGGCAATTTGAGGAATTGCATTCTGCCTATCAGCCTATCAAAGGCGAATAGAGCAGTCAAGAAAAGCAGTCACTTACACACGAAGAAAGTAGAGATCCTGCTGAAACAGCCTAGGCAGGAGTCCATATATATACTGCAAAAAATGAAAAATAATTAAAACGGAAAAAGAAAAGAAAAAAATTCTATCCAAGGAAAAAGATAAGAACCAAAACGGAAGGAGTATAACTTCAAGTTTCTTCAGAAGAGCACAACAAAGTTGAGGTTGTTATCCAATAGATGTCCAATAACCAAGGTAAAAAGGAAAAATCACGTTCAAAGCATGTAAAGACTTTCAGTAATATTGCAAACATGCAGCGCTCATAAAACTTAAGAAAATACAACAATTATCTAGTATAAAAGAAATTTATTAGCTGTAAGAACAGCTTTACCATATAAATATATCCATCCAAGTTATTCTGATATTTAATTGTCTCCTGAATTTGTACGGAACAGCACAACTAAGACTTCAAACACAGCTTTAAGGGATTATGAATGGGGGACTACCAAGTTAACAAAGACAAAAATGACAAGCAAGTTGTGTGGCAGTAAAACAAAACCAAGAGATGAATATGGCATCTTCACCTTGAGTTTGGACTATGAAAGATTTCTGTTGACAGACATCATTAACGTGAAGCCTCCCGCCTCAATAATTCCTGGCTCAGGTTAGCACCTATCTCCTTTACTGGTATCCAGTCCAAAAATTCGACCAGCAGGCAAAGCACGAACCCCTTGAAGTTCAAAAAATCCCAAAAGTGAATAAAACATAATATGATCACTACAAAACAAACACTCATTTCTTTCACCAAAGATTATTTCCCAGCAGAAAATGAGTCTCAACCGGGACAAATTTCTTAGCAGCCAATGGCCCATCCAAGCAGAAAATCTGATGTCTCAACTGGGACAAATTTCATTTCGAATATAAAGTAGTACACTTTGAGTGAAAACTTACTGTCATTGCAACCTTCATGAAGAAAAGTTCAGAAGGCCAAAAGAGATTCCATCTTCCAAGAACAGAAGGTACCTTTCTGTCACGAAAACTGAGCATAGGTGATGGTCTGACACTCTGAGTTACTTTGTTTACCGAAATTGTAAACCAAGATATTCCATGTAACATCATTAGGTACAAAGCCATTCTCAACACCTCTATAGAGAAGAAAACATGCATTATCAAATGTTCCCTCTCTGCAGAGCCAGCAAATCAGAGTGTTATATGTAATAGAATCAGGTTGTATTCCTTCAACCTGCAATTTATCAAAGAGATTCAAAGCCTCTGGAATGCGTCCTCTCTTGCATAAACCATTAATTAGGCTATTGTAAGTGACTATGTCTGGCGACAAACCTCGATGAATCATGTCTCTCATAAACTCTAGTGCATTATGTACTTTGCCAGCTGTACAGAAGCCATTGATCAGTATATTACAAGTGATAATGCTGGGGGTTAGCCCCTTCCTGATCATTTCTTCAAACAAACCCAATCCCTTCTCAACAGCCCCAGTTTTGCAAAGAGCCTTTATTAGACCATTGTAAGTGATTTCATCAAGAGGGCATCCTCTAAATAACATATCATTTACAAGCTTAAGGGCTTCTTGGATTTTACCTCTCCTCAAAAAAGCATGAATCAAGGTGTTGAAAGTTACACTATTAGCAATAACACCCTCTAAAACCATATCGCGGTAAAGAGCCAAAGCATCCTCCATCTCATCAACCCTGCACAGACCAAAAATTAAGGAATTAAAAGTAAATATGTCAGGCTTGCATCCTTTACTTGACATTTCACCAAACATGTCCAGGGCTTCATGAACCTTTCCATGCTTGCACAAGGCAGATATTACGGAATTGTATCCCACTGTATTCAGACTAAGTCCCTTAGCAAACATCTCACGTAAAATAATACCAGCTTCCTCTAGTTGACCTTTCTTGCAGAACCCATTGATCAAAATTGTATAAGTATTTAAGTTGGGCTTGCACCCCTTAGCATCCATCTCATTAACCAATTCAATAGCAGAGCCAAAAAGCCCCTTCTTGCACAGGCCATTAACAAGTGTGCTAAATGTGTGAACATCAGGAACATAGCCATTGTTAATCATCTTGTCATACACAAAAGTCATGGCTTCGTTCAATCTTCCACTCCTCACAAATCCATTAACAAATGTATTGAAATGCACAACATTTGGATTAGGGACTTTGTTCAACAATGTCTGCGCTTCATCGATTCGACCTGTTTTACACAATCCATGCATCAGGTATCCATAAGTCAGGTCATTAGGGGTGAATCCCTTGAGAATCATCCGGTCAACCAATTTTGCTCCCTCAAGAACTCGGTTGAGCCTGCAGAAACCATAAATAACAGTATTGAAGGTATTGACATCAGGTGGGCAACCCATCAAGAACATTTCCTCCAGAAGTTTCAATGCCTCATCGACTCTATCTCTCTTGGAAAGTGCATCTATCAAAGTCTGGTAAATCACCGAGTTTGGCACGCAACCATGTTTCGTCATGTCCCTAAGCAGCAAGCAGGCATTATCCACCTCATTAACCATACAAAGAGCTTTCATCACCAGCCCAAATGTATAATCATTTGGAGAAATACCCTTATTCAACATGTCATAGAAAACATTGGATGCAACACTGGGACAATTACCAACTACTAATACATCCAACACAGCATTATACGACCTAAAACTTGGTTCACAACAATAAACACCCTTCATATCCAATAACAACCTAGTAGCTTGTCCAGGCAAACCAGCTCTTCCATAATATTTCATAATCAAAATAAAAAGAGACTCTCTAAAAACAATTCCCTCCTCTTTCATTTGCAATAACAACCTATCTATAACCTTAAACCCCGCAGCCGCCCCAAGCTTATCAATCAACAAATAGTACACACTAAATGAGTGACAATAGCCCTTTTGGGCACCAGCCCACTTGAATATCTCCATTGAAGTTTCCACATCAAGTGGCAATTCAAGAAGTTTACAAAGTTGAAATGGTGTGATCTGATTGAAAGATCTTCTAAGTTCTTTAAGGTCGTATGGCTTGAGTAATCTTTCCCATTCAGTCTCATGTTCCGAATCATTATCTTTTGAGTTAAAAACACTAAAGTTTCTAACAAACCCAGATGGAAAAAGTGATGCACATTGGATTTTGATAAAAATTTGAAGGGTTTTGCTCACAGGTGGTGCGAGCTTTGGTCCCTTCAACATTAGTGAACAAGAATAACTAGCATTGGCTTTTAAAGATAACTAATAAAGATAGCCCTTTGAGAATAGTAACTGAGCATCACGCACCTTGATAGAATGACAAGAAGAGAGAAAACTGAATCACAGATGATGTTCCGTTTCTCAGACAGAAGCTGGAGTAGAACGAGGAAACATAGATGGAGCCAAATTTTCACCTGGGCTATCGACGACTTTAGGTGACAGAGGTGGGCGGGTTTTAGCCCTGGCCTGTATGCTCTTCTGGGCCCAAGCTTCACATCATCTTAGACCTTCAAAATCTTGTAATTTGGAATTCCGAAAAATTATTATGTATTTCATCTACAACCATAACCATAGGTATTAAATCTAGCCGGTCCATGACTTGATCTACATTTCAGGTAACTGAAGTTTAAATTAGATTATAAAAATAATAATTAAATAATACCATTTTTTTTTATTAAAATCAAACTAGATCTTATTCCGGTCATGAATCAATTTTAATTAATCTAACTATGTGGCACTGATTCCCACATAGGTCAACATGAAACTTAGTGTATTTTAAAAAACTTTTCTTGTTAATAATTTTTTAAATATTTAGCATCTGCTGTGCAATTTACTTGATTGCTATTCGAGGCAAGGGCAATGGTTACAATGATCTGTTCGGCAGATTCGAGTAAGAAATGAGTAGACTTCTGTTAAATATATCAGTGACTGTGATGAACACCTAAGTTTTTGGTACTTGTTCATACTTCAAAAGGCAACTTGTCATCCGAAATACTGCACTTGGCCATTCCTTACGTTTTCATCATCCACACAAAGTAGTAAAAATAAAATCTGTGGTTGAACCCTTTTTTTGTTTTTTTTTACTTGATTTTAATTATTCAAGATCCTACGTTCATCACATTACAGATTTTTCCCTTTCAAAAGATCTAAGCTTTTGTACATTCCTGCAGGGAGAACAAGATAGATTAACAATTCAAATTTGAACATATTGCAGCGACCAGCAGCACAGTAGCGGAATCAGAGTATGGTGATGGTAAGAATAGATGAACTACACGCAAGAGCTACACTGAACCTTCTGCGATTCCAGGACCATTCTTGCAGCTTCAACTGCAACTTGTCCGGTGACATAGTGCTGGCGACATACAGGCATATAAACATCAGCCCCACCAATCAGTTCTGTCTGTGTCTCCTCTGTCTTTCTTAAGGTGAAAAAAGCACGTTTTCCACAAATTTCACATCGTGCGCTTAACTTAGTTACAGAATCAGCAAGGGGAATTATATCGAGTACAGAACCAAAACTCCTCCTGTGAACATTTTATTCCAAGTTCAAAAAGGACTTCATTGAATTTGAGAAGAAGGATATAATATATTAAGTTGTGAAACACATGATTAATAAAGTGATGAACAATAAGGAAAACCACAAAATCATTGAAAAAATGTCGTAGGCTTGAAATATACCTCAGATAGTCACCATCCAGGCCAGCAACTATTACAGTTTTGCCTTCGTGATCAGCAACATCATGGCAGAAATCATACAAGTCTTCAAAGAACTGAGCTTCATCGATACCAATCACATCTAGCTGTCATCAAGTACCTGTTGTGAGTCTTTATTACCGATTTTACTTGTAAATAGCTTGCAAAATGTATATGCTCAATCATCCAGTGTAAATCTTTCAAAAGCAATTTACCTTTCATTTTAAAGACAAGAACTAAAATTTGTATGCTCAATCATTCATACATTATAGTTAAGACATGTTACTTCATAAATGCTAAGGCAACATTCTATACAGGTCAAATCACCAGATTTTGACATTGAGATACCTGGTCATAAGCATCCTGACCGAAGTTCTGTCTGAATGATGACAAGTTGGGCAGCGCACAACATGGCAATTTGATCCCATCATGTGTCACTACCGAATCCAATCCATATCTATCATCCTTGCTTGATTTTATAATTGCTACATTTCTGCATTACAGAAAGAAAAAGAGAATGAATAACAAAACACCAATTCTGTTGATAAAATGACACTGTTTAATTCCCCGTGGGGCTCTACTTTAAACCATCCCACCAAAAGTTATTGATTGGTAAGTCCTAAATTCTAAACACGGTTGGATATATACATAATCTCCTTGCTAAAATTTCATTTTTAAGTATCCCAACAGATTTTTTTTAATTTATCTATTTATTTATTGACAAACATTGGACATAATCTTAATTTGTGATGAAAATCAAGTCTGAATTCTTCAGCTCCTTTTGCACATATCCAGAATCCTGTGTGTTCCAAGAAATCAAGCTTTTATCCATCAATGTACTGAAAAACACATGCATGATCATCAAATCCCCAGATTGGCATACAATATCGCCAATTTAGTCTTCAGATACTCGTTCAGAGCATACCCACAAACAGCCATGTTCAGAGAACACCCACAAACATCCATTTGTGCATGGATTCTTCTCCCCTTCTTATATATTTTCCTGAAAATGCATTTCTGCAACAGAAGAGCATAGGTCCCACGGTCCAGTTCCAACCCCAATAGCCATAATAGCCAAATGGCTTCATTCATTCTCACCGTTATACAAAGAAACTTTAATATTTTCTCCAATTCACGCAAATTCCTGGCCTGGAAGCTGGCAATGACTACCATAATCACACTACAGCAATCCAAAAAACATTGCCAAACTCCCGCCTTTTGAAGTTCAAACCAAACCATCAATCCCTCTATAATGTATCATACTAAAATCAAGTCCATAATGTACAGTAACATGTGTGTTTCACTTTGTCTAAAATGTGTCTCAAGACAACTACTATATCAACAATAAAACTAAAATATGAAGCCAAACTGAACAAAAAAGAAAAGAAACCCAAAAAAACAACATCACACAACAACAAATCAAATTCTAACAAAAACCCAGATAAAAAACACAGAAAAGAGAGAGCCAAGGAACAGAAACCCAAACCTGCCATCATTGATTTCAGCTTGAACACGGCGAAGAAGAGTGGTAGTTTTGCCAGAAAACATAGGGCCAACAATCACGTGAATTTCACCAGAAGAAGTAGAACGAGAGGATTTTGAATGGACACACCGAGTCTGAATTCGAAAATCTGAAGGCTTAAGTGAAATCATAATGGGTTTTAGAGGCAAAGAAGAGATGGGGTTTTGAGTTTTAGAGAAAAAATTGGATTTTGAAGCTAAATACAGCAAATTGGAAGCTAAAGGTGTGGCCTTTGTTGACATGGGTGAGAATAAGAATGTCGGGGTGATTAGAGACTTCATTCTTGAAATAGTTATTGTTAGCATTTAGAAAAGAGAGGGAAAGGGAGGCTTTGTGATCTTCATGGTTTCGCTAAATTTAGGGTTTAAGGATTTCAAATGGACATGTTTTAAAGTTTATGCTCTGTGTGTTTGTTTTGCCTATTTTTGTAGAGTTCGAGGTTTCGAGTAGTGTGCTGTCGTTTTTGTTTCTCCCCAGTGATCATCAAGTGTCTCGGTCTTCCTCTCTTTTCCTTTTTTAATCGGATATTAAATTAGTATTTGGTAGTATAATTGATGCTGTTTAAAAAACATTAGAATAATATTTTTATTTTAAAAAATTATTTTTAATATTATATTAAAAATAATAATAATAATAATAAAAAAACAATTAAAACGTAATGCTGGGCCTAAACATATCCATGGTTATCGGATGGAATATGGGTTTGACAGGATTCAAGATTTATTATGTATCGATTTAGATTGTGGTTGTACTATATTTTAAAAAAAAATTGTTTTTTCAGAAAATAATTATTTACCAATTAATTATCCAAATATAACTTTCGATAAAGGTGTTAGCCTTATGAGATTTGTTTGATTAAATAAAGCTAACTCTAAAACATTGTTATTCTTGTTTTTTTTTAAAAACTAAAATGATGTTATTTTAAGTAAAAAATAAAAATAAAATCAATAAAGTTAACTTGATTTAGATTTAGACTGTGTAGGTTACTGATAATTTACATAACGTTGAGGTCATGAGAGTCGTGTAGTCAACTTTAATTAACTCTAAAGTAATTTATTTTTATTTTTATTTTAAAAAATAATAAAATGCTGTTATTTTAAGTAAAAACTTAAAATAAAATCATTAAAGTACAATTGAATCAACTTTAAAATTAATTTAAAATATAACCTGGCTTGATTCAAACTTCCAGGTAAACAAGCTATTATGTCTAATTTCACTTTGTTTAATAACAATAAACATATCATGGTTTATACCATACTCGTACGTGTTTGTTTATGAGTTTATGCATTAAACTAAACACTAAATTATTATTTTTAAATATTATTTTTATATTGATTTGATTTATTAAAAAATATATTTTTTAAATGTAAAATCCAATCTTCAAAATTGATAAATTATTTCACTACTCGAACAATCTCTTTATTTGATGATGATAATAATAATAATAATAATAATAATAATAATAATAATAATAATAATAATAATAATAATAATAATAATAATAATAATAATAATAATAATAATAAATTCTCTCGTCGTGAATTGAGTGTTTAAAAATTCTTTGGATTTTCTTTGCATTCGTACAAGGTAGATGATCTTGGCCATCCATCACTTAATGTTGATGTTTTTATGGCTAATTTTATTTTTAATTAATACAAGTTTTTTTCTTGAAGAAATCTTTCTTGCTAAGAGCACCACTAAGATAGCAATCCTTGCCACTTGCTTTTATTTGCAAATTTGTAAGTTTATTAATTTTCTTTTATTAATGGGAGGTCTAGCTCAAATTTTGGTTATATAACATTGATAATTATTGTTTTTATTTTTAGATTGTAAATGTTGCATGATAAAGATACAATATAAAAAAATAAAAAAATATTTAGTTGAAAAGATAAAAATGAATATATATTTGTAATATTTTAAAATATATATCTGCTTTTTTTTTTAATAATCTAAAACATTTTAATAAAAGTTACAAGTATTCATTGTACAAGACTAGTGATTTACCAACTCAGGCTCGAGCCATGTTCCATTTTAAAAGATGATGCAAATTATGTTAGCTTGACTAATAAATTCATGACTAAATCAAGATCTAAATAAAACTCAACTTGACTTTAAAAAAACTCAAAAAAACATTATTTTATATATATATATATAAATATAACAATAATTATATTTTAGATTGACGTGTATTAGCTTTCTTGTGATTCTTGGATCCACGGCATATTTTATAACCATTGCTAGAGTAGCAATGTAATCGACGAAGGAAAAGTTGTTAAATTTAGAATTGGTGTTTTCTGTATCACTGTTTGTACGAGAGTGTGTTTAAAGTTATTTTTTAAAGTATTTTTTGAATAAAAATCATCAAAATCATATTTTTTATTTTTTGACATTAGTATATGAAAATGATAATATTATTTTTTTTAATTTAAAATTAAAAACAAAGTGCCAAATAGAACCTTAATTCAATCTTATCTGACAATGAACAAAACAACTACACATCACCCTTTTTTTTTGTTTTTCAATTGCTGTTTATTTTAGAATCACCCGGTTGTTCTCTAAACAAAAAACCCTAATTGATTACCTTTCCCCCCGTAAAATAAGATCACCTTTTGGCTTCACTTTTCTCATAGATAGCAGAGCTCTTTCATGATACCATCTGGTCCACCATGACAGCAACAAAACAGATATCAGAGATCGGGATTTCACTGTGAAAACCTTTCCCGTTTATGTTTGTTCTATGTTGCAAACCCTAGGCTACAGTGATTTTGTTTTTATGACTGAAACAAGAAATTTAATCGAATCAAGCCCTCTACTTAGAATTTGATCGAATCAATCCCTAATTTATCTATAAAATGCAACACGAGATTATATTACAATGAAGTCGGAGAAGATGGGTTAAATCACCTCTAATAATTGGAAGTAGAGGGACTGCTTTGATAAAATTAAAAGTAAAGATAGCGGTTTGATCGAGCTTGAAAAGTAGAGGGACCGTGTAAAATGAATTTTAGCCAAATAAACGGCCCTGGAAACTTATCCTATCCTAGTCATTTTTGTGTCACGCACAACTTAGAATTTCAATTATTTATCCAGAAAATATACATGAGATTTTCCCCAGATTTCCTTATCCACTGCCTCTCACCTGATGGCTCTTCATCACCAGAGCAAAATAGATGTTGATTAAGATTTTCAACCTCTGTGCTCCTTTATTACCCCCATCAGGTAGGTAAAACAGTAAGGAATTACAGCCAAGTTCTTGGCATTTGCAGGTGATTAGCTCACTAGATGCACAATCCTCTACCTATAAAAGATAGCAAATATATATATATATAAAGATGATTTAGTGCAGATGCATGATGTCATTGGATTGCAATTCCATGACCTTAACCCACTTGCCCTTTTCCTTATCAAGAATATCACAATAAAAAATCACTTCCCGGGCCAATGATTTTGCTCAGCATTTCCAGCACCATCACTCATATATATGTATATGTATATATATATATATGTGCAGCAGATGAATCTACCTGTTTTTGATGTTCTTTGGATGAGTGGGAGGACAAGGGATCCCTTCTGTCTTTCGCACATCTTCAGCTTTATGGAATATAATAATTAAAAGATGTGCCCAAAGGTGTTTTCATGAAATAAGAAAGAAATAACCATCTTATCTATTGAAACATTCGTTGGTTCGTGTATGATTTCTAGGCATTACCTATCAGCTTATGGACATATTCAAACTCACCTTTTTTATATATATTTTTTCATACAATTTTTTATTTTCTGGGTGTATGTTATGGGTTGGGATGAATAGCTCAAACCCTCCCTTGCCTCTACATCAAGCAATCCTTTTTATGTGGAAGAAAATGACCTTATTTGAGGTTTGTTTGGTGTCGTAAATTGAAAGGATTATGAAGGGACTCAATTTACAACACCTACTACGTAGATCTCATAAATTGGAAACCGGTTTGGGGACATTCTAGATCATTACCACAAGGTATGCTATGGGTTTGGTTTTATTTTTTCTTAATTTTAAATAATATATATAGATATTGCTAACATGTTTTCTAGTAAACCATATAAGGATTGACCTCATATAGTTTGATTAACTTTATAGGTGTGAACACAATTTCATTGACAATTAAAATATATATTTTGACTAGAAATAAAAAAAAAAATATTTTTTTTTAATTTTAAAATATCAAAATGAAATATATTAGATCGATTCAGGTCAACCTGGATTAACCTATCAAATTTAACTAAGATGATAAAACTAAAATAATATAAAAAAAAAACAACTCAAATTAGCCGGAATAACCTTATTATACTTGGAGCCCAAGTCATATGACTATAACTAGGGTAAAACTAAGCTAATATCATAAAAAGAAAATACAAAAATTATGAAACTTGATTCTAAATAAACAAAATGTTACATGATAAAATTAGAAAATAAATAAATAAAAATAAAAAACCCTAAGTTAATGTATCAAACGCAAAACTCGAGTTATGAGACCAAAATAAATAAATTAAATTAATATTAAAAGATAAAATAAAAAACTATTGTTTATAAAAAACAAAGAACTATTTAAATGTACAACAATGCAAGAAGTGATTTTATGAGTTATTCCCTACTCAATTATTCTTTTTACTTAATTAATGTTTGTAATAAGCTTTTGTTATCTCTTTTTGAATTTTGAAAGTCTTTAAATTCTGAATTTTACAAAACATTCATCTAATTAAAAAAAAAAAGGATACATGTTTGGCAACATGAAAACACAACAAAGTACCATTTCTTTCTTCAGAAAGTAAAGGAGCCAAAAATCTCATCTTTATAAAGTTCTTAGATGCCTAAGATACGGGATGATTAATGGTAATCTTTAGCTATTTCTCACTATTTTTTATCATTTACAATACAACTTATAAGAGACATATATTATTTTGATATTATGTTTCAAAAATGATTTTAAGAAAATAAATTATTTTTTTATTTTAAATTAATTTTTTTTGGTATTTTTAGATATTTTTCATGTGCTATTGTCAATAAAAAATAAACATTATTTAATAAATTTTTAAACGAAAAATATTTTCAAAAACAACTTGAACTATACTGTCAAACAAATACAATATAAAAAAGAATATTAACTCTTTTTTTTCCTAACAAGGGAATCAATTTTTACCACTTACATTTTAAAAGTTAAATGTATTTTTTTAATAACAAAACTAGGAATACCAAGAACATTTTTACATATCAAATTCAAATATCTTCTCAATCAAGTTTTAAAAAACCATCCACACTCAAATAAGTATATTTACACAAAATTTATTCCTCGTAGACTCCAATTAATCCCCCCCAAATAAATAAGTTTAAAACTTTATATAATAATCAAACTACAATTCTATTTATCATGAAAAGTTTTATGCTGCAAAGAAATGTTTTTAGCCTAAACAAACACCTCTGGCGATTTACCACCTCTAAATTGTTTTCACTCGAACACCCAAAAAAAACTTACTAAAAATGACCAAAATCAAACAAGATAACCCAATAACAATAGGGTCTTAATTGAAAAAGGCTTCAAAGTACATTGGTAAAGAATTACTAATAATAATAATTAAAGAAAAAAAAGTAAAGGTGGCGAAATTTAATTCTTTAGTTGTTTAAATCAAAACTTGGAAAGTCACCATCCTCCCCCATCGTCTCCTTTGTAACTTTCTTACACGAGAGGATAGCCAAACCTCTCTTTATCTTTCGCTATATATATATATATATATATTAAGACAGACACTTAGGTACCCATTTTTTTGTTGGTGGAAACAAACCCTTCTTCTCTCCTTGTCTTTGTGTCTTTCTTTGATAAATTTTAATCATCAACAACAACGATAACAGTAAATTACAAAGAGAGAAAGAGGGAGGAGAGAGCAAAAAATAAAGGGTCTCTCTCACCCTCTCTTATTGTTATGTATCTTCGCAGATCTTAGATTCTTCCAGTTTCCTATCTTGTTTTTTTTTTCCTGGTAAATTTTCATTAAAAAAGCAATCTTTTTGATAATGAATTCTGGGGCTTGGATCTTGTACTCATTTTCTTATCAAAATCGGTATCTTTCTGTTTGTTTGTCAGGATTCCTGGATTGCTTTTGATTGATATTTGATTGCTCAAAGGTTGTTTCTACTTTTGGATTAATTCCAAGAGTGACCTTTTTGTTGTAAATATCCAAGCTTTGCTTTGTATCCTTGACAAGGTATTATTTTTCTTTGTTTAATCTGCATTACGACATCATGTGTCTGATTGTTTTTGTTAACATCGTATTGTGTTCTATGCTGAGTGAGATGTGTTGTGGCAGCGAGTATTGGATTGTAATTTGCTGTAGTGGTGTCCAATTATATGTTAGAACTAAGATCTGATGTTTGATTGGTATAGGATTGGAAATGATTCATTTTTTGATGAGATTATTAGTTTTATGTTTTGATTGTTTTTGTTTGATGTTTGTTGGTGACTTTGTTGTTGGGGTTTGTGTGTAGAATGGAAATGGAGCTTGGAAAGCTGTTCATTGGTGGGATTTCATGGGACACGAATGAAGACCGTCTTAAGAAGTATTTCCGGGCTTTCGGGGAAGTTTTAGAAGCTGTCATAATGAAGGATCGATCCACGGGTCGTGCTCGAGGATTTGGTTTTGTTGTTTTCGCAGACCCTGCTGTTGCTGAGAGAGTTGTGATGGAAAAGCACCTTATAGATGGTAGAAATGTAAGTTACATTTTAATTCTCAATAACCTGGATTTTGACCGATACTGATTCACTGTTCGTTTGATCTGATCATCATAAATTTCTATGCTATGAGAAAAATAAATTCCATCTTCGTGAATCTATGATGGTGCAGAGTAGATGACAGCAATGGATTGTTGATTGTCCTGTATTATCTAAACAAATAAACATTTACTTTTTCTTGGGAGGTAAACGGGGTTTTTTTTTTATCTCTGTGTCAATGTCGAACAATTCAATTAAGTCTCAGAGTTTAAATATTTAGAAAGCTAGCTGGCATTACTCCCTGTGATATAGAATGTAATGAGAGCATTGTCATAGTTCATTTTTGTATTTTGCCAAATTTAAACAGCAGTCAGAGATTAGAATCTCACAAAATGATATGAATATTCCATTATCAGCATTGCTAGATGGTTCAGAAAATTTTATTTTAGAATAAAAGTATACGTGCTTAGGGATATGAGAAGCGGCTTCCATGAGAGTGAAGTTGATTGGAGGATATAAGAAAGACAAACTGTAATTAATACCTCATTAATGGCTGATGCTAATGGCAAAAAACATTGGTGCAAAAATTGAAGTTGATAAAAAAGATGAAGGAGGAGAAGCTTATCAACAATAAAATCGAGTCTCTGCTAGATACTTGTTTTGATAATTTGTTTTGCTGTGGAAAAGTTATGACTGCTGTAAATAATGCAACATGAATGAAAAGTTTTACAAAGTAAAGAGATAAAATGTGTCGATATACTGTCCCAGTTCTCATGCAAGCACATGCTTTCTATACAAACAGAGCATTCTGAGTAATGCAAAATCTTGCAACATCGTAGGGAAGAGTTAAGTTACTGTGCCCATTACTTACATGTGACACGCAGAAAATGTTTTTCTTTATTGTTTTTTTAAGGAGTTATGAAACTATGGATTATTTCTTGTGCAAACTTGGAAAGATTTAGTCCTAATCAATCTTTCCATTGCAGGTTGAGGCAAAGAAGGCAGTTCCTAGAGATGATCAGAACACCCTGAACAAAAACAGTAGCAGCGTTAATGGTTCACCTGGTCCTGCCCGAACAAAGAAGATATTTGTAGGAGGTTTAGCTTCTACAGTTACAGAGAGTGACTTTAAGAAGTACTTTGATCAGTTTGGAGTGATTACAGACGTGGTAGTTATGTATGATCACAACACTCAAAGGCCAAGAGGTTTTGGATTCATCACCTATGATTCAGAGGAAGCGGTGGATAAAGTATTGCACAAAACCTTTCATGAACTCAACGGTAAAATGGTTGAGGTGAAACGGGCTGTCCCCAAAGAGTTATCTCCAGGGCCAACTAGGAACCAGTTAGGAGTATTTAATTGTAGTCCTAGTAGAGTCAGTAGCTTCCTCAATGGTTATACTAAGGGATACAATCCAAGTTCTGTTGGAGGGTATGGCGTAAGAATGGATGGTAGGTTTAGTCCTCTTTCTGCTGGGCGGGGTAACTTTTCTCCATTTGGTAGTGGTTATGGGATGGGATTGAATTTTGAGCAGGTTTTGAACCCAAGTAACGCGGGAAATTCAAACATCGGTTCTAATGCTGGCTACGGACGAGTAAGTCCATATAGTGGAAATGCAAGCAGGTACAGCAACCCCATTGGATTTAGTGGAGGCAATGGAGGAAACAGTTCTGTCTTAAATCCAATTGCCCACTCTTTATGGGGAAATGAAAGTTTTAATCATGCTTCAAACAACACAAACTTCAGCTCTCTTATGAGACCTGGAACTGGGAACTCAGGATTGGATTCTTTTGGCAGTATTGGAGCACTTTGGGGTTCCTCTGCTAATTCTGAACAAGGTGAAGTAGTTCGCTCAGTCAATAGAAGTAGTAATCTTAGCTTTGGCGGTGGAGATTTTGATATTGGTCTAGGAGGGGTAGGGTATGGAAGGAACAGTAGGACAGGTGTTGCCCCAGTGTCATCTCATGCTGCATCTGATGGTGGTTATGATGGTGCTTATGCAGACTTTTATGAAAAGGGCTCATTATACGGGGATACCGCATGGCAATCTTCACCTTTGGAACTGGATGTGTCTGGCTCGTTTGGTTTTGGGCTTGGAAATGCAACTTCTGATGTTATGGCTAAAAATTCTGCTAGTTATGTTGGTGGTTATAGTGTTGCTAATAGACAATCTAATAGAGGTAAGTGTTTTGCCCCTTCTTTTTTGTTGATTTCTTCTATGATCACCAACACTGCCTATCTTCTTACAACATTACACTTTATATCATTACCAAGCTTTCATAACTCGGCAGAATATGATTCACTTAGGCAAAATTGCAGAATATAACAACACTAGTCTCTTGCAATGTACTTCCCCGTTGTAACTCTATAGTAGCACAACTACTCACTGTCATTGATATGAATATTGATCACTAGGAATGTGGTCATTTTGGTTGGCTTACATATTCCTTAATTGCCATGTATGAAGTAAATGTGTTTCAAATGTACCAATTGTTTCATCAATTGCCTAAATACACGAGCATGTACTTGATCTTTACCTGCATAGTCCTGAAAATTGCATTTCATCCTGTTTCAGAAAAGTGTAGGAATAAAAATAACCTATGAGATGAATTTCTTGGCGCTTTGCTGAACCTTTCAAAACGGACGTTATTCATACATTCACTTTATCCAGATTGTCATGTGCAAATTTTCTGATGGAGATTATCTGAGCCCGTATTTCATTACCACTTGTTAGTTTCTACTTTCATCTTGGTTGGTACATGTAACCAAGGTTGATTAACTTCTTTTCCTGGAAAATTTTACACCAGCAACACTATTCTCTATGGAACTGACATGGTCTTCTTGATTTTCATCTGTTTCAGGAATTGCTGCGTAGGATGATTATGATATAGGTGGTGGTGAAGTGAATTTCGTACATGTTTCTTGTCCAGATGATCATGTTTCAGCTTTGCTTATCATATATACAGCAGTCACAAGGAAATCTGTGCATGGTTTGAGCTTTTGAGGTTTTTCAAATATAGGTTTTCTTTCTTGGAATTTGGTTAAGATGAAAAATCACATTGTGGGGTATACTCGACATGATTGTATGATGCAATCTTTGGTGACAGCTATATTAAAAAAGAAACAATTTTTTAGCATTATTTTTGGGTTTTTCTTGT
This sequence comes from Salix purpurea, assembly GCA_027405865.1. Lineage (NCBI taxonomy): Eukaryota > Viridiplantae > Streptophyta > Magnoliopsida > Malpighiales > Salicaceae > Salix > Salix purpurea. The sequence continues at coordinate 794,034 of JAOWLH010000021.1, read as the reverse complement.
TGTTGTTGGTATCCTTTTTGGGTCAACTCTTCATTTATTTTTTATTTTTAAAGGTTTTCACTTCACACATTGTATAAGATAACTTGTATGAAAAATATTGGCTTGATAGTTGTTTATAATTTTGTGGTTGCTGTGAGTGATAACCTGCCTTATTTCAAAAGATTCCCATAGAAAATTTAATTGCTAGTCACTTATCACTTGTTCTAGTGATCTTTGAAGTTTTTTAGAAGCTAAAGCCAAGAAATAGATAAAAAATACTTTGTTATTTGACTCGCCCTCCGGGATGGTTTTTTTTTTTTTTTTTTTTTTTTGGGGGGGGGGGGCGGAATGCAAGTTTATTCTTAAAAAATATATATATAAATAAATAAAAGAAATTATGAATAAATAAAAGAGACTGCATCGAGAATCACTCGGGTCAATAAATACAAAACATTAATATGTTGGATGAGTAAACTTGACAAACCTAAATGAGGTCACTCAAATAAAAAAAATTCAAAACTACAAACTAGGCAATGAATGCTAGTGAGATTAATAGTTTATTTTCTCTAATCTATTTTTTATTTAATTATACGATAATAAATATTAATTATCAAACCATGTAAAAGACAAATCAAATGAAAATTGAAGAATAAAACCATGCATTTTATTTCCCAACCAATATAAAAGGAAAATTAAAATAAATTATTAATTGTAAATACCAATAAATGCATAATATAAGGACCAAGATAAAAAAAAAAAATAAACAAAGAAGAAAAGGGGGTCAAAATGAAAAAAATATATATTTGGATTACTATTATAACCCCATGATACAAATGGACGAGGAGAAATAATATTTGCCCTGTATCTTTTAACTTTAGGTTAAAATATATTTTTCAAATAAATTCTAAAAAATCACCTATGCTACCCGAGCTCCACACTTCAGTCCTCTATCTTTTAATTCAACCCTCCATTAAAAAAACATGAAATTGAGTGTTTATAAAGATTTGATTGTGCAATGAAAAAGATGGATTAACAAAATAAAAATTTATCAAAAAAACACTATTATAATCCATAAATAATTGTTAAAGGGTGAACAATGAGAGAATTACAGTAAAAAAGCCACACCGTTTATATTATAGGCAATATGTTATGCTTTTTATTATTTTTTATTCAATCAAACGATAAAAAAAACACATTCAATTAACTGAATAAAATAAAATAAAAATATATTGCATGACAGCACATATTAGAAACATTAGCTGAAAATAAAGATTCTTTATTATAAAAAATATAGTTTATCTACTTAAAACATAAAAAAGAAGGGATATTAATCTAAATATAATATTATTACTTTTATAAAACACATTCAATTAACTGAATAAAATAAAATAAAAATATATTGCATGACAGCACATATTAGAAACATTAGCTGAAAATAAAGATTCTTTATTATAAAAAATATAGTTTATCTACTTAAAACATAAAAAAGAAGGGATATTAATCTAAATATAATATTATTACTTTTATATAAAAACCCATAAAAACATATGCGGGGCTGAAAGATGTTCTGCATTTTTCACTAAAATAATAAAAAAAATAAACTTATGTACCAAAAGTGTTATATAATGTGTGTGATTTCTAAAGTTTGAGGAACAAAATATATTTCTCTTTAAACTCATAGCATTCCATTCATGTTTGATGTCTTTTTCATTTTGGTCTATATTCTTTCAATCTCACACTTTCTTAAGAAATCAAAATTAATAATTCTTCAATTATGACGAAATTGCTGAAAATGAAAGATTGATGACCAAAATGGAAAAAAATCATGCATAGTGGGTGAACACCGATAAACCCACTCGTTTTAGATATTTAGGTATTATATTTTCAGAAGGTTACTCATCAATCCACTACATCCCATATTTATAAGACATGGTTTGGTGTTTTAATTTGATGACCATTAATTTAGAGTTTGTCCAAGAAAAAATTGGAAAAAAATCTGATTTTTATATAAAAAAAAATTAAATTGACTTGACTTGGATTAATTTACTTAATTTACAAATCCGAGTTTTGATCAAGTTAATTTTGGATCGTGTTTTATAAGTGAGGTTATACAGCTTATTTTATTTATATTTTTTATTTAAAATAATAAAAGATTATGTTATTATTATATGATAAATTAGAAGAAAAAACTAATATAAAATCTCGGTTTAAAAATAAATCTCTACAAAAAAAAAAATGTGATAGAAAAATTAAAACAATGTGTTATCTTAGTTTTTGTTAATTGAAATAAGGTATAATTGTATTTTTGGTTTATTTTCAACCACTTAAAACTTTCCTTGTTCATCAACTTTACATTATATTAGGGAAGCTTTTTACACTGCTGAATAAAAAAAACATTTTTCATTCTTTTAATCTCTTACTTCTACCACTCATAGTCTCCTCCATTATTTTAATTGCTAACTATATTTGATAACTCTTAATTATATCATTACCTTTTAACCATATCATTATGGGTGTTGCTTTAATCATTATAATTTATGTTCTTTATTTTTTTATCAATTAGGTTTTCATTCTCCAAGTCTTCAATTCAACCTATTAATTTCTCTATAAACAATACCATTTTTAATGAAATATGTAGAAGAAAATAATTTTTGCAAGCCCAATATAATATATCAACCTGCACTTTCTTCTTACCATGCACTTTCTTCTTACCATGGATTTCTTCTTTCCAAGATTTTCTGGGAAAATCCTCTGTAACTCTCCATCTTTCTACACCGTATACTCCCGTGTCTGATTGATCAGTCACGCTGATCCAGAGGAAGCATGCGAAAATGGTTCCATAGCTCACCCATCTAGCAGGATCTCTTGTCTTGTTTCATCATCCGGAGCTTAAAAACTATGAACTGTAAGGTAAATCCATGATCCATTACTGTTGCAGCCATTAAAAGCTCGGCGCCATTACTGGGTTCTACTCCTGAAATCCCAACGCCCTCTCTCTCTCTTCCTTGGGCTCAAAGGTAATGTGTCTAATCTTCTGATCCATGCAATACTACAATCGCTTGCCTCATCCCATACATATAAATCGCATTATAATATGATATGGCATATACTTTTCCTCTGTAAACTGTGATTGCTGTTACCGTTTCCTCTTCATCATCCAGGCCCTCCTCTATCTCCTCCTCATTGTCATCCTCCTCGGCCAGCCAGCATCATCTATGTATCAAATACCTAAACTATCTTCTCAAAAAGCGCAGCGACCAAGCGATGACCGGCAGCGATATTCTCCAGCGTGGGTTCTGGAGACAGGATTGCTTAATTTAGTCATAGAATACGGATTAGAAGCAGGTCGTACAAAAAAGATCAGTAAGGTTGGAAATGGGCTGGAAGTGGAATCCCAACACTCGAAAAAGGATTGAACAAGAAATCTCCTCGAGTTATTTTTTACGAGCCATTATAAGCCAACCATAAGATGATCCAGCACACCAACTTCGAGGAAGCTCATGCCAAGACAGATCTATTAGTATCAAGGAAGGTCGTGATTGGAGCTCGAAGGATGTCACATGCATCTTTCTAATATGGTGAACTTTCTTAATCGCCTCTGCAACTTATTTTTTTACGTGGTCCATGATTCTTTGATAAGCCCCTAGATTTCGACCCGTTTGGCATTGCGATCCCACCGGCTTTTGGCCAAAATTTGAATTTTTTATTTTATTTTAAATAAATGTGTTTTTGTGTGTTTTAGATCATTTTGATATGCTGATTTCAAAAATGATTTTTTTTATAAAAAAAATACATCATTTTGATGTATTTCAGCATGATAAACACTTTGAAAAGCTACCGCAACCACACTCCCAAACAGGCCATTCATCTCACTCGAGTCCAATAACCAATTTTCAATTCCATCCTCCAACAATCCAATCTTTTTTTATTTAGTTATTTGTTTTGAATTTCATCCTCCAACAATCCAATCTTTTTTATTTGGTTATTTGTTTTCAATTTCATCCTTTAATATTAAATTGTTTGGAAATTAGGCAATTCAACTTTTTTCAACTTGATTTTTTTATATATATAGTTTTCACTCTCATGGATTAAGTTATTTTTTTTTTACCAAATTTAATCATTCAAAATTTGTTGAAAACCGGATTCCATGATCTTTTCAATTTTCTCTCGATCAACTTATCAGTCTTATAAGTTCACAGCACGACAAACAATGTGACTTCCAACGATTACATTGTTCATTGATTTCAGAACATAGTCGAGCAAACCTGTATCACCATTGTGCAGCCGAGCCGCGTCTCAGACTTCCTGCCGACTCATCCCGCCATGGCTAAACTTGTTTTCTTTCTTTTCTTTCAACGCATTAAGAATGATTCGTGCTGCATATTCGAATCTTCTTGCAGGCCATCCGATATCCATATTACCGATTGCAGTAGCGAAATTTCACCGATTGTTCATGTTGCAAGTTTGATGGGTTAGTATGAGTTAACTCAATTTACTTTTTATGTCCTTATTCAGTCACCGTGACTAGTAAGAACTAAAAGGACAGGAAGAGCTTGAAGGGTAATTTTCAAGATTGAAGCCCAACCTGCATTCCGTTCCACAGGTCTTTGCTCTTGCTTGGATGAATTTTGGTGGATTAAGAACCAGGTTCCATGTCTTCAACCTGAAACACAAACATTCAAGGCAAAGAGAAGCAAGAAAATGATACAATCCAGAACATGCATGAGATGATTCGGGGTTCAAATTACATGCTCTTGTAATGTGTTTTTCAAAAATACAAGAAATTAAATCCACCCCTTACAGATTATATTATACTTGTATCTAATGATCTTACAGATAACTCTATGCTTCGTTTTCAAAACCTCACCAGCCCTCCTTCAGCATCCGTTCCTTTTCCAAAATGAACATCCCTTCCTTGTACTTCTGGCTCTCTTCAACAGCTTTCTCCTACAATCATCACCATCACCAAGGATCAGTGTAAGGAAAACAGGGCTCCCAAACAGAACCCGCAGAATCACAATTCTGAGGTGCATTCCCTCCAAAACAATCCATTAACCAAACAAAATATTGTCTTACTAAGATGCATAATAAACACACTCATTGCTACCTATCCATGTCGGAGATGGGGATTGCTATTAAAGAAAATTTTATTTTGGAAATCAAAACAAACCTAGGCCTGAGCACCCTCTTCCTCTTGATATGGAAATCCTAGGTGTTAGGATCCACAATAGGCAGCTGCACAAAATAAGGCAGCTCACGATACGCACTAGGGATCCACGATAGGTCATCACCTCACACAAAAGGCCCATTTAATTTCCAACTAAGACGCTATAATCTAGTGGGATACAAGAATAAATTTGCCCACAGCCATCCGTCTAAGCTTTTGGAAGCAGCTGACAGTGACAGATTGTTCTTACAGCAACTTCCCCATGATCAAATGCCTGGAAGAAAGTATCTTGATGCCATGAAAATCCATCAACTAAGAATCCATAACTCCGACAATCCCTTCTTTAATCTACAAACTAAACTAAAAATTAATGCTGATCGACAGCTTAATCACAGCCTAGCGAGATATAGACAAAATAAATATAAAGTACAAAATACTCACATATTTCCAACCTAAAATTTGCTGGCAAGAAGTACAGTAAATATCACGAACGGTATGAAATCCACTCGCTAGCTTTCGCTCTTCGTTGGGTCCTAGCGAAATATTCACCCTGCATCCACCATATCATTAATTTATTAATGTTTTTTTTTAATAAATAATTAAAAATCATCCAAAAAATTAAAAAAAAATATTTTCATGGAGAGGAGAGGAGAAGGGAAGAATAGACGTACACTTTTCTGAAGAGATAAGCACGGCCAAAGCGGCCTTGAAAATCTTTGGAGAAGATATCGTAGTAAGAAGCGAATTCAACTTTACACCACTTGCACTTGAAGATCCTCCTTCCCCCTCCACCTTCTCCGCTTTCTCCTCTGCTATCATTCACCGTCTCTATGAATAATCTCCCCATTTTTTTAATTTTTCAGTAAAAATGATTCAGGCCGGCGTGGCTAGAGAAGCAGCTGTTGGGGTGGGGTGTGTATATAAGGGAAAGAGACGAGCACGTGTCGTCCCATGAGTGCGCTCTGATCTACATTACATACGCCGTCGTTTGGGATATTCTTTTTTTTCTGACAAGTAGTTTGGCAGCGGAGCAATGGAGACGTCGCTGTTTTAGCACGTGCGCTCCTTTTTTTTTTTTTTTTTAAGGATTGAACGGTGGTGATGCTGTTCCACGAAATCACATGGGGCAGGCGGACCGTCCTTGTATATTTCTTTCTCTCTTCTGAATCTGTCGCAGTTTTAGCACGTGCACTCCTTTATTTATTTATTTATTTTTCAAGGATAGGATCGGACGGTGGTGATGTTGTTCCACGAAATCACATAGGGTGAGCCGGCATTGTCTCTGGATATTTCTTTCTTTCTTTCTGAACAAAAATCTAAATTCAAGGTTTGTAGCTTGTTTGTTTTTGCTGTAATAATATTGCTTGCTAAAGATAATTTTTTTGTGTTTTTTAATTTTTTTAATACATTAATATTAAAATTATTTAAAAAAAAATATTATCTTGCTATATTTTGAAATAAATAGTATATTTTTTTTTTATTATTATCAAAACAACATAATTTTCCTTCGTTTTCAATTTGAACTAAGTTTATTCAAATCAATCAAGTCTTAATTAAAATTATTTTTTTAAAATACTTTTAATTCAGAATACATCAAAATAATATTTCTTTATTTTTTTAAAATTTATTTTTAACATAACACATAAAAATAATCTAAAAAAATCAAAAAATTAAAATTTAAAAAAAAATATATTTTTTTTAAAAAATACTTTTAAAACACATTCCCAAATTCAATTCAAATTAAAACCATTGATTTCCAACATCAATCGTTGATAGGAAACCTTGTGCTCGAAATGTCAAGTTCTGATATTTACAACATCTTTGTCCAAGCCAACACACAAGAAAATGGACCGAGCCTGGAACCAGAGGTGGCATGAATCACACATGCGACATGGCAACATACCCACTTCCATCAAGATGCAATGTCAATGCGTAAATCTGAAACCAGGGTTTAGGACAGAAGAAAAGAAGTTGAAGACAAGAGTTGTCATGTATGATGTAGTAATTCTTTCGCCATTTACATTTGCTGCTACAATTTGTCTTCTTGAACCATCATTAACTTGGAGGAGCAAGCGAAAAGCATTCTCCTAGATAGAACAAAATGATGAAACTGGACGGATGGAGAAGAAGTTGGTAAGGAACATGAGTGGCAAATTCAGGCTATGGATAAAGAAAAAAGCAAAAAGAAGTAACCGGGCTGTGTTAAGATGAACAGCACCATCCTTTTTTAGTCCCTGCATTGCCTTCTTGATTCCCATCTCCCTGTAAAACCACGGTCTTCCCATTTCCCAGCTCGGGAGCACCTGGTTTGTTGATGTCTTGGGACATCATAACTTTCCGGCTTAATATATTGTAGATCTCCTTAACAACTGTCTGAAAGGCCACAGCAACATTGGAGGAATCGAGTGCCGAAGTTTCCATGAAGAACAAACCCTGCGTCTCTGCCAAGACCTTGCCTTCTGATGTCGGTACCTCTCTGGCATCCTTGAGATCTGACTTATTCCCGACTAGAATTGTAACTACATTCATGTCAGAGTGAGCTGTGCAAAAGAAAACCGATCAAAAATCAATCTTCCATTTGAGCGGAAAAGTATACAGAAATAACTGTTGCTGGCATGGAGGTTCAAACAACAAATCAGTATGCAAAGCTCGTCATAATTGTAATTTTACCGCAAGGACTATCACCAAATAGAGGTAAAACCAAACATCAATCTGTACAGTAGAGAAAAAAAAAGATCCAAATATCCAGCCAATGTTGTTATGAAACTTACTTTGAAGCTCGTTAAGCCATCTGCCAATGCTGTCAAAAGTTTGGCGCCTACTGATGTCATAAACCAGAAGAGCTCCAACTGCACCTCTGTAGTACGCAGAAGTTACAGCCCGAAATCTCTCCTGCCCTGCTGTGTCCCAGATCTGTGCTTTGATCTCCTTTCCATTAATATCCATCTTCTGGGTTTGGAACTCTACCCCTATTGTTGACTTGGAGCTAGGGTAGAACTCATTTCTAGCAAATCTTGCAAGCAAATTTGATTTCCCAACAGCGGAGTCACCGATTAAAACAATCTTAAAAAGGTAATCATCTGCTTTGTCATCCTGAGAGTAAAAGGCCATCTTCAGCTTTTACAGAATTGCCAATCTACAGAAGCATATCAATAATGACTAGCCTTCTGAAGTTCATATTATTTCAAGGGAGCTTGTATATCTACCCAAGATCAAAAGCTCCCCTATACAAGATGAGGAAATGGGATTAGAATATCCAAAAATGAGGGAAGAATAAAAAAGAAACTTGAAAGGCAGGGAAGGAATATAAAAGGACAAGGGCAACAGTTAAGTAATTATATAGAGCATGTTGGCACCCAAGGAAATATCTATCTTCTGAAGCTAAAGCTGGCGGGCCTCATGAAAGTGTAGTGAGTAGTAACTTCTACTCCATCCTCTGCTTCCCGCCACTTGTGTAATTCTACCAGGTGCTTTTTCTTAGTGGAATCCAGTCTTGCTCTTCAAAATCAGAATTACGGTCCCTGCAGTATCAAGAAAGCATCAGCATCTAATTTACCATAGTTTAAGATAATGAACCTCTGTAAATAGAAAGTAAAGAGAAGAAGATCAAGTGTAATGGAGCCAAAAGCCTTAAAATTTAAAGAAACACTCTCTTCTGGCAGTAAGCTAACTCTACTGGCCATTATTGTTTTTCATAACAAGGGGTTCCTTTCTCCTCTATCCCTTGTTTGACTCAATTAATAGCCTTTCCCCCTTATATCAATCCAACTGCGTCTCACCTCCTGTTTCGTGCTTCTAAGCTCACCACAGGACCACACAATTGTGACCAGATCCTTCTAGCAATCTACCCAGAAAAGTTTTCATGTCGTTAACACATTATGATCTCGGAGCGCCATAATAGCCACAAATATGACATAGAGATCAGAAGAAAACGGGTAAAAATAATATTCATATCTAAAGAGAAAATTAATGTCATATTTTTGGACAAGTTGCAATAACATTAATATTCTTCTCTGAAGAAACCTAAGAAAATCTTGTTACTCGTCACTCAAAGGTTACTGTCTCCTGGTACCTGCTCCTCTTCTACATCATGTTTTCTAAATAGCCATAGAAGTATTTGGATTATTGCTCTACAAAAACTAACTGCTTCCATTCATCTGAAACCATAAATACATTGCTAGCACGAACGAACCGATTACCATTGTAAACAATCAAAGCTTGATAATCTCATATTCTCATTAACCATACAATTATGCACTAGACAAGCCTAAGATCCATGAGGTAGAGCAAGGAAGAAAGTAAACCTCTAGACTACAGAGCCCGATTATTACACAACCCAACAGCTTTAAAACTCAAAACATCGTAACAAGTCCAAAACAAAAATTCCACTCTATCAACCTTTAAAGACCACATGGACAAACAATTTCAATGTTAAGGACTACACGGACAAGCGCCGTGATTTTTTCCAATCCTGTCAAATTGTATACAATAAGCACTACAAGCTGCACATAAAGTCAACATTTTTATGCACAGTGCTGTTCATAGTCAACAAAAACAGTCATCACAGCAAAAATAACATGCAAAACTAAGCTGTAAACATGATCTCCTTAAATCTAAACAAAAATCCATTCAGAATTAAACCATTTTGAACCCAAAAAACAACATTACAACCAATTACAGATCATGTAATAACATCAAAAAAGCGATTTTCACCACGTTTTCGAATTTCATTGAGACCCCAGATGGAGAATTAACAAAAGATGAAGAGCCCTAAGTTCTTTAAGCAACTACTAATTAACAAAGCACACACAAAAATATAACATTGAAAAAAATAGCCAACAACAAGAATGAGAAGAAAAAAATACCTTTTTTATGGCTTCCAAGATCAAATCACTAAATTGAATAGCGAAATGGATCTGGTGAGGTATTACGAAAAATAAATGATTTAACAATGGCGTTTTTCTACTTGAAAATCAAACGATTTTGGAAAGAGAAGCTAACGACCGAGAGTCGCAGCTGGGACAGAGAGAGAGAGAGAGAGAGATTTTCTGTGTGTCTGTCTATGTCCGGTTTTAGCTATGTAATTAATGAGATGATGATGATGATAATAATCATGTAATAAATAGAGATTGTTCTTTTTCTTGTTGTTTAATTTAATTAATTGATCTTTCTATTTTGGAATTTTGTCGATTCATGTTAATAATTTTTAAATAGCTATTTTGGAATTTTGATGTGTAAATGTTGAATTAAGAATATCCAATGTATTTGAGATTTTAAGTTCGAGTCATGTTAATGATTTTTAGAGAGATAATAATTTTTATTTAATATTTTTTTCATTTAATTAATGTCATTAATAAAGAAATTATAAATTTTGGCATGGACATATGTATTAATGATTAGAATTGTATTAAATCTTTTTAAAAAGTATTTTTTATGATGAATTATATATGTACTAATAACAGAATGAAATACTTCTAATATGTATAATATTTTTTAACATAGGAAAATCATGTTCCCTATTCTTAAAATATATTATATTTATCAAGAATTGAATTACATTATTTATTTCAGTTTTTTTATATTAGATTATAAAAACATCCAAACAGTGGATTAATACCTCATTTTATAATGATTTATTTGTTTTTATTATATTATCAGATAAAAACAATTTATCATATTGTTTAATAAAATATAATTTTTATGAATTAGATTTCATAATTCATTTCAATCCATTTTATATTGGTCATCATGATTTTAAGAAAATATATTGGCTCTAAGTTGATACTTGCTTTTTTAACCATTTATTTTTTTATCATACTAAAAAATAAAAAATGATTGTAGAAAAAAATATAATCATCAAGAATTAGAATTCATGATTTATTTTTATATAATTATCATGATCTCATATAAACATTTTGATACGGAGTTGAAACTCGATTCTACAATCATTTGTTTTTTTTATTATATAATTAAATATAAATATTTTTAAAAAAACCAAGCTATTAAATTCAATTAAATTGATGGTGTAGATTGATAAAATATATTATTGTTTTAATATTTTATAAAAAATATATATTTAATGAGGTTAGACAAGAATAGAAGAGTTAGATATGGATCTACATACATATTTTCGGAGCTTACAACATGTGTGTTAGTGTCTAAGCCAAACACATTCCAAATGAACTCATGTTTTGAGGGAACGATTTTTAGGTTTCCACACAAAATGTGCGCAATGCCATTCTCACACCAAGAACACACACAAGGAAGAGAGAATGGCAGGTGAACCAGACATTGAAGAAGAAGAGTTTTTTTTTAAGACGTGTAGATCATCTATGTTGAATAGCTGAAGATCCAATTACAGGGTTCTAAATAAATAAATAAATAAACTTGGTTATAAATAAAAAACTAATTAAAATTTTAAAAACTGGTCAATTCAGAAAATGGCCCACCCACTGAAACGGAGATGAGGGAACATTCATTCATTTTGATTTATCATTTGCGATGGTACCTGGCGATAGACAGTGGTGGCAGATATACCATACCCAATTAATGGCAGTGGCATTGCCTTGTCAATTCTCTGGCATTCAAGGCATGGCAGAAGGGGTTACTCGAGCTTCTGGTTAGGTATCGCTACCACCCAGACGAAGAAGAAGAAGAAGAAGAAGGGCCCACTTCCATGTTTAAATGCATGCAGCCATGATTGGCCTCACGCTAAGAGATTGTGATGTGTTGCAGCACAGACCATGTTTATGAGTTGAATCCCTCATCTGTCAATGTTTGATTTGACTGCTCAGGAATTCTTAAGACTTTCTACTTGGAGGTTTGCTTTGTTGAGCTGCTGGAGGCGTTGTTCTGAGATCTAGGTTGGATTTATACCCGCGAATATTTATTTTGTAATATAATTATTTAATTGTTTGTAAGTTCCTAAGCAACAATGTCAAGATGGCCGAGTTGGTCTAAGGCGCCAGTTTCAGGTACTGGTCCGAAAGGGCATGGGTTCGAATCCCATTCTTGACATTCTTTTTGATTTCATAATAATAACATTCCAATTCTTTTGTTTTTTTTTATTTAATATATTCTAAAATTAATGATTTTTTAACATGTAAAATCTTTGAGTGGTTAGAACAACGAAATATTTGTTTGTAAATTCAGATGTGGCAAACAAAAAATCATATACTTGCACGACAAAAAAAAAAACAATTATTTTATCATAAAATATTTTTTTTATTTAATATATTCTAAAATTAATGATTTTTTAACATGTAAAATCTTTGAGTGGTTAGAACAACGAAATATTTGTTTGTAAATTCAGATGTGGCAAACAAAAAATCATATACTTGCACGACAAAAAAAAAAACAATTATTTTATCATAAAATATTTTTTTTATTTAATATATTCTAAAATTAATGATTTTTTAACATGTAAAATCTTTGAGTGGTTAGAACAACGAAATATTTGTTTGTAAATTCAGATGTGGCAAACAAAAAATCATATACTTGCACGACAAAAAAAAAAACAATTATTTTATCATAAAATATTTTTTTTATTTAATATATTCTAAAATTAATGATTTTTTAACATGTAAAATCTTTGAGTGGTTAGAACAACGAAATATTTGTTTGTAAATTCAGATGTGGCAAACAAAAAATCATATACTTGCACGACAAAAAAAAAAACAATTATTTTATCATAAAATATTTTTTTTATTTAATATATTCTAAAATTAATGATTTTTTAACATGTAAAATCTTTGAGTGGTTAGAACAACGAAATATTTGTTTGTAAATTCAGATGTGGCAAACAAAAAATCATATACTTGCACGACAAAAAAAAAACAATTATTTTATCATAAAATATTTTTTTTAATAATAACGACAGATAAAATAGTTTAATGATGTTGTAAACGAATTATTATTTATAAAATATTTTGCATTTTATATTTTTCAATGATAGTGGTGAAGGAGGAGGAGGTGATTGAAATAGTTGAATGGTAATGTAAATGAATGATTATTTCTAAAATATATTATTAAGTTTTATGAGTTAAAGAAAAAGGGATTATAATTAATTAATTAATGAAACATGGTCAATTATAATAGTGTTACCCTAATAAGTTCATTGATTTATCCTATAGTATCTTCTATTGATAAGAATAGATTGTACCAACTATCCACTCTATAATGACCTACATCTAGTCTTATCACCGAATAATAATTTTGGATCGCCGGCCAATAACATAATTATATACGAAGAGATTAGGATAAATTAGTATTTTGTTGTTGTTTTATAATATATTATATATACGTAAATATTGCATAGGTCGGTCTTTAATCTTTATGGGACAGAGAAGAAACCGGGCAGATGACCCTGTTTCACATCCGGTGTTGTTTTAAAAATATTTAAAAAAAAAAGTTAAAAAAATTAATTTAATTTTGTTATTTTAAATTTAATTTTAAAATTGATTTTAAAAAAATAAAAAAAATATATTATTTTGATATATTTTTGAATGAAAATCACTTTTAAAAGCAATCGAAACTACATTTTTTTTTTATTTAAAATAAAAAAAATATAATGTTCTTATATCATTTTAATATACGATATCAAAATTAATTTTAAAAAATAAAAAATATTTTAATATATTTTTAAATAAATAAAAATTTCAATATCAACATAAACCATAATCATAAAAAGGCAACTAACAAAAAGCTCATGTCTGTCTTCACCTCTTGTATCCCTGGACCGAACGCTACCGTTTTGGTTTTCTGATTAGGAACGGTGTTGATTTTTGACAGATAAAAAAATATAATACTAATCCCATTGTGTCGATTTCCTGAACTAAAATATGAAAATAAAGATAGTGGCATCTCTAAATCATATATAGTTAACATTAGAATAAAATCATATTGTTTCCATAAGTGTTTATTAGCACCTCCTATAAAAATAGTAGTTAAATATATATCATTTAAATCAAGATTTTAAAACCTAACTAAGAAATGATTGTTTGGAATAGCAAGGAAAATAAGTTACGAAAAATAAACTCTCTACCGAATTTGAAAATGAAGACAGACTTAAAGGATATTTAACATTGTGTTTTAATAAAAAAATTAAATTTTGTTTTTAAAATTATTTTTTTAACTTTAAATTTTATTTTTTTGGTATTTGTAGATCATTTTCATATGTTGATCTCAAAAATAATTTTTTTTTAAATAACATTTTAATATATTTTTAAATAAAAAATATTTTTAAAAACAATATCAACCATACTTTTAAACAATATTTATCCGACAAAAGCTAGCTAACTTTTACATACCGTTCGATTTTAGCTCTAAACATCAAGTTCAAATGTATCCTTTTTTTTTTTTTTTGCTTTTTAAATTGTTTTACATGTCTAGGGGGTAATTAATTGTTTTAAAAATATTTTTGAAAAAAAAATAATTATTATTTTAATATCAAAAATAATTTTTAAAAAATAAAAAAAACATCATTCTAATATATATATTTTTTTAAAAAAAATTAAATATAATCTTAAGCATACTTTAATAGTTCTTTTAAACTTGAACCTGTCGTCACGCCTACCAAGTATGCAGTAATTAATACTCTTCGTCTTATCATTGAACAAGCATGCACACTTGACTTTGTTTGCACTTCACCTTTCCCCCTCAAGAACAGGGTTGATGAGGCTAGAGCTATACTGGCGAGAATCTATCCTGCCGGCGAAGTCGAGAATGAGATGAATGCCCAATGTTCCTTCTGTTCTAATGCTGCAAACCAGGTAAGTCTACTCATCCCTCGCCATGTTTAATTTCGGACAACCTGTTAGAGAGTATAATAGATTAACCTATTCTCAAGACCTCACCCAGATCACTTGAGGAAGGTTGCCCGAGCGAAATTGGATTCTTCGCGGTTATACTTCTCGGATTGTAAATTATTTCCTACTCGCCTGGAATGGGAGCTGCGCCGTGGATCTTAAACTCGGAGATATATCCACTGAGATACAGGGGTGTAGCTGGAGGAATGGCAGCAGTGGCGAACTGGGCTAATTCATATCTGATTGTGAGTCTAACCTTCTTAACAGTACTCACTGAAACCCTCACCGTTGCCGGAGCCTTCCTGTTAGTCGCCGGAATTTCTTTCCTTGCACTTATCGCCATCTTCTTCTTGGTACCTGAAACCAAAGGTCTACAATTCGAGGAGGTTGAGAAGATGCTCAAGTCTGGGTTCAGACCAAAACTATTCAGTAAGAACACAAAAGGAGCCGATTCTGTCTGAATTTAATTAAATCGGAAAAAAGAAGAAGCCTTTTCTATCATTATATTGCTAGACTGCATTCATCATTAAATAACATAAAAAAAAAAATTATGTTTGAATTTGTACATGTAATAAGTATGTACAAGGAAGTTGTATTCCTTATTGAACCACCTTTATCTATATCTAAACTAAACTTTTAATAATTTGGTTTAAATTTATATAAAATGATTGAATTGAATTTAAATATAAATAGTTAAATTTAAACATCTTTTTTTAAAAATCAATAAGGCTCTACCTCTCAGCTTAATTATTAGTATCTTTATAGTTTATTTCGGCCAATTTGTGAATGTGATAAAAATTGTTTTTTGAAATATTTTTTATTCAAAAATATATTAAAATAGTATTTTTTTAAAAAAAAATTATTATTTTTTACAGTCATCTAAAATCACTAAAAAAATAATTTAAAATAAATAATAAAAATAATTTCTTTATAGATTTTTTCAGAAATATTTTTAAAATAAACTCTTAAATCAATCCAATACCATGAGCGAACGTACAACCTCTCTGGCTATTTTTTTATTTTAGAGGCTATTAAATTTGAATTAGCAAAACTGAAAGAATTAGTAAAATCCTTGTTGAAAGTTTTTTAATGTTTTTAAATACATTTTAATATGATGATATAGAATATATTTTTTAAAAAATTAAAAAAAATATTATCTTAATATATTTGTAAAATCATACAAGTGACTCACATAACTTTTATGGCGCATAAAAGGAAGTTCCTTGAGGAGATTTCATAATTTTAATCGAAATTTCATTTGAATGATAATAATTTATCACATGGCTAATGCATATGATTATGTGGGGCTATGGAAAAAAAAGAAATGCCAATTTTCTACGCCAACTATTATCACAATAATTATTATATTTACCATGACTAGAACACCATTTTTTGGTCAATAATACATATCCTTTTTCGTGAAAAAAAGGATGGTTTGGATAAGATTCATGCATGGAAACCAAACCGCCATCACTACCAGGAAAGAAAAAAAAAAAAAAAAAAAAGAGGAAAAATTCCTTTCGGCCTAACATGTAGGCCCATTTTTGTTTGTCATGGACTGTAAATGAAAAGATTCTTCTCAAAATTATTTAATTAAGAGAACATTTATAGAAAACATTTAAAAAAAAAAAGAAAAGAAAGATTACGACCATACAATCACGCAAGGAAATATCTTAATGCCAAAGCTAACGCTTCTAGGCTTTCTCTCCCTTTTTTTATATTTGATTTTAAAAAAACTGGTAAAACAAATCATTGAACTTGATTGTATCCGGTAGCAGGTTTATCGAGTTAATCCATAGCATAAAAGGTATTATTTGTTTTTTTTCCTTCTTATTTCAGTCTCTTTATGTCCTTAAGTTTGAAAAAAAATAGATAATTTTATCATTTATTATCAATGATTTTTTTTATTTATCTTGAATTTAAAATAATGCAATTCCACCTTTTATGGTTAATAATCTACCTCTATTATCTCAACTCCACATACCTATCAATTTTTTAAAAAACAAAAAATGATGTTTTATATAGAAAAAAATATCATGTGCTTTAATATCATATTATTAAAAAAATAATTTTAGGGATAAAACATTTATACGACTCGGTGAGATACATAACTTTTGTCATGAATTTGCTTGATAGACTCAAGTTTATTTTATTTTTTAATTAAATATTATTTTATTTTATTTTATTTTTCAAATTAATTCAAGATAGAAATTTTAATTATTTTTTTCAAAATGAACCATATGAATTTTGAGATCATTCAAGTTAATCCAAATAGATCATATATTTTTCCAAAACAATATTGAGTTGAAATATCATTTAGTTTATAATTAAGAAATATTATTTTAAAAGATAGACATTATCAATATCTAATTTATCTATTTTTTCTGCTAAAAATAATTATTACATCAACTGTAGAATGCGGGCCGATGGGCTAGTTTGTTTACATCACCCTGTCAAAAATTTCACAAGTGTCAGAGCTCTACTAAGAATCCTGAATTACTGTGTTAATTACATGGTCCAAATTTCAAGAAAAGCAAGTCAATGTCACTTTTTCTATTCTCCTTTTTTGATAAATCAACGTCACCAAATTTTATCTTTTTCTGTGTCTTGAAAGTGTAGTGTATATTTAGGACTAGTACTTTGAGAATATCCTTTCGAAAAACAGAAGGCATCATTGTTTGCACGCAGAAAAGGGTTTAGAAGAAGGAGAAAACAGTCTCCAGTGAAGGTAGAAACAGGTTTCATTTTCTTTTTTCTCTTTCTGGGTTGTTTTGAATGTACTGCGCGTGGTTATAATTAAGATAAACAAAGCATAATTTGAAAGAATCTTTGTGGTTTAATTTTCCTAGAGACAAGGAAGTAAGAAAAAACGAGAGTGTAAATATATGAAGGATTCTTGGTATACATTTGTTTATTAGATAGATTTGGACTGTTGTTTGATATATGATTAATAGTCTGTTTGGTATTATAGACGGTGAAGATTCTTAATTTGATCTATTCAAAGTTTTATCGTATTTTTTTCATAAGAATTTGATGTTTAGTGTCAATAGTCGTCAACGTCGATTGGCTTTACTGTAAAGAGGTGTTTATGAGGTTCTGATAACTTTCATGGCTGTGAATTTGCAGATTGTATCCCAATTTATCAGTTACCTCTGCTGAAATTTACTTCCATCTGCTAAAATGGTGGAAGGAGGTGTTGCCACTGCTGACAGGACAGAGTTTACAGAGTGCTGGAGGACTGTATGGAAGACTCCTTATATTATGAGGCTTGCACTTTCAGCTGGCATTGGAGGGCTCCTGTTTGGTTACGATACAGGTAACAGATTCAACCCTTGGATAGGTTTCATCAGTAAAATGGATGGGTTTTCAAGATTGTATGGCTCTTATAAGTTTGCTTTAATTTGTGGTCGCTTTGATTTATTTGAACATGGTAATGAATCTTTTGTTATGGCAACTTCTAGGAGTTATTTCTGGTGCGTTGCTTTACATTCGTGAAGATTTCGAAGAAGTTGAGAGAAAAACATGGCTGCAAGTGAGTTAGAATATGTTCTACTATGTTGAGGTAATAGATATTTGGGTATCATTTATGTTCTTGCTTTGACAAGTTTGTTTCATATCGGCAGGAAACTATAGTGAGCATGGCTGTTGCGGGAGCTATTTTTGGTGCTGCGTTTGGTGGATATATTAATGACAGGTGGGGCAGGAGAGTGGCAATTTTAGGTGCCGATCTTGTGTTCTTTTTTGGTGCAGTGGTCATGGCTGGAGCTCCAAAACCTTGGGTGATTGTTATCGGAAGAATTTTTGTTGGCCTGGGAGTGGGAATGGCATCCATGACTGCTCCTCTTTACATCTCGGAAGCCTCACCTGCAAGAATTAGAGGCGCTCTTGTTAGCACAAATGGGTTTCTAATTACTGGAGGGCAATTTTTGTCTTATCTTATTAATCTTGGTTTCACCGAGGCATGTGTTCTGGCAATCACTACTTGTTCCTTAACCTCTCGAAGTTAAACAAAAAAAATTATGTCTCAATATCATTTTTCAGGTTCATGGAACCTGGCGATGGATGCTTGGAGTTGCTGGAGTCCCAGCTGTGGTTCAATTCGTGTTGATGCTGTCACTTCCCGAGTCTCCTCGATGGCTCTACAGAAAGGTTATTATCATTCTTCTTAAAGAAACTTCCCACATGTTTATATCTGTTATGAAGCATTGAAATTTGTTATCTCGCAAAAATGATGCTATCCTCGCGGACTAGCCATGCCATTCTAAGATGTTTTGTGCTGCTGCAATTTTGTTTTTGATATTCAGAACAGGGTAGATGAGGCCAGGGCGATCCTGGAGAAAATTTACCCTGCTCATGAAGTTGAGAATGAGTTGAATGCGTTGAAATTCTCCGTCGAAGCTGAGAAGGCTGACGAAGCTGCCATTGGAGAGGGCATGATAGCTAAAGTGAAGGGTGCATTTAAAAACAAGGTAGTTCGCAGGGGACTCTATGCAGGTATCACAGTTCAAGTCGCTCAGCAGTTTGTGGGTATAAATACAGTCATGTACTATGCCCCAACTATAGTCCAGTTCGCTGGATTTGCTTCGAACTCGGTTGCCTTGACACTCTCTCTCATTACTGCTGGCCTGAATGCGATTGGCTCCATTGTTAGCATGTGTTTTGTCGACAGATATGGAAGGAGAAGGCTTATGATTATTTCAATGATTGGAATCATCTTCTTCCTCGTGATCCTGTCTGTCGTGTTTATTGAAGCTTCTAATCATGCTCCTAAAGTTAGTGGAATTGAGACAGCCCACTTTGGAGCAAACTCTACTTGTCCACATTACTTGACAGCCTCGGATGCATCGAGGTGGAGCTGTATGACCTGTTTGAAAGCAGATTGTGGCTTCTGTGCTAATGCAGACAGTGAAGTAAGTTCGTTCACCTTCTCAGTTGTTTGGCTACGCATTGTGCATGCTGAATTACTTAATTGTTACTGTCAATTTGATTGTGCTATACCCTTTAATAACATTTTGAAGTTTACAAGTTTTTCAACCTGACACCGATATTGATTTTCTTACATGAACAGATCCATCCTGGAGCATGCCTGGACTCAACCAAGGCTATAAAGGGTGACTGCCGTGCAGAAAAACGTGTGTTTTTCGAGAAGGGTTGCCCGAGCAAATTCGGATTTCTCGCCGTCGTGCTCCTCGGACTATACATCATTTCCTATTCTCCTGGAATGGGAACCGTGCCATGGATTGTGAACTCAGAAATCTATCCATTGAGATATAGAGGTGTTGGTGGAGGTATTGCTGCGGTGTCGAACTGGTGTTCAAATCTCATCGTCAGCGAATCATACTTATCTCTCACTGAAGCTCTTGGCGCCGGGGGCACATTCTTCTTATTTGCTGGAATTTCCACCATCAGCCTCACATTCATCTACTTCTTAGTGCCTGAAACTAAAGGCCTGCAATTTGAGGAGGTGGAAAAGCTGCTGGAGGATGGCTACAAGCCAAGACTATTTAGAGGAAAGAAAGAAAAATCCAAGGACCAAGTTGAATCTGCATAAAAGAATTGCCCAAACACCGGGGGTTGCAATTACATAGTGATAATTTAGTTACTACAAGTACATAATTGTTACTTCAAATAAAACTAGGACAGCCTGTTGCTGCCGATTGACTGACTGAATGGTGCATATAGCCATGTAGCTACATACTGTAGTAGAGGGTCAATTAAGGGTGTTGAATCAAACTTTCGTGAATCAAATTTCTCCAAGTCCTTTTCCAGCTTTGACGATGAAATACTTCCAAGCCCATAAAAAGGGCACTCGGGATTTTTGGCTCTTCCCTCCATTGAAAATTCTATATTTTGCTTTGCTATGATTAGGAAGTTTGTGGGTGGGAGCAGAAATTGATCGGATAACAGCATCCCTTTCGTCAAAAATAATGTAACAAAAGATTAATTGGACAAAATACACAGGAAAGTGTTTTAGCCACTCGAATATAATATTGTCTGGAACACCAAAACCACCTCATCAATTGCAGATCGGTCCGAATCCAGAGGGGGGTTTTCTCCTTTCAAATATATTTCAATCGAGCAACGAACACTGCTTAAAATTCAATAAATTGCATCGAGGGGAAATACACCTCAACAGCAAAGGATTGCTGGTGGTGAGAAGATGATTAGTTGATCTAATGCCTGCCTAACCTTTCCATAATAAGCAAGCTGTTCGTTTTTGAAGATAAAAAAAAAGCCATGCGTGTCAGTGAAGCGCCATGAATACGGTCGTTTTGAGTCCATTTCCTATAAAATATCATAAACCCTAGCCCCTTCAAGTAGCAGGACAACTCATCCCTGCTCTGCCAGCCACCACACATTGACAGCGACAGAGAAATTTAATAAAAGATCTGTAAACTTTTTTTATACGATTGTATTTTATAGGCTCAGTTGATTATAAACCCCAGTTATCCCAGATAAAATATCTGAAAACATGCAGCAGGGAAATCCATGGCGCGGTTTCAGTGGCTGGTGGCTATCTCCTAGGCTTGTTTTTAATGCTTTTTGCTGCGAGCCATTCACCGCAATCCCCAACAGATTCTTTGTCCCACATAAACACTTAAATAGAAAGTTAGTGCCGATGAGCATGCAGCTCTCATAAGTCATATCCCCCCTGAGATCTCGCGTTTGGCCTCTACTTTCTAAAATTAAAATTAAATATATTCGATATTATTATAAAGAGTGTTTTTTTATTATAAATCTCGCTGAATTATTTTTTATTTTATTTTTAATATCCACTCGTCAATAAAAAAGCAATTTTATAATTTTACAAATAAAAAATAACTTGAAAAAACACAACCAAACAAACTTTGTGATAGCTTTTATGGTTTTGAAAAGTATACTTTGAAGAAGGTTATAACTTTTTTAATCAAGTTTTGAAAGAATTTTCAATGAAAAATCATGTGAAAATAAAACTTGTATTTGTCAAATAAATACAAATTCAAAAGCACACAACAGTAAACTCTCATCAAAGCAAGTACAGCAGACAGACAGCAACGAGATGATCCACAGAGCAGAAGACAGCAAAGAGATCCAAATCAAAGGGCCTACCATGCATGAAAAACGTTCATGTGCTTCCATGTAATAAATATTAACTCTCTCTTGACCTTGGTTGCTGTTTGAAACCATGCTATACTACTCAAGGAGTCTTAGCGTGAGTGTTGAGGGTGCTCTCGTCCCTTAAAAGAGGTCAGGAGTTCAAGCCCTACTCTTGTATGAAGCTGGCCATTTGGGGAGCACTTTCACTCCTTCGGGGCCCACCCGGTGCGAACATGGATTAGTCTGGACCAGTGTCTAGGACACCACGTGGTTTATACCAAAAAAAAAAGAAACCATGCTATACTTTATGTTTTAAAGTTTATTTTTTTAGTTTTAAAATGATTTATTTTTTAAAAATACAAAAAAAAAATCAAAAAATAACAAAACAATTCAACAGCAATGCCAATCAAGCCCTTGGATTCAAACCATTGCCTTCCTTTTGGCAACAGAGATTTTGAGCACCGAAAATGGTGATCAAAGGAGGAGATGATCACAAATTGCCGAGGCAAAATCACTCACTCGGGGTAATTCTTGACTGTGTGAACATGCGCCTTATCAGCAGAACAAGATTTTAAAGATTTCTTGCCTGTTCTTTATTCGACAGAAGGCACATGACCATACAAGGTAAAAGATTGCATTTTTCTGATACCAGATCTTTTCCAGTCATCTCTAAACAAGAAATTACCATGCTTGGTGAAAATCCAAAAGATCTAGCACCACAAAGAGAGAGATCATGGAAATAGAAAGTGATCATAATCTTGAGCATCAGATCTAATCAAATCTAGATCTAGTCAAATCTAGCAAAAAAGCTGAAATCAACACAGCATACATAGAATCCAAGCTAGAAGACGCCATAAAAACTTGCTGCAACTAGTAGCATACTCTTTTATCTTCACTAGTTTAATTAAACAAGAGCAATCAGTGAACAGAATTCGGGTCATCCAAACAATACACAAGGAATCGAGCCCAAATTCCCATCATCAACCAACCAAAACCAAAATCAAGCAAGTGATCCTCCTTCAGAATCACAAACCCCCCCAACTTCCAAAAAAAAAACCTAGTTTAAGTCAAACTGATACATCTAAAGCAAAGTTAGTCTACATGTACTACTCCTAGCTTCCCCTAATTTCCCATTTACTAATCATCCCCTCAAATTTATCATCCACACTGTACAAGCCACCCAAAAAACACTACCTATATACATACCGAGAGCAGCCATCCACTCATACTAATCAGTGCTAGTAATTACCTCTAAGAATAGCAAAAAAGGATCAAAATCCACCACCTCATTGAGGGCTTGAAGATGAAGCAGCAGCAGGCTCTTGCCTTGGTTCTCTCAAGTACCGAAGTAGCCTCTCAGCCTGCATCAACACCACCCCCACCATCAATACCACTCCAATCAAAACATTAATAAATCAAAACTAATGACTATTGGGATCAAATAAAAGCTGTAAAATTTAGTGCTGAATCCATCAGATTTAACAAAAATTTACCTTGTTCTTGGCGATAATGCTCCCATTCTGCGAAAGTGCAACAAGAGGAGGAATCGCACCTTCTCTGACAAGCAAGCCGCGATTTCTAACACTATTATTACATAATTGCAACAAAGTGACAACAGCAAACTCTTTCCCTTTAGCAGAACCATCTTCAATAGCCTCAACAAGGGCAGCAATCCCACCTTCTTCAACAATAGCTTCTCTCCCTTCTTCAATCGCAGCCAAACTACTCAACACCACCATTGCCTTCTCCGCCATCATCCCTGCCCCTGCCTCCACCACCATCCCCACCAATGGCTTAACTGCCCCAGCAACCACAGCCCTCTCTTTATTCTGCTTCATCGAACAAATCTTATACAATGTAGTCAGTGCATCCTTCTTGCCCCTGTTTGAACCATTAATCAAAAGCGATACCAATGGCGGTATCGCCCCACAAGCTCCAATCGAGCTTTTGTTCTCTTCAATCAAAGCCAAACTAAGCAACGCACACGCCGCGTTTTGCTTAGCATTTTCAGTCCCAGTTTTAAGCACATAAACAAAAGACTTAATCCCACCCGAATTCGTAATCTTCTTCTTGTTCTCCTCGTACAATGACAGGTTCAACAAGGCCGTCACCGCATGTTCTTGCGCCCACGGATCACTTTGTTTTAGCAACGGGATTAAGGCAGAAATCGCCCCCGATTCACCAATCAACGCCCTGTTATCCGCTCTATTCTTTGCCAGAAACCTCAACTTTTCCGCAGCAGATCGTTTAACAGCAATCGACGGCGACTGCAACCCGTCAACACAGATGTTCACCGTCGGCTTAAGATCCTCCGGGGAAATACTTTCAATGATTTCCGTGGAAAAAGTCTCCCTTTGTAAGAACCCATGGCA
Organism: Salix purpurea; assembly: GCA_027405865.1. Lineage (NCBI taxonomy): Eukaryota > Viridiplantae > Streptophyta > Magnoliopsida > Malpighiales > Salicaceae > Salix > Salix purpurea. Next base: position 769,633 of record JAOWLH010000021.1, on the reverse strand, counting down.
AGGCTCAGCTACAATTTCCATTGATGGGTTCTTCTTCTTACACCCTTCCACTTCACCATCATGCATTGGAGACGAAGGCAAGCATGCAAGACGTTGTAGTTCTCCGGAAATATCAGGGCTGCAGCCAGAAAAATCAGAAAAAGCCTCTGCAATATCAAGAATCTCCTCCTCCGAGGACGACGACAACTTTATCTTAAAACTGCTATGATTTCCATTGCTATTATTGTTTAAGGTTTTCGCGAGTTCGCCGAGTCGCATGTCAATGACAGACTCAGTTAAGTTTTCAGACACGAAGGGAGTTGAAGTAGCCGAGTTGCTGGGAAGTGAAGCGAAGGAGGCGGAGCTTGTCTGAAAGAGAGTGGAGCGGATGGTCCGCATTGAACGGCCGACGTGTCGGTGGATTTTGATAGGGGAAGGGGAGGTTGAGGTTAAAGGGAAGCGATTTGGAGCGGAGTATTGAGAGTGGGAATCTTGAAGGGAAACCATTTTTTGGAAACAGATTTTTTCTTTCGTTCTTTTTTATTTATTCCAATCCAATCCCTCCTTCGAGTGGGATTAAATCACCATGGAATTGGATGTTTGGAGTTTCACGAAAAAAATTTAATGGTGGAGAGAGAGAGAGCGTAAAGAAAGGGGATGGCTTTTGCTTTATCTCGGGGGATGATGATAAAGATGCATGGGGTGTTTTGTAGGGTGATGGTCACAGGTGGACGCGCTTTGAAAGCATACACGGCCTCCCTCCGTTCATCTACGACGTTGTTAGCTTACTCGGTAAACTCACACATCATCGGCTCATTTCGACTGTAACTTCCTACGTGACGTAGAATGGCTTTTACTTGGATGATAAATTTCTACAACTTTGCTGCAGAGTTGCTGTCAGACAAGATATAGGGATTGATCCAGAAAAATAAATAAATTGCAGGATAGGTAGTCCATCCTTTTATTATCTTCTTGCAGGGCATTAATTGCGCTTGATTTTAAGCTAGATTACTAGAAAACAGCAAGATTATTAATGAATAACTATACCTTCATGAATCATGATAGTATTTTCAAAATTTAAATTATTGAGACTTCACCTCATGAATGTGAGATCTTTAAATTTTATTAATTTACAAGGTTATCCTCTTGCATTTCAAAAACATTTTAAAAAAATATTAAAAAAAATTATTAATTAAAATTATGTTTGATACACTCTCATCTCTAAGATAATTACAATTCTTTTAGTAGGAATTAATAAAATCATAATCTTAAAATGAAAAGGGGAAATAGCATTGAATCTAAAATTAACATAAGAATCTAGTAAAATCAAGAAAAAACAATAAAATTAACTCAAATAATATTTTCAAAGTATAATTTAGAAACCTTACTATAGAATTGAACTTTAAAATTACTTAGGAAAAAAATATAAGCATCGTCTAATGATAAAATTAAAAGTTATAGTCTTCCATTAATAGGTTATTGATATGATATAACCACGTGTTTTGTGTGGTTTGTTATTGATATATTTTCGTCAACCATATCATATTTTTATCTAGCTAATCGTAATATTTATTTATTTATTTGGCTACATCGTATACTATTTGTGTAAAATAAATAAATTTGTATTCAGTTGGGATTTAAATCAACCTAAATTAATTTTATGTATTTAAAAAGGATTAAAGTATATATAAAAAAACAATTATTGTTTGAAGAAAACATAAAAAAAGTATTTATCAATTTACTTTATTATTTTTATTTTTTATGTATTGTTTCCTTAGAACAAAAATATTTAATAATTTTAAAAATATCACAAACTACTTACATCTTATTAAAAAAATCATAAAAAAACAACATATTTAAAAAAAAAAAATGAATTTTACTTTGTCAAGGAGAAAGTATCCTGGATGATCAAGCCAAATCAGTAAAAATAATAGATAAAAGAAACAAATCAGGAAGAAAAGTTATTTGGCTGTGGAGGTTGAATCTAATTGGAGGTCACAGGTCACGCGTGCGGCAAAGCTTAGCCAGTGCTCGTTATCGATTTTCACCCGTCCGATCAAATATCTAACGTTCAACAAGGGATTCTAATGGTGGGATTGGTGATCAAGAAGCCAAAGCCATAAGAGAACAAAACTGAAACAGCTGCATGAAAGCCACATCACCCGCACGTGCCAGGCAGACGAAGACGTCCTTTAAAGAATAGTTGTCGATCCTAATCTGGAACATGTTTTTTATACAAAACATCGTAACATTGTCTTAATATTATTATTATTTAAAAAAAAACAATTATTATTTTTTAATAAAAAACAAATATTGCTGACATAAAGTTTGATTAAGTTAATTAGATCACATATCAATCCATCTAAGTCAAGTGAGTTTAGTTTTAGGAATGCCAGAATTGATTTAAATTAAATCAAGTTTTATATTTTAAAATTCCAGAGTTAATATGTTAAACCAGACTTAGTTTCATAAATGTATGTAGATTTTTTTATAAAAAAAATCTTAATTACCAACACTAATTTCGTTATAGGGGAGGCTTGAATCTAACCATTCATGTCTTGATTATTTTTATTATTTGATCAATATATATTTTTTCAAATTAATTTTTTTATTATTTAATTCTTTTTATAAAAATCATGAATAATCTTTGTTATTTGGGGCATTTAGAAGAACAAATCTCTTTAATTATCTATTTTTTTCTCAAAATTGTCTGCATTTTAACCACCTGGCTAGAAGAAACTTACTTTAGATTTGTTCTAGAAAAAACTTTCTAAGCAATTATTTGTTGTCAGGCTCTTAACAAATTCATTAGAGACTAAAGGGAAAGGTTAAATTAAAAAGAAAAAATGCCTCTCCTCGAAAGCTTTGTTTTTCTTCTTCTAAATTTCAACGTGGTCAACGAAGTTCAACTTGAAAGTATCATATTCTGTGGGTCCCTATGGCCCATTGACATTTGTATTTTCAGTCACTAATCTTAGCATCTTTTATGATCATAATTTAATCAAAATATGCCATGTAAAGGTAAAAGTTAGGTGGCTGCCCAAATCTTGAGACATGTGTGTGCATTGTTCTTGGCTTCTAATTAAGACATAATTATGAAGCTCAAACAGGTTAATCTAGAGCCTAGAGATCAACTTTGAGTTTAAATAAAATAAGAAAGGAATTGATTTTATTTGACTTTTTTTAAGAGTTTAGATTGATCTTTGATCCAATTAATCAGGTAAAATTGTTGATTTTTTTATTAAAACATTTAAAAGAAAATTGATTTGATTTTGGCTCATCTTGATCTTTGACTAGATCGACCCTAGATTAATTTTTAAAAAAAGGTTGTGGGATTTCTTAATTTGTTTAAGAATATGCCATCATTATTGATTGATTTTTTCCTCTCCCGATCATGATTTTTTCTTAATACATACACTTTCTTTGTATACATTATGATATCAGTATTGATGATTTTCCGCGGACAGCCAGAAATGTGTAAAGACAAAGCAAGGGAGATACTTACAAGAAAGAGCAATGTATTTATGTTATTTTTAATGTCTTATAGTGTGTTCTTCGTGTTGATGCTTGCTGTGTTCTTTCATGGAGCAACAAGCTGAGTTGTCTAGCACCCGAACGGTCAAAAATAATTTGAAAAGATCGTCTTTGTCCCTACTGAGCAACAACCTTCATCATATTAGGTGAATAATAGGTTCATTAATGAAGGACATCTCACGCCATTATTTATAAATACGATATGATTTGTCTTATGTAAGAACTCAAGATTTAATAATAATAATAATAATAATATGATTTGTCTTTAAGATGACAATCTTGTATGTTATGGCTATTAATTTCTTCCCATACAACTAGATTCAACTTATGTAATGTATCTATCTATCGATAAATGATTCGAAAACTCTAAAACATTTATTTATATATGTGTGTGTGTGTGTGTGTGTGTGTAATTTAGTTATTATCTTAGAATAAAAGATGTGAAGATAGTACATACAAAAAAAAAACATATTTCTTCATTTTTTATTTTGAGATAATAAAATTATATTCAAAATTGTTATAATGATATATTTTTTTCTTTCAAGATAGATACATTTCTATTTTTTACGTGTTTGTCTCTTATGCTATAAGACATTATCCAAGCATGTTTTTCCAAGGCATTAACAATGGTATTAAGTTTTTTTATGATAAACAGAATGACATTGGAATACATTAATTCTATTAAGTATCATTATCTACGGAAAACTCGGGTTACTGTTTATTTAAAAGTGTGATTAAAATTGATTTTAAAAGTATTTTTCGTTCAGAAATATATTAAAATGATATATTTTTTTATTTTTTAAAAATTATTTTTGATATCATCACATAAAAAAATATGAAAACAAAAAATATAATAAAATTAAAATATAATATAATATTTTTCTTTTAAAAAAATTATACGAAATGCTAAACAAGCCTAAGAATGAATGTAAGTTTCAATAGTAGTTGAACGAACTACTACCTCTTGTATTTCATGATTATGCGTTTGACAAAAGCAAAATAAATTATTTTAATATATTTTTTAATATAAAAACAACAGTCGACGTCATGCAACAAAAAACATTATAAAAATTATTAGTTCAAGTCTCATAAATTTCAAATTACTTAAGATTTATATAATTATTAATCTCAAAATTAGAATTAGTTGAGGTATATATAAATTGATATAAATACCCATATTAAAAAAAAATAATGGAGAGTGAAATAAACACAAGTTATAGAAAAACGTCTTGAGAGGTTATGTCTTAATCCTTTCTTTTTTACGAGGCTCAAAACCTAATTAATACTACCATTAAAGAAAGAGGAGGTTTGATTAGCAAGAATTTAAATGGTAGTGCTGATCAGGGAGTTCTACACCCGTTGATTTTTAAAATATTTTTCACATAAAAATATACTAAATAATATATTTTTTAGTTTTTTAAATTTATTTTTAATATCAAAATAATATAAGCATCAAAAAATCATGACACTAAAGAGTTTAAGATGTTAAATAAGCTCTATAATATGATTTACGACACCCTATCAAGTGAAAAAAAATCTTTGAACTTGAAATTTGTGAAATCTCACATTATTTTATGTTAGCTGGTCAACAAATCTATAATACCATGTTAAGAAATTATATTACATAAAAAATAAAGCAATTAAGTAATATCTAAAAATATAATTTATATTATATCTAACACAAAAAATACTAAAAAAATTAATCAAAAACACAAATTAGATTACAATGTCAATCAGGCCTAATTTTGCACAGCGATTACAGAGAAACAGACACTCGTTATGGAAGACGAGAACACAAATTTCATTTTGGTTTCCCTCCAGGGTCCAAGGTGCTTGATGGTGTTCTTCGTCGGTGCTATTCGGTGTCGTATTGAGAACATTTTGTGGGCGGTTCGGATACGGATACTAAGTTATCTTTCGCTAGAATGTACTTGCAATTTATCTCAATAAAACATACATAATTGATAACGGTTAACATCGTAGATGTTATTTTTTTTTATAATTTACATTCTGTTTTTTCAAGCTATGTTTCAATTAATTACAGGTAAGACATTGAAAATTAAATTGATATACCTCGATCCATTCGATGGGTCCAAAAATAATATAGATATATAGTAAAAAATATAGTTTGATTTACAACTTCAATTTAATCCATTAAATTCATCTTTTTTTTAAAAAAAATCAAAAAATAATTCTTGATATCCTGCGGGTCTCAAAGCATCTTCAGTATAAACCTCACAACCTGATATGTTTCTAAGAGCCTGTTTGGCCAAGCGGCTGCACCGCCGTTTGGCCAAAATTTGAATTTTTTTCTTTTTTTTTATTTTAAATAAATATTTTTTGTGTGTTTTAAATTATTTTGATGTGCTGATGTCAAAAATAATTTTTAAAAAAATGAAAAAAACATCATTTTGATGTATTTCGGCATGAAAACACTTTGAAAAGTTACCACAACCGCACTCCCTAACAGTTCAAGCCTCACAATTCCAAACCAATCAGATGGACTTTACGAATTTAAAAAGAGTTGACAAACTGAAAACTCTCCAGGGTTGATCCTGCATCATCTTCAATAGAATTAATTGCTAGATCCACTCCTGGGTCTGTCCTCCTCATAATCAAGGTAGCTACTAGCCAGGTGTCACCTTGGCATTTAATGGATCCAAGCAGAGCTTTGTGCCAGATGCATAGGCCAATGCCTGTGGTATGACAGCACTTTTTAAATAAAAATTGAATTCATTGTCACTTCTTGTCATGTGAGAAATGGGTCAGCCATAGTCTTAAAACGACGACACTGGATGTATTAATAAATTAAAAGAGTTAGGCCAATTTCTTCCTTTTGTCAAATCACAAGAGTTAGGCTATGTCTGGGAAATGTAATCTCGTTGAATATTATCAATTATTTGATAATTGAGTTTCTACTGTAGGTGCAACTGCGTTTACAGATATATACATGTTTGAGGTTGAGTTTCAATCTTTTTTAAACAAAATAATAATTGGTAATTTAATAATATAATTAGAAGATGAACACCAACAGAAAAAATAAAGCAGAAATAAAAACAATAATTCAATGTAAAAGATGAATGCTTGTCAATATTATAAAAATATATATATTTATAGTATTCCTAAAATATCTGAGTAATTTTATTTGTTAGCATGATAAAAATTAAATTAGAATAGGATGGTTTCATAAAAAAAACGAAAAACAAACATATGAATCTCATTTTTTAGTAAATAAAATGACAAACAAAAATTGAAAAAAAAAACAATTTTTTTTTTCTGAAAAAAATCAAACAAAGACAGAACCAAGGTCTTTTAGTATTTTTTTATATATAATAATTATAGTAATAATAATAATGTCACTTCACTTAAAAGAGATCCAAATTCAATCCATTTAATTTATTGTCGGCAGCTCTATTCTCCATTAATAGTATTTTTTCCACAGAAATATGTGACTTCTATATATATATATATATATATATATATATATATATATATATATATATCATCTCAACGATTCCTTGGTCGGCAGGATTCCTAGTCACTACAAAGACAGAACCTTTACCAGTTGATTAGAAGTGAAAGAAAATACAAAGATGCATTATTTTGCTAAAACTCTTCTTTTTTTTCTTTTTTCTTTTTATTATTATTATTGGTGTGGGGCTAAAATTCTTTTTCTTGACAGCAACCTGTGCATGCCATTTACACCTATAGTACCGATTTGGAATTAATTTATAGTTATTTATTAAAGTGTTTCCATTCATAAATATATTATAATAATATTTTTTTATATCAACATATAAAAATAATCTAAAATTATTAAAAAATAATTTAATATAATATAATATAATATAAAAATAAAAATTTTATTTATTTTTTAAATATTTTTAAAAGACAGTTGCCAGCACTACTGAATTGAGTGATTGATTTTACCCTATGTTTCACCTAAACTTTAAATCATGAATATAGTTTAAATGGGTGGTCAACTTAAAATACGTGGTCAATTGGTGGGTCCAATCATAGTGGGACTAGGAGCAGTGGGTCGACAGCTACTTATCGTAACCTCATGGAAATGAAAAGGATAGTAATTATTATGGTGATGACGTGGGGGAGGGGACACAAACTCGTGGATCACATTGCATGGACGTAGAAATTAGAGATAAGTTGGTGCATAATTCTATTCTTAATTAGGTTCGAAATATCGGTGAAGAAACACACAATTCTTCGCATCGACACATCCCAGTTCGCACCCACCTATTAGCTGGCTTTAGCATGCGTGAAGAACCAAAGCATATCCAATGTTTTCTTTCTTCGATTTTTAATTATTATTATAATTAAATAAAACTATATACATCTGGGAAAATCACTGTGCGTGTCCACTGTAGACCAGGTGGACTTGCACATTGGATTTTCTTTTTCTTGAAGACTAGAGATATAGTGTTTTTGTCTTTTCACGGGAAATTAGATTCTCATTCTACCCTTTATTTAAAAAAATAGATTAAAGTATTTGATGTGAGAATATTTTGGTCGACTAAACCGGTGCTTGTTAGTCTTTTTAATTTTAATTGTAAAATTAAAAAAGACTATTATATCTATAAGATTAAAAAAAGAATAGACTTCTTCACCAAGAAGTTTTTTTTGACATCCCACGAGTTTTTGAAAAAGTAATTTTTATTTTCTTACCCCAGAGTATTTTTTTGAAAAAATAGTTTTGTGGTTACCTTGAATTTCTAGACAAACTTTTTATCTTATTTTTTCATATATTTTATACAAATAATGCTTTTTTGTAAGAAAATTGTTGTTTTGAAATAATACTTTGAATATGTTTGGCCATGCATTCTTTTCTTTTATGTTATTAACTTGGTTTCATATGTGTTTTTAATTCTATTATATGTGATTGATTTTAATATACAAGTTAAATGGACACAAATAAGTAGATTATCTTGATCTATGTATATTTCTCATTTTTTTTTTTTATCTTTCTAGTTATCATTATCAATTTCTTCTTCTTTTTTATTTGTATATATTATTATTAGATGTTTGGATAAACTTTTATATTATTTTTTCATGTAAATAAACATGTCAAAATAGCCTTTGCACTCAATTTTCCTTCTTAAAAAAATCACAACCCACCACCGTGCAGTGTGAGTCAAAACAATTTTTTATTTCCCTTTCATTGCTTTTTTTTTTTGTCTTTTTTTTTTTTATTATGAATTCATCTTTTGACCATTTCATTTATCAAGGACTTTACTTCGTATGATTTTATCATTCCACAGTTGTTATTGTATTTTTTTTGAATACTGATTTGGAATTGTCTTTAATTTTTTATGGTTTTTTTAATCTCGTGATTTATGTCATGTCACGAGTTTTGCATGTCATTGTTTTAATATAAGATCTCTTTTAGAATAATTTTAATTGTGTTTGATTTTTCAAGATATTATTCTAATTCATTTACATATTTTCTTATTTATACAAATAAAGTTTATTTTCCAATTAAAAAATGTTCATTTTAAAATAACAATGCTGATTTGTCCGGCATTGTGTAATTTTCATAGGACATGAGTTTATTCAATCATTTTTATTTGCGTGTTTAGGATGTATATTTGTCTTTTATTGATTGAAGTAAAAAAGTTTAGTGAACACGATCGAGTGAATGTCTTATTTTATGTGATTGAATATCTTGATTTACAATCATCTCTTAATTTTTTCAATTTTTCTTTTGATTATTGTTAATGGTTTTCCCCCCATTTATTTACATAAACAGGTATTGATTTATTTAGTTATATGTTTGCATTGGCTTTTAAATATATATATATATATATATATATATATATATATATATATATATATATATATATATGTAAAAAATACATTAAAGAAATTTGTATATCCAATATTTTTTTGAAAAACAAAATTCACGGCGTAGCGTGGGTTAAATAACTTGCAATAAATTTCAAACCATGCGGGAAAAAAATTGTAGTCATATGCACAACAGACTAAGCAAATTCTTATTCTTTTTTTTCTTTCATTTCGATCCTCAATATTGTTTTTGAGTAATCTAGTCCTTTATTAGCCAAATTAAAGGTTAGTTTATTCAAATTTACTGAGAAATGGCAAGATTGAAAGAAAAAGGACCACAATAAGAAAACAAAGAGAAAATAGATGACAATTTTGAAATTGGATCGAAGAATCCATTTTGGTGATCCTACTTTTCAAATGATGAACTTTACGCCCCTTGATATCTTAAAATTTTATTTTTACCAAAAAATCTATATTTTTTTGCAGTTCATAGTTTGAGAGATGAGAGAGAAAGTAACTAAATTCCAGTGAAAAAAGTTTTTTGTCGTCATAAGAGTTAAAACTTAAAAGAACATGTTGTCCACGAGGGCATATGTTTTTTCTTGCACTGGGAATTTCTTTTTATCCGGTGGAAGATGAAGAGCGAGCCACGTAACTAAAGGTTTATTAGATGCACTGCTGTATCGTGAGATACCCCATTAATTTTCACTTCTGTCACGGGTCCACTAGACTCACTTACCAGGATGAGGGACAAGAGCCTCGCTGGAGCATTCTTATTGGTTCGTTTCTTAAGATAAATGTTAGGGCCAATTATAAGTTATAACCATGGGTGCCGTTAGCCAGGCTCAGTTTGCCGGGGAAACTTTAACAGTTGGTTCGATACATTTGGGCTTTTGCTTCTCACTAAAGAATAGAGACTGGGCTTTGGGAAAGGATTTTAGTTAACCAGTCTTAATAAATGGGCTATATACAAGCATAATTAAATCCAGTGTGTGTTTGTCAATGATGTTTTTTAATTAAATATATATTAAAATAATTTTTTATTCTTCGCACCAGTATATTATAACTATAGAAATACCTAAAAAAATAATTTAATATTTTTTCTATTTGATAAAAAAAAGAGCCTACGAGGGAACATATGATTGCGTGTTTCTAACATTGGAATGAAGCTAAACATTTTTTTATACGAGGAAACTTCACAGTCCGGAAATATATTTTATGGGTTAAAGTAAACGAGTAAAACTCTGATTATTTCAGACTCTTACATAGGATACATGTCTTGACTTGAACTCGAGACCTGCCATGCAAATTCCAAAATCTCTAACATCACATCTTATTAGGCACAACATCGCAAACATTGAAGGGATTGAAGCTTAACTAAAACTCAACATGGAAAAGCTTGTGTCGTACACAATAGAATTAGGGTTTGATTGTGTTTTGACCTTTGTATAATGAAATTCCATCTTCAACTCCCTTTTTTTTTTAGATTCTTATGATAATGATATGTCCACTTTCAATTGAATTGAGTTTTCACATAATCTAACATCATTCCAACGAGATACATAATCCAAGGAAGTTAATCATACAATATTTGGACCTTTCTTCTTTTCATGATTTTTTTCTCTTTATGTTAGGCAATATTAGAGGAGAAAATGTGCAAACGTAGATGGTTAGGTTAATTGGCCCTAGAAGTAATCTCAGTGAAAATGAATGTTTCCATGAAAGCTTCTAGACCTATTTAAAAAGAATAATGGAAAAAAAAAGATTATAAGAAAGAGTAGACAAGGTTGCTGAAGAGTTTGGATCTAGGCTTGTAGATGACTTCTACGGAATTATATATATTTATTTTTGAGACCACTAGCTAGCTATAGAATCCATCATGTACCATACGAGTCATTCGGTTTTTTAACCACAAAAATCCATATGTTATCTTTTTATAAATATAATTATTTATTAGTATTTTAGAACAAAAGTGAGATACAAAAAGACATGAAAACGATCAAAGAGACAAAATAAAGATATAAATTAAATATATTTATTGGATAATTTTAAAATGATTTTTTCTACTTTTAAAAACATGTTATCTCCCTATTCTTTATTAACATCTTTTTAATTATGAGACAATAACTAAATATTATCTAATTTTCAATCCATGTTACAACTCGCAACTAAATTTATACTCTTACCTGAATTTCTATCAAATTACTTATATCTGAATTGATTCATTTACAAGAATCTTTTTCTTTGTAAGTTTTATTGAATTCAATAATAGGAGAACAAATCCACTTTATGGAATTTTGCATATGTAATATGTTTAAATATATATGTAATATTAACTGAGATTCTCATTTTTAGTCATAATCTCACCAACTTTGCTAAAGATTGACACACCAATGCCAAAAGACTAACAAGTGCTTGTTGAGAGTAGAGTTGAGGTTAATTTTGAAAGTGTTTTTTTTATTTAAAAATATATAAAAATGATTTTTTTAAAAATAGCTATTGACATCAACACATGAAAATGATATAAAAATATCAAATTTATTTATTTTAAAATTAAATTTATTTTTTAAAAAATACTTTTAAAACACAATACCAACCAAGGCATAACCCTTATGATTTGTATATGCATGCAAGTGTCACACGTTATCTCACACATTACACCGAAATTTTAGTCAATCTTATTGATGATTTATTTTTTAAATTAAGATTTTAGAATTTATATTAAGAGGATTTGTAAGGATTTTCCGAAATTTATAAATATAGTCTTTTGATCAACATAATGTAGATTAAAATATTACGTAAAAATTCAAACCATCATTGATTTTTGTTTTTCTTAAAAAAAAGTGTTAAATATCTCTTTTATTGTTTATTTAAATTTTATGCGTGAAAGCCCTAGAAGAACCACCCATTTGACAAGTAATAAACGATAAGGAAAGTGATTGTGATATGATGTAAGACTTTAAATAAAGAGTAAACCTCTATAGATGAAAAGAGATGATTGCATGCATCTTCATCTTCAAACTTCAAACCTTCAAGTTAATTAAAGAATTCCATGGATGATGTATGTCATTCTCCCAAAAAAAGTAGTAATTATAATCTAGAAAATTATAAAGAATGCTCGTATAGGACAAGCTTAGTCTATGTTTCTTATCTAGACAAGCTTTCAGGACTCCTATATAAATAATTGTGGTGTTCTATTATTACTCATACTACTATTCAAATTCAATTAAAAACACTATAAAATTTTCTCTACAAAAATATCTTTAAAAAATTGAGTTTTATATTAGAGAATAATATAAATTATATTATGGGGTCTCATCTAACAACTTGAACTTTTATGTGAAATGATTTCTTGATATGGTATCAGATACTTCTTCACTCAACGATCACAAGTTCAAATCTTACCATATTTATTCTATTTGATAAAAATCAAGTACAAGATAATATGAATTTGTGTGCAAGTTTCAAGTCCAAATAATTTTTTCACTCGAGAGTGTGTGTTAGAGAATAATAATAAATTATATTTCAGGACCTCACATAATAATTTAAATTTTTAGGCTAGATGATTTCTTGACATTCTAGTTCTTATCTTCTTCGTATACTAAGTCATGAAGTATGTAGAAATATAATCTTGGGAGGAAATTTTTCTTATAGCTCATCTAAATTGAACTTGTTTCAATAATTCATAGCAAGAAGCTTTTTCCTTGCTTTGATCGTGACCTTTTTCATGTTTAATTTGTGACGCAAGGTCAGGATCATGCTCACATTACCATATATTTATATAGAATGATGTGAAATAATTATCCGTAAATCTTATAGAAATTCAATAAATAAGAACAGCTCAAGAAGATTTCAGGCTTAGTTAGAGCAACAACAATTTTTTTCTGACTATTAGATCAGATTTAATTTTTTTCTAGAAGATTTATAAAGCTGTTCTCCTATGTTCTTAAAATTAGGTCAAAAAATTAATGTTTTTGGCTATTTTAGTTATTTTTCTAACTTTTGGGTTATAATTATTTATTTTCTACTTAGTATATACTCTTTATTTAGGTTGGTTTTTAGGACTCCTTTAAAAACAATTTTTTTTTTATTATTCATATTGGTATTCAAAATTAATTAAAAATATCAAAGAATTTTGTCTAGATTTATTTGCAGTTATTTTTTTAACTACGTATGCATGTGTATATATATGCTAAGCAGATACTCATATATTAACCTAAAGATCCTTATATATAATTAAGTTAATTATATACATAGAAAAATAGATTGATGTAGAAATGGTCCTTAAATTAATCACATGCATAATATATAATACTGCATATGGACAATAATTTGGATTTGCTTAGCTCACAAATTGCAGAGAACATATGCAAAGATTTTCTTTGTTGTTGTCTTCTTCTATTGAATCATGAACATGATTTCTCTTGTTTTCTATGGTAAATAAATAAAAAATCTTATATTCTTAATCAAAATAGAAAAATGAAGAATACAAAACAAGCAAGATCCACTGATGTTGTCTTCTTGTATGCGATCATGTCATGCATGGGATATAATTATCTTATTATCAGACATGATTAATTAAAAAGTATATTAATATAACTCCAAGAATTCGTCTAGTGATTAAGGGAGTTAATTGCTCAAATTTTTTAGATTTAAATATAAAATAATATATTTTATTTAAAAAAGTAAAATATGGATGAAAGGATATAATTGAGAAAAAAATGAAACTCGAGAGATAAAATTGATTTTTTTATAGGAGTGAAATTGAAAGTGTCTCATGGTTAGGGTCATTTTTTAGATTTGCCAGAGAAGAAAAAGAAAAATATAAGAAAGGATCGATGGACCGGCGGTGCATGTGGACAAATGGTGGAGCAGGTATGCCTTGAGGGCTACAAATTGTGGGTCCCGTGATTAGATCACCAGCCGTTGACCTTGCAGTAAAGCTGATTTGGCCGCCTGATTTTAGACACGAGGCCAGAAGAGAACTGGTTTGAACTGGAAATTGGTCCCCTATTTGATTAACCATGTACCTAACACCAACCTATCCTCTTTTCCCATTTGGTCCTTTGCAGCTAAAACGATTCGTTTAGGGAATCTTAATTTCTTCTCGAGTAGTGTATGAGTTTTTGTTGTCCTAACTTTGTTGACAATCTTCAACAATTCAACCTACTTTGACCAAATGATTTTTTTTCACTTGGATTTGCTGCAATTATTGGCAAATAGTTGGATTACCATGCATAAATTGTTTATAGTTATTGTATAAGACATCCAATTCTAAAATCATGATGATTTTGTGAAACATGAAATTTATTATCATATAATAGATGGTTTTAATGTTATAATTAATAAGCATTTTAGAATAAAATTTATTATTCGAAAATAGTTGGATTATCATGCATGGATCATTTATAGTCATTTGATACGACAACCCATCTTAAAATCATGATGATTTTGTGAAACATAAAATCTAACATTATGCAATAGATTATTTTGCGCTGTATTTGGATAGTGTTTTAAAAGTAAATAAATAAATAAATAAAAATTAACAGACATAAATGTATCTATAAAATGATTTTTATTAGAAAAAAACGTTGAAATATATCTCAAATGTCATAAAACAACATTAACTAAAAGCTAGATAAACATAAATGGATAATCTCTGCATATATTTTATTCAACTATTAGTATATATGTAAAATAAAATAAAAATAACAATGACTAATAAAATCTGATATGTGGCTTGTGGGTTGCACAGTCATAAAATCAACAAGTATATATCTAATCTACTCTATTTTTCAATCATAAAAATAATTTTTTTTTCTCTTGAAGAGTGTGAAAATATGTAACTACTCTTTATAAATTAAGGTTCCCAACAGACAATCCAACCTAACCCACCTAAAGTCTCTATACATTAACTTCTCTTCTCCCCTTCACAAGCATCTCATTGCTAGTTTCTTACAATTTCTTCATTCTGTCTGGACCTTGTCACATAAGAAAGCAAGTTCTCGGCTTCTTCTTCTTTAGCCATTATGGCTGGAATGCTAGAACTTGTGTTCTCTCTCTCAATCCTCATGTCAATGGCTTTCTCTTCAACTGCTCAATCATGTAAGAGCTATGCTTTCTCTAGCAACAAAATCTTCAGGGCATGCAATGATCTTCCTGTCCTGAACTCGTATCTTCATTGGAACTATGACTCTTCATCAAACAAGCTCCAAATTGCATATAGACACGCAGGAATCACTTCCTCGAAATGGGTTGCATGGGCTATCAATCCTACTTCAACTTCCATGGCTGGTTCACAAGCCCTTGTTGCTTACCAACAAAATGATGGAACGATGAGAGCTTACACGTCACCTATCAGTAGCTACCAAACCTCAATGCAAGAAGGGGAGCTTAGTTTTGATGTTTCAGATTTATCAGCTACCTTGGCAAATAACGAGCTGATCCTGTTTGCTACTATATCACTTTCAAACACTAGCACCACTGTTAACCAGGTTTGGCAAGATGGTCCACTTTCTGGCAATGCTCCTCAGATTCATCCCACTAGCGGGTCTAATGTCCAATCCATGGGGACTCTAAACCTTCTTTCTGGAGAATCTAGCTCGACAGGAGGGAGTGCAAAAACTACAAAGAGAAACGTAAGCCCTAGAATCAGTATTTTGTTCTGCATACATGGTTCATTCTGTTTCCATCTGTTCTGTTTTTGTTGTGCTCTGTTTATGGCTGTTAGTGAATCAAAAGAATTCTTTTCCCTATGAACAAAGAACTAATTCTGATCAACACTTGGAATTTTTTTCCAGATTCACGGGGTGCTAAATGCTGTCAGCTGGGGTATTCTGATGCCTATTGGTGCTTTGATAGCAAGGTACTTGAAGGTGTTCAAATCTGCAGACCCTGCATGGTTTTATCTCCATGCAAGTTGCCAATCAATAGCCTATATTGTTGGTGTTGCTGGATGGGCTACTGGTCTAAAACTTGGTAGTGAATCGGCTGGTATTCAGTATGATGCTCATAGAACAATTGGCATCTTCCTTTTCTGCCTCGCAACCCTTCAGGTAAAGCAAAAATTCTCCGTGTCACGTAGTTTTTGAGCGTGTTATACTCGTAGTAGCGTATTAAAAGATACGTTTGTGGTTTGGATTTTAGGTGTTTGCTTTGCTTCTAAGGCCAAAAGTTGATCACAAGTACAGATTTTACTGGAACATCTACCACCATGTAGTCGGATACAGTGTTATCATCCTTAGCATCATCAACATATTCAAAGGCTTCGACATTTTGAACCCTGATGAGAAGTGGAAGAATGCATACATTGGTGTCATTGTTGCTCTGGCCTTAAATGCTGTATGGTTGGAAGGTTATACATGGTATGTTGTGGTGAAGAGGAAAAGTTCAGAGGCTGCTGTAAAGATGCCTCGTGCCACCAATGGATCAAATGGGGCTAATGGGTATGGCGCTCGACCACACCAAGGGGTGTAAATTAAACTATGGGATATCAGTTGTGGATTTCTGTTTTGTCTTTCCCTCTTTTATGCTTTTGCTTTTGCAGAGTTGGTGCACCATCATGTATATTTATGGAGGTTAGGGTTAGAAGTGATTCTTTCACTGGTTTGTCTTAGGAAGTTTCTGCCTGAACATGGTCCTTGAGATCACATATATTTGCCTATCTCTGTTTAATTATTAGTATATATAGCCGTTTCCCCCTTGTTTCCTTGATTGTTTTCATCTCAATTCTTTGCTACCCATTTCTCGAACTCCAATTTCCTCACAAGTTTTGGCATCAAGCTAAAGAAAGAAGATCAAACTGATTGAATGTTTTATATTTGATACCCCCATGACACTAGCAAGTACTCCACAGATTTAATCAAGAATTCTTTGTCTATATTTTGCTGCATGTCAACCATGGCATTGCCTTTGCTGCTATTCAATATTTATTGCTGTAAAACACTTTCATCAATGGGGGAAGACCTGGAACTCTCATTCGGCATCCTTTTCTGTTTGTTAGAGAATCAAGCTAAGAGGTTCAGGTAATACTGGGAGAGACAAAAATAAGACAGACCATGGATCTCAACCAGGTAATTTGACCTGGTTAGTCTTAGAAGTTTCTGCCTGAACAAAAATAGTTGCTTTCTCATTCCGTCTGCTGCAAAACCTCAACAAATGCATCCTTCAGGAGAGGGTTGGAAGCTGCTACTCTCTGAGAAGTGATGTCAAAATCTTTACCAGATCTGATGCAAAACAACAAACATGAAAATGTTAATAGAAGCATTATATTCTCAAAAGAATTTGAGCATATTTGTATTTTTAATATCATGGACTTGATGCATGCACTAATGACAGATCGGTGGATGTCACAAGACAACACCAGGGCAATTTGACCTTTGGACACTGTTCTTGCATGTTAAAGAATAGGGTCATGGGGCTATCCCCTACTCATCTTAAACCCCCCCCGCCCCAGTTAAGTTGTGGAAGAAAAGATAAATAAAGTGCATCACTTACGGATCATAAACAAGTCCTCCAGCTTCTTTGACAATCACAGCACCACCTGCTACATCCCTGAGTTCAAGAGTAGATTATATCATTTCTGCGTCCTGCCAAACCTTGCTGAAATCAATCACAAATACATACCATGGACCTCCATATCCAGTTTCATAAAACAAATCAATCCTTCCACATGCGATTCCGCATAGATTCAAAGCACAGGAGCCACTCATTCTAAGGGATCTCACCTGATAACTAGAGAATCAGATAAGTTATATACACACCAGCACATTTCACCAAAGCCCATGGCAGATTGAGTCATACCTTGAAAAGTAAGCTGTTGATTTTGTCAGTAGTGGCATCCACAGTGGACTTGTCACGTTTTGTTCCAGCCTTATGATACCAGAATTTTATTCGATCAGTTTTCAACATGATTTGTAATGAAACATAAAGGAGTAGAATTGAAGCAGGAAGGAGCTTTAACAATATTCCATATGAAGCACACCAGGAATGAACTTGAAGCACTCCTTAGCAAGTGCAACATGGTAAAATCTAAATACATTCAGAAACCATTGATCTGCATTTCTCAGATACAGGGAGCTAGATTCCTAGCACCCAGGATCGATATTACGACATAGCATAGGAAGGGGTTAAGAACCTTGCCAGCAATATCAATTTTTGGGGAAGATAAGACTAGCCTTAGTGTTGGACATAGAAGATGTCCAACACTCATAGGGTTAAAGCTGAAATCTATTGCGATGCAAGGCACTACCCGAAGCCTTAAGAAACGAATCCAACAAGAAACTAATTTGTAATGCATACTTTGTAGGATCAAATACAAAGATTTTATGATCAAAAGGTATAATTTGATCCCTGGTTAAAATACAATTCCATCTTCTTGTTTTGGTTTAAGCTACCTGAATCCTTCTTGCTAGTCATTTTCATCAGTTTATTGAATTTAACTTCAAGTTTCCCTTCTGGTTTTTAAGGAACTCTCAGTGGCTCTGATTACAAATTTGGGTTGATAAAGACAGTCCTGAAAAGCATACCTCTGTTGCAAGAAGAGATTTCACAAGCTCACTTTGAGATGATACTGCCATTGAAACACAAGTATGCAGTTGCATGAGTAAAAAAAGTATCAGAATCTGCAGATTCATAATAGTCAACTCAGAGACACACCTTTTATGGGTTTTCCATTCAGAAAAGCACCTTTTCCATGGACGCCTGTGAAAAGCTGCATTTATAAATCAGGATTTTTTAGCAATTATTGGGACACATTTCAAGTTCTAAAACATTTTCAAATATCAATCTTATAGTAGCTTTGATGTTAAGTAGGCCAATATATGACCACATATCTGAAATGAAATCAAAACGTGTAAATGAAGGCAGATACAAATTTGATAGGCCTATTGCTTAAGATAGGCACATACATTTTTCGCGAATACTAGAGACAGGCTCAACATCACAAAGCAGACATCTATCCAGGTAAAAGACCATCAAGAAGAAAACTAGAGGTCGGTTTTTCATTTCATATAGAAAGATGCACTCACATAAGGATACATGTAGGAGATCACCCAGCTAATATCAAAGCAGGTCAACTCTGCATGTTTTACATAAAATTTCTAATCATTTAAAGTTCTAAAGGGTATCTGGCCACCTGAGCTAACATGTGAACCACAAAATCTCACCTCATCCATTATTGGGTTGTATACAACACCAACTGTAGGAACTTTTCCAATCGTAAGACCAATAGAGATACACACAAAGGGGAACCTACATCCAAACATGTTGCAATACATTAAAGTGATGTACATGTATAAAAACAAGAAGAAATTGCCTTCACCAAACAACCCAAGTAAATGAGATTTACCCATGGACAAAGTTGGTTGTTCCATCAAGAGGATCAACAATCCAAGTTGGTTCATCAGTCAGTTCTGTAGCACCACAGGCAGCAGTAGTTTCTTCCCCAATGAGCTAAGAAACAACAGTAAGAGAAAAAATTTAAATTAACACCACCATTGGTGAGGAGAAAGTATACCCCACACAGAACTATATTCCATGAATTCATTAGCTATAGGAAGCGGTAAGTAGAAAAGATGAGCTAACCTTATGTGAGGGGTACTGCTGCTTGAGATGATTAAAAATGAGAGCTTCACAAGCCTTGTCAGTCTCTGTAACTAAATCCACCTGCAATTTAGAAATAAAGCAAGCAATTGTCAGTAATTACATGATATAGTCAAGTTTGTTTAATCAATTTTTTTTTATCCTGACTAAATTAACACAGATGAGCAGGAAACTTTTGAGTGGTAAATTTCTCCTCTCTTTCCATAATACTCTCGCTACATGTTCAAGAAAATATGCTAGCTATAGAAAATCGAAGGAGCAGAATCAACAATGGCTGATTTTGTTAGGGGACCTCAATGCAAAGATCTAACTTTGTTGTCATAAGTTTTATAAGCCAGCATGCCGAATTCAATTATTAGCTTTACAAACCTGAATACTTAATTCAATTTCCATTTCAAAGCTCCCCTAGCAAGTTAGAAATTGTTACAAAATTCATTTACCTCAATGCCAAGATTAAAACTTTATTTCCATTAGCTTTACAAACTGGGATTTTAAAGCTCCCCATGCGGGATAAATTCAATTGCCAATTAGATATAACTAATCACTGATATGAATTCAAGATCATTTAGCACCCCAATGCCAAGATTAAGTGTTGAATTTTCTCCTCTTTTCCCATATTATGCTAACTATAGAAAATCGAAGGAGCAGCATCAACAATGGCTAAATGCCTTACCAACTCGATGACATCAACGCAAAGATCAAAACTTTGTTGCCATAAGTTTTATAAACCGGCATGCCTAATTCAATTGCCAATTAAAGCTTTACAAACATTGATGCTAAATTTAATTGCCATTTTAAAGCTCCCCTGGCATGTTAGAAATTGTTACAACTCGTTTACTCCAATGCCAAGATTAAGACTTTGTTTCCATTAGCTTTACAAACTGGGATTTTAAAGCTCCCCTGTGCATGCTGAATTCAATTGCCAATTAGATATAATCATTCACTGATATGAATTCAACAATATTTAGCAGCATTTGATCAGCAAATTCCCCTTCTATAGAAAAAAAGAATTGCTAAGCACAGCACTAGACAAATTCATCCTACATGCAAGATCAACAAGGAAAGAAAAAAAGAATCCAAGAAAAGCAAGATGGGTACCTGGCCTTTATGCTCCACATGCTTAGTCTGGTAAAATCCTTCACGGATAATCTACAAAACAGACGAAAAATGTAAATGAGACTAAATTTGAGGGACCAATAAAAACTCTAAAATATACAATTCACCTCTCCAGCTTTCTTTGCTGCCTCAACAGCAGTTTCCAAGAACTCTGAAACAGAATCTGAAACATCCAAATTAAAACAAAGAAAAATCAACATGCAAAATCATCAAGATCCCATATTGAAAACGAATCAAATACATGAGAAAGAAAGTGATAAAAGAGTAATGGGGTCCTACCATTTTGTGCCATGTTTATAATTTGTATGCACAAAGAAAGAATGACAGAGGGAGGTAGATTGTGGTGTTTATGATGAAAGGCTATGGGTCTTTTTACGTATATAAGGAAGCAGCAGCTAGCCACAGAATGGACCTTGTAGTTTCTGTTTCTGATTTTTTTTTTTTCTCTTCTTATATAGCACGTTTTGTGGTAAGGAATCTGCCTTTTCTTTTTCTGCTTTGACTGGATTTCCTGTGTAACAGTGTTCCTTCTTGCCAGAGTTTAAAACATTTAACTTTTATTTAGCTCGGGATAAGACCTGTATCGTGAATCTTAATAAAAAGACCAAGTTAATGAGTTGATAGTTGAGTTTTCAACGGGCTAAGATCGAGTTGATTGGGTTGAAGGTTCAATTCAAGTTTTTGATTAACTCAATTGAGTTTATTTTTTAATTTCTTCGACTTGAATGGGTCTAAAGACTCTAAACTCAGGTTAGCAGGTCCAAAAACAAGTTAGGCCGGTCTGCCTAGTCAATTATATTTTTGACTTAGTTAAATGAGTTTGATTTTTGATTTTTTCTTGTTTTTTTAACCCGATCTGGTCTAGACCTAAGTTGAGAAGCTTCAAAGAGCTTGAAAACTTGTGGGATATAAAACAATAGTTCGGTGTTGTCAAGATTGATCACGTGACAACTACCATCATGGTGATATAATTAATAGCCTGATTGGATGGGCGGTGCAACCGGTGTTTTGTCAAATTTTAATTATTATTTTTTTGCATTTTAAATATAAAAAAATTTAGTGCGTTTAGATCATTTTGATGTGCTGATGTCAAAAATAATTTTTAAAAAATAAAAAAAAAACATCATTTTGATGTATTTCAGCACGAAAAACACTTTAAAAAGCTACCGCAACCGCACTCCCAAACAGGCACTAAGGGTGAAAATAGGAAAGAGATGTGTTGTTTTAGCATCCACTAGCATTTGACACGTGTCAGATGCTTACTTTTTTTTATAAGCCTCAATTTGAATCCTCCCATAAATACCTATAACTAGTAATTCTTATAATAAAGATATTTATAACTCCATTAGCAAAGATACTCTAAAGTTTGGTTAATGTTTAATATAAAAATGGTGAGATCTTGTAAAGGCATATGAATACAATAGGAACCAGAAATAGTTACAAAGGTGATGCAGTTAGACTTGTAAAAATTAAGGGTTCTGAGCATTCAAGTGAAAATCTAACATAATTAGATCAAGATTTGATCCAAGTAGACTATGTGAATGATCTAATAGATGCTTAAATGGACTAGTGAGATAGGTTTGGTCAAAAGAGAAGGTTTGTTCACTCTATATTGAATTAACAACTTAAAGTCAAGATACACGAGATCTGACCATTGGATTAGCTCGAATATTTCCAATTGATTCTATAGAAAGTTTTCCAATGGAAAGTCATTATGTTGGACTGTTGAATATCCCAAATTAGGAATCAAGCCTGGATGCTACTATTTGAGCCAATTTTGTTATTTTTCATGGGATTTATATATATATTGTTTAATTAAAAATGTTTCATGGGATTTTTTTCATGCTACTATTTGAGCATTCATGAAAATTGTTGTGTTTTTTTGCTGTTGCTTTACTTGTAACTTCCGCCTACATTAAAAAGGGAATGAGCAGATGGTGAAGCCAAAGAATAATCACATCATACAATAACGGGCAAGGTTGACAAAACATGAACAGCCTCCCTTACAAGGTTCTTTTGTCACCCATTAAAACAATCTTCAAAGCCGAGTATTGGATTGAACTCAATTCATGTCTTTTTATTTCTCTCCCATCGCACAAGAATATATAATCTTAACATATATTAGTTGGATACTGATATTGTCATCAGGTTTGGGCTATGAGGACTGTAAATTATGTAAAAGGATTACAGCAAGAAACCAAGCACACTCATGCTTACTCAAGGGAAGCTATTTCTTTCACAACTTGAGCTTTGTCTGCCTCAAATTGTTCGTCCTCTGCAAAAAATAAAATGAAATAAATGTCGATACAGAGCTGAAGCCAGCATAATTCACTAGACATGCATTCATTTTTATACCTTTATCTAACTTGAAATCAGCAAGCAAACGAAGAAGCTTGCTCCTATTTGCAACAAGTATACTAACGATGTCCGGAGGTTTATGTTGGTTTGCAACAAAAAGCTGCAGTGCAGGGGAGGGGGAAGATCAATAAGAGGAGAGGAAAGAAGAAGAGCACATGAAGTAAGAGAATCAAAGAGGAACCATTCACAACTTCTTTCTTTAAATTGTACCTTGAAAACATGAAAGGCTTCTGTCTGGATGCTCTTACTTGATTCCTGCAAAGCAGGATTCATCACATACAAGTTAAGTCCAATGATGTATGAGATTGATGTTCTAGTAATCTATCCAGCAGACATCACAAATGCCAGAATGGTACATCAGTAATTTCTAACAATCTGAAAACATGGTATGATAACAAGCAATCTAAAAGGGATCATACCCTGAGAAGATTCATAAGAATCCTCAAGTTATCCCTTGAGCTCACGTATCTCGTCATCACCACTGCATTAGAGCGATCCAATAACATATCTCCCAACAGCTGTCACAATTAAAGAAGCCTTTTTAATAAACAGTACAATTATCAATAGTAACAATAAAGCAGAATTTAATGAAGGCATTTCCACAGGTTGAGATGTCTAGAGGATAGCTTCGTTGACTGTTCTGAGAATAAATCAAATGTTTCCCCTACCTTGATAGATTGTCGTCTTGTGATGTAATTGGTGGACTCTAGCAGCTTCAAATTAAATTCGGCAAAGAACTGAAATCCAGAATAAGGTACACAGTGTCAAGCTCTAACCAATAATTTCAAGGATGGCAACAACAGGAAATATAGACACACACATATTTAAAATGTTACAATCCATGTGTTTGTCATAGATATGTAACTACGAACATGCAGTTTTAAAAGGCAAAGAAGGATACTACAAAAATGAGAGATAAAGCCACTCAATTCATCAGAGAGCCAAGTAATAGATTCTGCTTTGTATCTGCTTTAGGCAAATCATCCTTTTCTAATCTCGCCAGCAGGCTTTCCCACAACACTTTTGTCCGCCTTCAAGACTGGGAGGATTAGACATGCCCAATTATCCAGTGTTTGTGTGTGCATTACTGATATAATATACAAGCACATATGTATATATTAGTATATAACATTTTGAGTCTGGGTTTTCGACAAAACCATTAGAAGTATGTATATATTAGTATACAAGTTTTGAATCTGGGTTTTCGACAAAACCATTAGAAGTTAAAACCCTCACACAGTGATTTTATAGGGTTTGAATTGGGGTTTAGATTCTACTTTATGTCTCCATCATTGCACAGCCACAATATCTTGATATTAATGCGTCACTAGATAAATAAATCAGCACATCATCTTTCTCAGTCACAAGTTTTCCAAGTAGAATATTTGTCTCCCTCCAAATTCTTTAAAAGAGGATTGGACATGACCTATTATCCACGTTTTGTGTGTGTAGGCATAACTACAGGAATGTATAACGCAGTCATGTATATATCCATCTAAACAAAAGTGACAACAGAACTTACCCAGTCATAGTTTTTAGAAAGAAATTCAGCTACTGTAGATTTATGTCTTGTCAAGAGTTCCTGCAACAAAACAATACAAATGCCTCAGATTGACGCTAATCCTAATAGAAAGTATAAGTATAAGACTGAAAATAACTTCATATACATGCATTGAAGACACAAAATTTCCCAAATAACAATTTTCCAGCGCATTTAAATTGAAGTTTGTGGTTTTTATAAGTGAAAAAAAATAATTGTAACAATTTGAATGTAAGGTGTAAAAATCTGTGTCAGCAGTTGCAAAAGCTGAATACACTTCTATCATTTGAGAAGAGTTGCGTGCAATGATGCAGTACAGTAATTAACATGTCCATGATTGTAGCATGGCAGTACAGAAGATACTCTCGCAAATTCTCTATTGCAATAAGCAGAGTTTTAAAGTCATTTAGTGTTAACCTTTGTCAGTGGATGAAAAAAAAAGACTGCATTGTAAGAAAAAAAATGAAATAGCAAAAGAGAGAGGAAAGAGGGATCAAAAGAAGTTGATTATTAAATCCCTGTCAATCATACTTAACCTTGAAAGTTGCAGCAGCATCAGCAGAAATGTCGAAATTTGGAAGTTGTATATAATCAAAGAATTTCTTGACGTGTGGTGATTCCAGGACATATCTTCCATCAAACCAAATAAATGAGGGAACAAATCATTGGCAAAACACCATTGAAAAAAATTAAAAAACAGAAGAAGAAGATTGAAGCTGATATTTGAGAAAAGCAGTTCTAGATCAACAAATTGAAATGCGTGTTCTAGATGTTGACTTCACAACACACTTTGACATGTTTATGTAAAGATAAATGGATTATATTTTTAGAATACAAAGTCTAAACAGGAACATATTAATCGGACTTTCAGGAAGAGTTTACTCTCTCAATCAGAGATGTATTGATAGTCAGATAATGATTAAACCACCCAGTTGGTTTTGCTTACCTTGCAACACTCTGGTGACGGATGCACTCCTTCAACATTACCCCATAGTGCAAAGCCATGTCTGTGTTTTCATAACTAAAGAAGCAAAACATAAGAGTTAGAAGATGCCAATTAGTTTAGTATACAAGATAATCATTTATAGATTCTGTAAACAGCAACATCCTATTGCGTTATAGATCTTTCAAAAAAAAAAAAATCAGAACAGCTAAATACAACTTCCAGGCAAACATCTAGAAGAAAGGCATCACTTGTCAAGCAGATCACATCTAGAAGAAAGGCATTACTCGTCAAACAGATCACTAATGGCATCTTTATACAGATATTTGATGCTCAACCTAAATGGGATTTGATAATTAAGATACCAATAGCTATCCATTAGATTCCAGAAACTATGCAGCAAGTTATAAATTTATCCCATGGAGCATCTTGATAATATTCAAAGACCTATTGAATGGAATCATTGTAATCGCAACCCCCAACATTCTCCAGGGTTAATGGCTTACCCTGCTATCAAAATATCTAAAAGATCTGTATTTTTCTCCAAGTAGTCTGATGCAATCAATCTTGAATTAACTTGTTGCCTTTGTAGATTTGCCACAACCTGAGTGGCATCTTTTCGGGTCTGCAAAAGGAAACATTTTCATGCTAAATGACAAAATGAGACACTGGCAGTTAAGGGTAAATTCCGTCCAATTGGGAATTTAATCCAACAGATTCACCCAGGCAAGTATAAAGCACAAGATTCACTAAGCCAAACCATTATGAAAGAACAAGGAAGAACAGCATTGCCTCATAAACCTGATAGCTAATTCAAGATAACAATCTACATGGCTCTCAACAAAAATCTTGTGAGTTCTTACCTCTAAGTTCAATTTTGGAAGACAGATGATCAAAAGACGAAGTGTGTTCTCTCTGAAGAACTCCTGAGTCAATTGTGCACACGCTTCTGACACAGGTTCGGATTCACTATCGCCATAAAGAATTGACTTTAACTCCCTGGTATTTTTAGCTAACTCTACCATCTGTGTTAGAATATATAACTGTAAAATTCAAATTCCACAAATAAAATGCTCGAAAGAAGCTCAAATGCCCCAGTAGCCCTACTCAAGATAATAAGTTACGAAAACATGAAACGCAAGCAAGAAATTATATGACAACCTGATGCATGTTCATCACCCTCTTAGAACACTCTCCAAAATTCAGTAGGACTATTCTTCTACCGTGAACAAACAAGTTGAAACAAATCAATGACATATATAGCACCATGGATCAGACCTAATTCGCAAACCTGCAATCAAAGTTTCCACTTCGACTCCCTCAACAGCTAAAGTCACTAAGAAGTTAAAACCTTTGCGCTCATCTCACTTCCATCAAATCAAAATCCTCTCATAACACACCCACCCAGCACACCGATGTTAAGCTTGATAAGCAAACGAACCTCATCGCACAATCATATAAGCAGAAATTTAGGTAAAGATCACAGCATATTATAGCATACCCTAATCTAAAACCTAATCTTCCACCAGCAACCATCCCTTAAACATCCTCACTTTTTCACAAAGCTTCAAACTTTCGCATCCAAAACAGAAAAACAAAAACAACCCAGATCCCAAAACAATCTCAGATCAATCAAAACCCACCCGATTCAGAGGGGAAAAAAACACAACCATAAAACTGTACAGATATGAATAATGATAGAGCCAACCTTCTCTTCTCGTTTCGAATCAGACAAAGAAGATGAGCTCTGATCAACATAGATTAAAAGATCGCGAGTCTGTCTAACAACATCAGCAGGAGTCCTCGGCTTTGACTTGAAAAGCCCCTTCATCCTGTTCGGATTACCCGCTAGCTGTCCCGATTTCGAACTCAACAGCCCTGAATGTCCTTTTGTTGCTACTGCCGCTGCCGCTGCCGCTGACGGAGATTGATGCGGTGGAGAGAATCTCTTCACCACTTCCTTCTTCCGTGCTGCTGCGGCAGCTGGTTTTGACACGCAGTCTCCTATCTTTCCTCCTTTTATAAACCCCACAAAACACAAGAAAGTGATTGCTTTCTGACTACTTAAAGGTTTCACGTTTTGCTTGTTTTTAGCCACCAATTTTGCTTTTGGATTATTGAGTTTTTATGGGATTTGATTTTTACGAGAGAGGAAAATGTGTGCTTGATTTGGTTTGTGTGAAATCTGACGGTTCTGTATCTTTTAGTGGGGCCTTACATGTACAGACAGTTAGTCGTTACTGTGTCACAAACGGTTACAGTACAGTAACTGACTGGGTAGAAGTGGGAAACGTTGTCCAAAAGGGTTAGATTATGTTACAAGATTCACATATTCCAGTGTTTTTGGATTCGAGTTCAAGAAATGTAGTTTTTCAACCCGATTAATGAGACAGGTTTTAGATCATGGCAAGGGGGGATGATTCATGTTGTTATTATTTTTTATTGGGTTTTGTTGTATCAATTCTTTATTTATTTATTTATTATTGTTGAAAATCGATTCATTTTACACCTCGAATCATTAAGGTTATAAATCAACCGGACATGTTAGATTATGTTTTAATACGGTGCCTATAACTAGAAAGTTTGATTAAATTTACTTAAAAAGATTTTAATTTTTCATCCGGACATGGATACAATAAAAACTGTTTGAGATATTAACTATAGACAATAGGCGTTGCAAAAACACTGTAGGGAGTCCTGTGCACTGCCTCACAATCCACCGTGGATTGCGGCACTGCACAGGCGAAAATAGCCTTGGCGCTCCGGCGGTTTGTGTGTATTTTATGGGGGTGTTTTCGGTTTTTGGCTTCTTTTTTTTTAATAGCCGCAATGTGCACAGTGGATTGACGCCTCTAGCCCTAGAAAACGACAACATAGCGCACAGGACACAGGGGCGCCTTCGGTTTTTCACATTTTTGTGCACAGTGCACTGACAGAAAAAGCCCCCGAAAAAGACAAAATTATGCACAGTAAACGGGGGCTGCGTCGTCTTTTCCCCCCCGGTATTTTCGTAAATACCGGTGGGTGCAGGGCTGTTTCGGTCATTAGCCAGGGGGCAGCTGGCGCGTCTCCTCGCTGCGCCAGCGGCGTTCCAAGCGCACGCGCCCTTTAGGCGGCGCGTGCGGAGGCTTCCCGGCGTCAGAAATGAATGTCCGCCGTGCAGAAAGATGCGCCTGAAGGTACTCTATCGTCCGTCGCGGCGCGTTCCCTCCTCCGATGCGCCGGTGAGTGTCTGCGGATGGTTTTTCACCGGCGGCCGCGTTTCTCTCTCTTGCCGCCGCAAACTCTTCTTCGGTCCCCGATGTTTTTGCAACGTTTATTTTGGTCCCTTAGGTTTTGATTTCTGATTTCTTTTCCGTTCCTTTAATTTATTCGGTACAAATGTTTTAATTGCTCTTAATTTGGTCCTTTAATGAAAATTAGTCATATATACACCTTTTCATTTCAGTCCCTCTTCTTCTAATTTTTTTGTAACATTACACAGCAATTAAACTTATTATTTCATGATTTATTTTGGTCCCAAGATTTGTTTTCTTTTCAATGGTATCCTTCAATTGGAATTAATCATATATTTTATTTTTCATTGTGGTCCTTATTCTTTTTATTTTGTTATTTTATATTGTATATTGTTAATTATTAATACTAATACTAATACTAATAACAATTATAATTATAATTATAATAATGATAATTTAATTGTTTTTCTTGCTTACTCTTTTGTTAATGTTTTTTCCCCTCTGGATAATTTATTAATTTTTATTATTTTGACAGTAATAGCAATGATAATTTTTATTTTTTTTAATTTTTTTATCTTTTGTGAAAGTTTCTTGGATATTTTTAGTATTTCATTTATTTTTGTTTCTTTCATTGCTAACATAATAATAATAATAATAATAATAATAATAATAATAATAATAATAATAATAATAATAATAATAATAATAATAATGAAAATTTAATTGTTTCTTTTACTTACATCTGTAAAAACACAATCAGATTGTTATTGTTTCATTACTAACATAATAATAATTGGTTTTCTCATATAATAACAATAATTTAATTGTTTTTCTTGCTTACTCTTTTGTTAATGTTTTTTTTTCCTCTGGATAATTTAATAATTTTTATTGTTTTGACAGTAATAGCAATGATAATTTTTATTTTTTTTTTTAATTTTTTTATCTTTTGTTAAAGTTTCTTAGATATTTTTAGTATTTCATTTATTTTTGTTTCTTTCATCACTAACATAATACTACTACTACTACTACTACTACTACTACTACTACTACTAATAATAATAATAATAATAATAATAATAATAATAATAATAATAATAATAATAATAAACATAGTAATAATTAAAGTTATAATAATAAGTAAAATTTAATTGTTTCTTTTACTTACTCTTTTGTTAATGTTTGTAAGTGTGTTTTTTTCAGGATAATTTGAAAATTTTTATTGCTATTGTTATAATATTTTAAAAATAATAATAATAATAATAATAATAATAATAATAATAATAATAATAATAATTTTAAATGTTAAGACTCCGATGTTGCTATTGTTATAATATTTTAAATTAATATTGCTTCCTTTTCTCTCTTTTTTTAATTTGCTCTTTTTATTAGTTGATTTTTATAATTTTATTATCTGCACAATAATGATTTCAGTAATGTTTTTTTTTCTTAGTCAAATATGTTGCTCTTTTTTCTAATGTTAGTGCGCGCTCTTTTGTTATCGTTTATGACGCAATACCTATATTCTAAAAGATGTAATCTATACTTACGTGACAAACTCAACTCAAGATTTTCAGCATTTTATCTTTTAATTGATAATTTTTATTTACTTATATCATATAAATTTATCATTGTAGATTTAATTATGTTAAATTATATACAAAAAAATACCCGCGGCAACGCGCGGGCAAGTTGCTAGTTAACTATAAAATAAACGGCGTGTGGCTTTTTTTACTGTAGCGCAAGACTCATATGTACTGTGGATTGGAATAGTGACATTAAAACAAAACTTATTAATATAAATTGTCTTGAACTATAACCGAAATGTGGAGGTAGCCGAACTGGTCCAAAACGCGCCTGTCTTCCGAGAAGGGCGCGGTTCGAATCCTATTCCCAGCAAATTTATGTATCTTGCTTCTTTTTTTTTTTACGTTTTTTTTTCTTTTTTTTCCATGATTTTGTTTTCCTGGTTATATTTTCAATACTTCCATGACCATGACTATAAAATATAAATCCTTTGATTTCTTCGTCCTGGCATGGGATCACAATACACAGACGAAAGACGAATTGATGAAATATTTTTAATTTTACTTGAAATGTGATTGATTTTTTTAATCAAAAATATTTTTTGTTT
Organism: Salix purpurea; assembly: GCA_027405865.1. NCBI lineage: Eukaryota > Viridiplantae > Streptophyta > Magnoliopsida > Malpighiales > Salicaceae > Salix > Salix purpurea. Next base: position 738,398 of record JAOWLH010000021.1, on the reverse strand, counting down.
AGAAATATTTTTTTTCTTTATTATGTTTTTTTATTTTTATTTTTTTTTCATGAAACATTTATTATTTTGCTTGGAAATGTGATTGATTTTTAAAAAAAAAATATTTTTTGTTTAGAAATATATGAAAAAGATAATTTTTTTTTAATTATTTTTAACAGTAACACATGAAAATAATCTAAAAACAATGTTTGTTTTCTATCCATATTTATTCATTTATGCTTTTAGAATTATTTTTTATTCATTTTTTGTAGGGGTTTTATTTTTATCAGGTTCTGTGCTGAAATTTTAATTTATATTGGTGATAATTTTAAAATTAATATTACTCTTTTTTTCTCTTTGTTCTTTTTTTTATGTGTGTGTTTTTGTTATGTTATCTGTTTTTCAGATAAGATAATTTTATTGTTTGTGCAATAATGATGATAATTTTAGTGATTATTTTTATTATTTTTTTGTTAAAATGTTTTTTTTTAGGTAATTTAATGATTTTAATTATTTGAGTGGTAATGTTGATAATAATTTTAACTGTTATTGTAATGAATATGACAATAACGTAGGGATGAATTTTCAATTTATGTTTTCATCTTTTATGGATAGAAAATTAACTACTTTCTCACAATTTATATTTTTATTTTTTAATGTGATTTAAATTGAATTATAAAATGAACTAATCTTAATACTATGAATTCAGTAATTCAAATATCCTAATCTTCTTGCTTTTTTAATGAAGATGATAATTTTATGTTGGTTATTTTGTTAAAACCTACTAAACAGATAAATTTATATCAATTTAAAATTCATATATTTTATAGAAAACTTGCACTCCAGGGTAATGTTGCACATATTTATTATTTTGACTAAATTTATATTATAATAAAAAAAAACACATAATTAATATTTTTTGCGTTAAAAAAAATATGCATTAAAAACAATATGGTGCCGCCCGCGACGAGGCGCGGGGGCATTGTCAGGGCATTATGATCAGATTATAAAATAATATTTATTTGTTTTTTGTAATTTTTCGGAACAATTGAATGATTTTAATTGTTTGAGAAGTGATGCTAATAATAATTGGAATGAATTTTTAATTTATGTTTTCATCTTTTTGTGAATAGGAAATTAACTACTAATTTCTCTTATTTGATTATTGCAAGTATTTTTATAATTTATATTTTGTTTTTGTGTTTGATTTAAATGAAATTATAAAATGAACTAATCTTAATATAGTTAATTCAATAATCCAGATATTCAAAACTTCTTGCTTTTTTAATGATGATGATAATTTTATGCTGGCTATTTCGTTGAAACCTACTAAATAGATAAATTTATATCGATTTACAATTCATATATTTTATAGAAAACTTGCACTTGACACAAATGTTTTTCTCTGCCAACATTAGTTTTATTGTTTCCAATTGTGCCCTTCAATTAAAACTAATTATATAAGAAGTTTTTATTTCAGTCCTTATACTTTTGATTTTTTATTTATTTTGTATTCCTTCAATTTTTCCGGTACAGATGTTTTGATTTCTTTAATTTGGTCCTCCAATTGAAATTGATAATATATACAAAGTTTGATTTCAGTCCCTCTTCTTATAATTTTTCTTAAAATGACAATAATTATCATTATTTATTTTTCGTCCTCCAATTGTTTTTTTTCCTTCAATTTTATCCTTTAATTCGAATTAATTTTATATATGTTATTTTTCATTTCGGTCCTTATTCTTTTAATTTTTTTATATTAATTCATTTTTTTTTAATAATGTTCATTTTTTATTTGATATTAATTTATTTTTTTATTGATATTTGATATTAATTCATTTTTTATTTTTTTATTTTTTTTATATAATGATTTGACTATTTATGCAATGATCATGATAATTTTAATTGTTATTTAAAAAAAAAAATCTTTTGCTTTTTTTTCAAAAAAATTCCTAAAATTTTAATTTATATCGGTGATCATTTTAAAATTAATATTACTCTATTTTTCCCTTTATTCGCTTTTTTTGTTTTCTATTATTTTTATTTGTTTTTTGGATTAAATAATTTTTATGATTTTATTATTTATGCAATAGTAATGATAATTTTAGTTATTGGTTTTTTAATGTTCTTTTATAAAAATCTTTTTCTTTTTTTTTTAGTTATTTTCTAGGGCAATTTAATTATTTTAATTGTTTTTGTTGTAATGTTAGTAATAATTTTTGCTTTTATAGCAATGATAATGATAATAACGTCAGAATGAATTTTTAATTTATGTTTCCATCTTTTTATTGATAGAAAATTAACAGCTTATTTTTTTATTATTATTGTCGGTATTTTCACAATATATATTTTATTTTTGTTTGATTTAAATTTAATTATAAAATGAACTAATTTTAATACAGTGAACTCAATAATTCAGATATCCGAGTTTTCTTGCTTTTTTAATGATGATGATAAATTTATGCTGGTTATTTCATTGTAAACTACTAAACAGATACATTTATATCGATTTAAAATATTTTTATATTCATGTATTTTATAGAAAACTTTCACTTAACAGGAATTGTGCACATATTTTTTATTTTGACTAAATTTATATTATAATAAAAATAATACACACAATTAATATTTTTTATATTGAAAAAAATATTGTGCCGCCCGCGGCGAAGCGCGGGGGCATTGTCTAGTATATATATATAGAGAGAGGGGGGGTGTAAACAATATAATATTTTTATTAGAAATATGATCATTCTAGGAATTTAAAAATTGAATTGAATTTCAATATAAATTAAAAAATCTTTGCATAACAATATGTAAAAAAATCGATCAAATGAATTAATAGTACCTCTTCATCAAATCATAAGTATATGTATGAGAGTGTTGTTGAATTGTTTTTAAAAATGATTCTAATTCAAAAATATATTAAAATAATATTTTTATAAAATTATTTTGATATTGACACATGAAAATAATCTAAAAACACTTAAAATATTTAATTTAAAATAAAAAATATTTTTTTTTTAAATATTTTTAAAACACAACATCAAACACCCACTTGAAACATTCCCTAGAAAAATGCCAAAAAGCTGTGTGCAAGCCACCTTCCGACTTGTGTTTTCACGGTAGTTATAAAACTCATATTTGTTGTTGGGATGATTTAAAATCTAATGATATAGTATCAATAATTAGAGTAAAATAAATAAATAAAAATAAATCACCGAGTCTAATCTGATTATAATCCAGCATTGAACCTATATATTTTGTTTTTGAAAAAAAATCAAAATAATATCATTTTATTTTTTAAATTATTTGTTCAGAATTAAGTCATTCCATCCTCTAGAACTTGTCCTAACTATGGATTTCACATGCCATCTCTCCTCGTTCAATGCCCTCCCCAACGCCGCATTCTCACGTGCATTCTTTTTCTTCTTCTTTTTGGCTTCGAGTCATTTCCACTCAATCTCACAATAATTTTCAGCCGTCCCATGTTGCAGAAGTTTTTATTTATTTATTATTATTTTGATGTGTTTTTAAATAAAAATAATTTTAATTATAATCTTACACAGATATTTGAAAAGTTACCATAATAGCTGGATTATCTTTAATATAGTTTTCCAAATAGATTAATGAGACAAGCTAGCATAAAATAAAATGTCAAGTTGATAATCATGTAAAGTTATAAGCTCTTTATAAACTTGTATTTATAATATATATATATAAGATAAATATTAAATCATACATAAAATATTGAAATTAACTCCTGGTATACATATTAAAACATATATTGAAATTATATTTAACAGTAAGAGTATGTAAAACACTTTTTTTGTTGAAACTATTAAAATTTGATGAAACTAAACTTTTTGTTGTTGTTTGTCAATGATTAATCATTTGTATTTAAAAATTTATTGTTTTTTTTATTTGGTGCAAGAGAAATAACACCAACAAGTCTTTTAAAATTCCAACGACACTATCTTGTTTATGTGCACTTCTAAATAAGATCCATTAACTAAATAAATTATAGTTAATTATCTCTTTTCAAAGCCAAAACTTAAACTCTAAATTATAAAAAATAATAATGAGGATAACCATGACTTTAAAAGAAACGGTTGTGCCCGAAAATAAAAATATATAATGTTTTTATTTATGTTAATGGGTTATCTCCAAGTGATAAATAATTTTATATAAATATTATCTTTTTGAATTTGAATTCAAACAGATTGTAAGAGATAATTTTTCATAAATACACCGAGTTGGAAATGGAAGTTTTGAAGCCTTGATAAATTATCCTTATTATTGAAATTCGAAAAACAATTATTTATAATAAAATAACTGTCTCATAAGAATGACATATTGGTAACACACACATAATGAGTGACATATAGGTGGCACACACACACATGGGTGCTAGATATGGGTGCTAGATATATTCTGAAACTCATAAGAGAGAGAGAGAGAGAGACATAATATAAACCAATAAAGAGATGAATTTTAAAATAAATTGGGAATTTATTTTTGGACAATTAATATATATATATATATATATATGTATGTATGTATGTATGTATGTATATTGTTTAGGAAAACGCTATTTAAAAAAAATCCCAAGGAACGTTAATTTATTTATATTTTCTTGGATTTCTTATGATTTTATTAAAAAAATCTAATTCCTTCCTCCATGTTCGCCAAAATCTATATATATATATATATATATATATATAATTTTAAAAAAAAATCCCAAGTTTATATAATCAAGGAACATTAATTTATTTATAATTTCTATTTTTTATGATTTTCTTTCGAAAAACTTGTCCTTCCTCCATGCTCACCAAAATCAAACATACACTGTTAATACTTAATACCACACCGCACAACCATTCTCGATTCCTTCAAATTCTTGAAACGACAAAAAAGTTACCGTGAAGCACGTGACGGATGGTTGATGTAGCGGTAGATAGGTTATGTTTTCAGGTGTTTTTTTATTATAAAATATATTATTATTTTTAACATCACCAAAATAATTTAAACACACTAAAAATATATTTAATTTAAAACAAAAAAAAAAGCACCTGCATTTATTTCCTGTCCTTCAACGACTAAGCTGATAAAACAACTCCAATTATATTTTTTTCTTACCCTTTTAAAGGCAGAAACAACATTAGAGCCTTCAAATTCTCCGAAACATTCACAACAGCTTCATGCTGTTCATCAGCTTTCCCCCCTTTCACTGTCAAAATAAGCTGCCTGGTAAATATTCTTGCTATCACCTGCATTTCTTTCAAGTCCTTCAACGATACTATCAAGCTCCAAATTAGAGTTGGCTTGCTTACTATGCTCTGTAATGGCGAACTCTGCAATCTCTATAATTCTGACGAGGAATGTATAGGATAATAAGAATTTTTAAATAAAATCTAAAGAAAAAAAATGAATTAATTTTCCTAGATAGGAACAAATATTACCTTATAATATGAGCTTTTAAAGGGAAAGGGATTAGTGTTTCTTGATACAAATGTTACAATCATGTATTTAAATCCTTTATCGTCACAATCATATACTGGAATTGCAATTTCATCCGAACTCAATAAATATTCAATATATGTTTGTCTAAAATCCTGTTTGACATTGCGTTTCAAAAATATTTTTGAAAAACATGAATTTTTTTTTATTTTTATTTTTTATATTAAATTAATATTTTTGTGCTTGTAAATCATTTTCATGTACAGATATCGAAAATAAATTGAAAGACATAAATATTATCTTGTGTTTTTCCTCAAAATATGTAAAGTTAAAGCTTTCTTTTTATATATATATAAATGGGTAAATGTTTTTTATTTCATGGTCAAACCATCTTTCAATCACAAATACACCAATTCAACAATCAATTACTCAATTTTTCATTTTTAACCGAACTCTATGAATTGAAATCCTTCAACAAAACATCAAATTATTGCAATTAATCCCTTTGATTTTGGTCTCAACTTACTCTGATTAGGTTTCAAGAGATGGATTTAAGAAATTCCAAGTAAAACTTTTAATTTAATTTTTTTCTATGCGAGGAAACTCCACCCCTAAAAAACACACTTAATAGGTCCAAGTGAACGAATAAAACTTGGCTGTCTCAGACTCTTACAAGGGATGTATACCCTGATTCGAACTCGGGATATACTGTATAGATTGCAAGTTCTTTGATATCACATCACGTTCCTTATAGACTTTAATTTAATTACCACCAAAACACTTAATTTCATTCTTTGTCTAACCGTTACATACTCTGATTTTTCTTATTTTTGAATGGATATGGCAAGTTTTGTTTTGTTATAAATAAATAATTTTCCCCTCCTTTTTATGTTTGAATTTTATGTTTGAAACCGCCCATGAGAAGAAAATTGGGCATTTTCCTCGTAACGTTTCTTCTCAATTAATTCACTCACTTCTTGCCACCTTTTTTTTTTCAATATTCAATTCACTCTTCTCATTTATTTTCGTTTTTATCTGTTCAATCCACCCTGGACATTTATTTCTGCTAGATTCTTTTATTTAATCCAACTCATTTTTGTTACAGATTTTAGCCATGGTTGTTACACTCATAAGTCATAACCTCAGAAATAAACAAGGCTTACAGAAAAAAAGAGAGGCTCCTATTGCTAGCTGCCTTGAAGTTGATTGTTTTTCAGAAAAGGCTCTTAGTTACAATTTTTTATTGAAATAAATTATTTCGATCATTCTCTCTTAATTTTTTTTCTTTCAAAATTATTTATTTTTAATTTAGATGGTTTTTAAAATTGATTTTTCTACATTATTTTGATTGGACATTGAGCATATTAATTAAACTCGAATTACAAATTTTAATGATTAACCCAGTTTAAGAGATTCATCATGTGCACTGTCATGTTTTAGTTCCCATTTCATTTAAAATTTATTACAACAGAAATCATTTTACATAACATTAGGCACTTTGTAAGAAGAGAGATAGAAAAATAAAATAAAATTAATAGCTTCATATTTTTTGGCACTTCAATACTTTCGAATTTATTTAATTAGAATGTTATCAAACTTCATTGGTTTCAGATGCTCGTCTCCTTTTTCCTCTCTTTCAGTTTTATTTCTTCTAATTAAAAATTCAGTACCTGTATTTTCTTAATTAATCCAACATCGGTCAATCCAGTCAAATCAAATCAACGACAAAGAACCCAAGAAGAAAAAAAAACATATATAAAAGAACCACAAAAGTCTCTATTATTATGTTACCATCCCAAATTTCAAAAACAGGGCAGAAATGAATACAGTACTACATCAGAGCATTCCATTTCTCAGCCCTTAAAAGGTACAAACGACGTCAAGCTCTTCAATTGCTGCCAAGGTTTCTCATACACAACAGCCTGGTACTTGGCATAAGCCCCTCCTGTCACTGCCAAAACAAGCCGATAATTCGTACCTGATACCACCTGCGATTCGCCTTTAACGATACTCTCAAGCTTCAAATTTGATTTGACTTCCTTGTTATGCTCTGCAACGGCGAACTCCGCGATCTCCACAACGTGCTTGTCTTTCAAGTCCTCTATCGGACTCCATCCGCCGACGAGCGCCGCGTCAATCACCACGACGGTTGCAGCGATGAAGAGGAGAGAGAGGGCTAGTACTTGCCGTTTCATTGTAAAGGCTTTACCGCTCACGGGTTTGATAGATTTGTGTGGGGTGAGTGAAGAAGACGGGGGTTGTGCGGTTTTTATAGGGATGTTTACTTTGGTGACGTGGCTGAAGGATAAGACTTATTGGGCTTGGGGTTGGTGGAGATTACGGGTAACGCCATAGACGCGGTGAGGATTTATTGTCTGTGGGCACCGACACGAGGGGCGATTTGTTTGATTGGCAAATGGTTTTGCGTGTAACGGTCCTTACACTTGTCATAGAAGTTCTCTATGACTTTGGAAATAAATTATTGCTGTTACCTTAAATGCGGGATTTTCCTCCCTAATATAATGCACTGTTCCTTTTTTTCCCTCTACATTAATAGTTTTAATTTTATTCATTGTATTTAAAATATTATATTTTTTCTGTATATAGTATATACATTATACACTTCACTGTTTTTTTTTAAAAACAGTATATTTTTTCTGTATATAGTATATACATTATACACTTCACTGTTTTTTTTAAAAAACAGTGAAACAGGCTGCCTTGGATATCGGGTGACGCGGTGTAAGAGATAAGGCTGAGTTGACCGAGGGAAAATTACTGGTGTGCCGTCAACACTCCAGACGCCGCGAAAAACTGATTGCTTGCACTACAGCTACTACGTGTATGGCGTAGGGGCCCGTGTTTTTGGGTGGGTTAGGTGAGGGATACTACTAGACCTCGAAAGAAAGATAGTGCAGCCCAGCCCAATAGCCACCCTACAAGAGCGAGTGGGTTATGTTAAAATAGCTATATCTAACAAGTAGCATAAAAAAAATTGATGTAATACCAAGCTAATTTATATTAATAAATAAATAAATAAATAAATTTAATTAAAAATAATTTAAAAATAGATAAATCCAACAAAGATAAAAAAAAAATCAAGCAATCCATGTTACTCTTAGAAGTGAAAAATGCCCATTTCAAAGTGGGAGAAATGCTGGATTATCATATAAAAAATTGAGTTAACATTAACTTAATTTTGATTACTTACAACCCGGGAAATGAGATAGTGTTAACTTCACAAAAAAAAAAAAAAATCAGTACAAATCATGAGTTTCGAGATAAAATAAGTCGATGTAAAATGATAAAAATAATTTTAATAAAAAACCAAACTTAAATCAGACTAATCATTTAAACTAATGGACCACGTTATTATTATAGAAGAAAAACAGGAAATCATGACGAATAAGCTTTTTAAAAATTAGATTCAGATCAATCTTTCATGCTTTTATTAATGAATATAATTTTACTAAATGTAAATATCAAGTTTTTGATTTATAGTTTTATTTTTTATCGATGTCAAAAAAAACATGTTAATAACACCCCCACACAATAATTATTTTTTGTTAAGAAAATTATTCAACCTACACCTAGTCGAGTTGATTAGACATGTTAACACTTTTTTATATATTTATTGACGGCAATGATTCTTAATTTATTTAATTAATATATACATAATCATTTTAAATTAAAATTAGGATTTTGTTTTTATAAGAGAATACATTTGAAAAGCTTGCATTTTTTTTTTTAAAGTTATCTGATCCATAACGAAGCATTAAAAGGGCTGGTTTGATATGTTTGTCAAATAATTATTTTTAAAAAATAAAAATTAACTTCTTTGAACTTAGAAACTTGTATAAACTCTCCTCAATGTATAGTAGTTGTTAATTTTGATTAAAAGAGAAAATGAGATATGAGATTCTAACTCTTGATATGTGATAATTAAAGTTAAAATATTGTGTCAAAAAACTAACTCAGCCATAAAAATTTAAATTCATAAGTGATGTATCAAAATATAATATAATTTATTGTTTTAGAATGCGTTCTTCAATGATTTCTTAGATTCATATATTAAAGTCACTGTTAAAAATTATATTTCTACACTTATGCGTAATTAAAATTATTATATATATATATATATATATATATATATATATATATATATATATATATTAAAAAAAATCTATTGAATAATATCCTTTAGTGTTGCGTTAAAAGTATAGCTGCCATGCTCAAGTTTGGAAGGAACATCAATTTTTAACAAATTGGCATTGCGATCCCACCGGCTTTTTGGCCGAAATTTGATTTTTTTTTCATTTTAAATGAATATGTTTTGGTGTGTTTTAGATCATTTTGATGTGCTGATTTTAAAAATAATTTAAAAAAAATAAAAAAACATCATTTTGATGTATTTTAGCACGATAAGCACTTTGAAAAGTTACCGCAACCATACTCCCAAACAGTAATGTTATTACTGTCAAGGAGAACTCCAATGACCATTACCTTATAGCTAAAACAGCTCGGGGGGGTACTGTGCACGCTGACTCAAGCGCACTGTGGACTGGACTTTTGTCCTCCGTGCGTTGCGCGTCCACCCTTTTTTTTTTTACATATGTCTTCTTTATGTATTTTTTATGGTGAAATTGACAAATGAGAACCTTTGGCCGAGCGGTTGTCCGCGCGCTGCCAACAGAGGCACGCGCGAGTTTGAACCGCCTGGGCACCAAGTTTTTGTCTTTTTTTTTCCCTGTTTTTTCGCAGGTCTTCTTTATGTATTTTTTATGCTAAAATTGACAAATGAATACTTTTGGCCGAGCGGTTGACCGTGCGCTGCCAACATAGGCGCGCGCGAGTTCGAACCGCCTGGGCAACAAATTTGTGTTTTTTTTTAAAAAAAAAAATTTAACTGTTTTTTTTGTTAAAAAAAGAGTTTTTTTTTTTTTCAGATCTGATTTGTTTTTTTTTTAAAAGAACTTTTTTTTTAAAAAAAAAAAACAAGTTTTTTTAACCAAAAAAATGGTTTTTTTTTTTTTACAAATCTGATTTGTTTTTTTTTTTTAGGATTTTTTTTAAACGGGTTTTTTTTAAATAATTGGTTGTTTTTTAATCTTTTTTTACAAAAAACAAGAATTTGTTTTTATAACTAAAGTGTCCAAACCAACTTACGCGCACCACGACTAATTTCTGGATCCACTTTTTTTTTGATATTTTTTTCTCTATTTTATTTTGCCACTTATATATTTGTTTTTCTTAATTGAGGTGTTCGGGTCAGTTTACGCGCACCACGATTGTTTCTTCCCAAGTATATATTTTTTTCCTGGCCAACCGAGCGCGCGACGAATAATCCCTGGGTTCATTTTTTCATATTATTTTTTCCCATTTGTTTTTCCTACTTATACATTTTTTATATATAATTAGGATGTCTGAATTAGCTTACACGCACTATGACTATTATTATTTTATAGAATACCTAAAGGAGATCGCAATTCCAAAAAGTTATGAATATATATATTTTAAGACGTTTATATGAAAGAAATAGCAAAATATATAATTAGTCTAACATATTTAACAGAAAAAAATTACAACTAATTATTCACCCTTTTTTTTTTCTATACAAAGGTCTTCTTTATGTATTTTTTATGGTGAAATTGACAAATGAGTACCTTTGGCCGAGCGGTTGTCCGCGCGCTGCCAACATAGGCGCGCGCGAGTTCGAACCGCCTAGGCACCAAATATGTTTTTTTTTAAAACTGTTTTTTTGTAAAAAAAAAAGGTTGTTTTTTTTTGTTAAAAAAAACGGGTTTTTTTTCTCAAATCAGATTTGTTTTTTTTCAAAAAAAAAACAGTTTTTTTAACAAGAAAAAATGGTTGTTGTTGTTTTTTTAACAAATCTGATTTGGTTTTTTTTAGATACTGTTTTTTTTTTTTTTTAAATGGGTTTTTTTTAAAAAATAATTGTTTTTTTTTTTTCTTTTTTACAAAAAACAAGAATTTTTTTTTATAACTGAAGTGTTTAGGACAGCTTACGCACACCATGAATAATCCCCGGAACCACTTTTTTTTAATATGTTTTTTCTTTTTCCCCCCCTTATATTTTTTTTATAACTGTGGTGTACGAGTCATCGTATGGGCACCACGACTATTATTTTATAGAATGACTAAAGGAGATTACAATTTCAAACATTAATAATAAACATAAAATATTTTTTTATCAATTATCATTTTACTAATTAAATATTAAAATAACAAAATACAAAATGTATAAAATCAATCAGTTTTCAATATAAATAAAAAAGCCCAGCGCATTGCGCGGGCAAATTCGCTCGTAGCTTCTAGAAATTAAATGCTATAATCATTCAAGTGAGGGTTGAATATTGCTAAATAAAAAATTGATCCAAATAAATAAATAAATGACATAATATATAGTTTTATGGACATTGAAATAAGGTTAGATTCAAGAAAGCGTTATGTTGAAATTATAATAACAAGATATTTAATTGTCGGATCAGACTTAGTTTTTTCTTTGTAAATCAATTTTTATTAATCTTTTTTATTATTAATCATAACGTCACTATGAGACATTGAATATTTTATAATCAATTTTTAGACCTAAAATGATGGAAAGGTGGCTGTCGGTTTTTTATGAAGATCGATACTGTAAGAACTTCGCCCCCCCGTCTGCCTCTGTATGTTTTTTTTTCATGCTTTCGTCTGGGTTCTCCATGTTCGTTCGTCAGTGTATGCTATTTATAGATGCATGAGGTAACTACTATCTGCAGCAATGGGTTAGCTTCTGCGGTAGCATATCTGTGGCGGCAGCCCTGTAGGCTTTTGGGGTGCAAATATATTTTGATACATTAATTTATAATTGTTTTAATTATATTTTTAATTGACTTTAAATTTTTACAATTGTACCCCTGAAAAAATTTCAAAGTAGCCTTAACTTTGCGTGTATTTTTTATTTTGATCCTTGGTATAGGTAGATTGTACTAGAAGTGCTAAAACATTCTCTTTATACAACCAGTCCCTTGCCTTATAATCTATAAAAAACCAGTTAGATTTTCTAGTAACTATAATATTAGGTGAAGATTTTTTTTTTCACAGAAAACCCCCGACGTGAATCACCGTTCGTGGGAAAGGTCGTCATGATACCGCTCTCTCGCGAAGGGTGTGACAATTATTAAACAAGATAGTATTGAAAAGTTAATTTGAAAAATTTATAATTCAAAGTTTTACTTAGACTGAGTTAGGAATTTAATCTAAAAATATATTAATTTAACTAAAATTTATTAATCCAACCAGATAATGTCAGATTGATGTTGTTTTTATTAAAAAAATAAAACAAAATAGTATTTTTATTAAATAATTAATTTAAATTGATCCAATCATTTATATGTCAACAAGATTATACAATGACCGAGTTTTCTTTTCCAAGCCAGACTTTAAATCCACCTACTCCACTACCTATGATTAGAGTATTGTATAAAAGCAATAGTCCAAAAGGAGTGGGGTCGATGCTGTCGGGTAATAATGCAAATGTCTTGTTAAATAATAAACCTGTTTTTTCTTTTTAAAATTTAAAGTACTTTTCTTAAAGAATATATTTTTTATTTCAAATTAAAATTGTTTAATGTCAAAAATATTTTTTTTTTTAAAAACAATAGACTTGCATATTGGATTCTCGATGTATTCGTCTTGGTCAATGGAAAGGGGAAAAACAGTAGTTCCACTCGATGGTTTATGGGGCGCTCTCCCCCACCCCTTTGCCGGAAAAAGGATTAAGATATACGGGTATCTCTTATCTCTGACATTTTCCTCCTTAGAAGAGACCAATTCAAAGCGAAGTGTGTAGCCAAGAAAATTGGAAAGAGCGAACGAGAACAGCTGGCTTCACCCACACTACACTGATTGTCACTTCCTTTCCTGGAAGCTATATAGGAAGAAGGAAGCTAAGAAAGCAGGAAGCAAACTCAAATTGCTCGCCGAGTCCGCAAGCATTACTCTTCAGGAATTGTGTTTTTTTTTGGGGTTGCTGGCACCTGGTCTAATTGAAGGAAATCAAACATGGGCTTTCCTAAGTTGTCTGAAACTGTTCGAAGACTATGGAACGGATGGGAGCTTCGCGGGGTGATGTTGCTCAGTCTCTTCCTTCAAATATTTCTTATACTCTTTGGGCGTAGACGAAAGTATACAGCAGGATTCTGGATCGGAACACTTGTTTGGTTAGCATACTTGTCAGCAGATTGGGTGGCAACATTTTCATTGGGTATCCTGGCTCAAAAGATTGGAGATTCAGAAACAAATTGTACCACCAATTCAAGTCGAGGAACGATCCCCGCATTTTGGGCACCAGTCCTCCTTGTGCACCTCGGTGGCCCGGACACTATCACTGCATATTCAATGGAGGACAACGAATTGTGGTTAAGACATCTGTTGGTGCTAGGAAGCCAGGTAGCTGTTGCTTTTTATGCCTTTGCAAGGTCATGGTGGGGTAAGGATCCACTGTTATTTATAGCCATTCCCATCTTTGTTGCTGGAATTATTAAATATGGAGAAAGGAATTGGGTCCTGAGGTCAGCAAGCTCGAAGCAGTGCAGGAATGAGATGAATGAACTGAGTCGCAAATTTGAAGAATTTTCAAACCCTGATGTCTTTGAAATGACCGATGAACCAGTGGTCGGAGAAGTAGGCTTGAGTGACATAATACCTCAGGCTAAATTTCTCCATGAGGCCGATTTGTGCTTTCAAATGTTCAGGGTACTATTTGCAGATCTTGTTCTTGGAGATTCCATTCATTTGGCTACACATATTTTCCTAGAAAAGAATGCAAAGGAAGCCTTCCAATTAATTGAAGTTGAGATGGGATTTATGTACGACGTGCTTTATACGAAGCTGGCGAAGGTTCGTTTGTCACGCGTCATTTTCCGTGCCACCACATTCTTATGTTTGGTTTCTGCTCTGCTTGCTTTCTCACTAGGTATGTCCAGACACAACCATGCGTATTTATTAGCTGAAATAAATATATCATACCTCTTGTTGTACGGAGCCATCGTTATTGAGATTTATTCAGTTGTTGTGCTTGTTTTCTCTGATTGGGCTATGCTTTGGCTTACTGGGCAGAGGAAGCCATTGTTCAACTCTGTGTATCGAACTATTTGTTATTCACGATTCCTTAACAATGACAAAAGATGGGAAACTAGAATGGCACAACACAACCTGATAAAGTTTCAGCTAAGTAAACGCAAATTGACTAGTATTTCTCTTAAGAAGTTGCTAGACAAATTGAAAAGCATTTCTCTTAAGAAGTTGCTACGCAAATTGAAAAGCATTTCTCTTAAGAAGTTGTTAGGAAAAAGCAACATTCAAAGTTTGGAGGATGTGGGTGATGATTTGAAAGATTTAATCTTCCAGCATCTCTTAGATAAACGTGGAAGATATAAATTAATGACGCGCAGTCCTGATCCTGGAAGCAATGATTTACATGCTATATTATCAGAGAGAGGTGATCAGGTGATTGGAAGAGAGAAATGCCTTGGAAACTTTGGCTGGAGTGTGAAACTGTTGAAATCTAAAGTTGATTCCAGAACTGCACAAGAGAACCGGTCGACCGATTGCGAGAAAGAAATTAACCGGTCGACCGCTTTCAACCGGTCGACCGCTTGCAAAGGGAAGATTAACCGGTCGACCGCTTGGCCCTGTCTGCGACAAACTGACGCAGGATAAATGAAGAATTGAAGATTGAAGGTTATTGTTTTAGTAATCCTTTTGTATTTAGGATGATTATAAATCCTTTAGAGTTTAGGAATTGTGTCTGTCAAATCAGTTATAAGGAAATCTTGTAAATAACTGATTTTAGAAAATATTACCGTTGAAAGTTGTTGGTTAGGTAATTTATAGCTGTTGTAAGTTCTTTTGTTCTATAAATAAAATGGATGGGATGGCAGTAACCACACATGAAATTCTGCCAATGTTTATGTTCTTTTAGCTTAAATTTACAAAGTTCTTTAGTTCTTTCAATTCTGGAAATTTTCCAGAATTCTGGGAAAAGTCCCGAATCCAGTTCTTGATCTCTACAGTGTGTGTTTGTGTTCTTTGTTCTTTTCTGAAATTCCAACATGGTATCAGAGCGGAATTAGGTCTTTGAGAGGGAGTGAAAGAGATTCAAGTATTGATTAAAACCTTGAAAGAAAAAGGTTGCACTGTCTCCAGAAGTTCCAGAGTTTGTCAATCAAGAAAAGGCTTGATTTGTTCTTTAAAGGACTAATAATTGAAGATTTGTTCAATTATAGTTCGTGTTCTTTGTTCTGTGGAATCCCTGGAAGAAAAGAGTGCAAGAAACAAGTGAAAGGAAACTTGTTCGTGTATTGGCAGATTTTGAAATCAAAGAAAAGAAGCAAGTGTTGACCAGAATTTGCAGATTTCTTAAAAATCAAGAAATCTGACTTGATTTGTACTTTAAGAGGATAATCAATTGATATTGATCATCAATTGATATCCTTGTTCTCTGTTTTGTGTAGTCTTAGAAGTGAATTACAAGACTAGAAAAGAAAGCCTAGCTGACAGACATGGATGCTTGGGATAAATTTGAAGACTTGAAGATGAAAGTCAAGGAATTCTCATCAAATGTCTCCAAGATAGAAAATCAGATGACACTGCTAAGGGAAGAAATTCAAGAAGCCTTTGCAGCAGGATTCAAGGGAAGAACAAGGACTCAGGTGTTCTTCAAAAACCCAGAAAACAAGAACAATTCTGGGAAACAATGGCAGAACAAGAAATGGGAGAGTAATCAATCAAATGCCAACAAGTTCAATGCAAAAGGGAAGGAGAGAAGAGAACAATTCCCCACATGCAAATTCTGTCAAAAGACTAATCATCTTGAGTCATTTTGTTGGCTCAAAAATGCTCAATGTCGAAAATGCATGCAATTCGGGCACATACAAAAGTTTTGCAAAACCAACACCTCAAATGGACAAATTCATACTGCTGAGGAAGTGGAAGCCAAGGATGAGAAATTACTCACAGCCATTGGGAGACTCAGCTGCAATAAAACAGAGGTTAGTAAGCAAAACTGGTTGATAGATAGTGGTTGTTCAAATCATATGTCTGCTGAATTGAGTATGTTTAAACACTTGGATTTAAAATATAAATCAAGAGTAAAGGTTGCAAATGGACAGTATGTAAGTGTAGAGGGAAAGGGAGAAGTTGACATAGAAACTCTAGCAGGTACACGAAACTTTGAACATGTTCTGTATGTACCTGAAATTGCTCAAAATCTAATAAGTGTAGGACAACTGCTAGAGGATGGTTTCTCATTGTTCTTTATAGATGGTGTATGCACAATTAAGGATAATCATGGGGCACATTTATTCACTGCCAAGATGTTAAATAGATGCTTTAGTATTGAAGAAGAACTGAAACTTATAAGCATGAGTATAAATGAAACTGAAAATTCAGTGCTATGGCATAAAAGGCTAGGACATTTTAATTATGCCTCTTTGAAGAAAATGACTGAATTACATATGGTTGAAGGGCTACCTATGATACATGAGCAAGATGAATTGTGTGAGGCATGCCAACTAGGAAAACAAACAAGAAGTAAATTCGGTTTAAGCACACTTAGATCAACTGTCAAGTTACAACTTGTGCACACTGATTTGTGTGGACCTATGCACAATGAGTCATTGAATGGTGCTAGGTACTTCTTGTTGTTTATAGATGATTTTACTAGGTTTTGTTGGGTATACTTCCTTAAAACCAAAGGGGAAGTTTTTGAATATTTTCTGAAGTTCAAGGCTGCAGCCGAGAAAGAGTCTAGCTGCAGCTTGAAAGTGTTGAGATCAGATAATGGGGGGGAGTTTACCTCCCATAGAATGGAAGAATACCTAGCTAAGGAAGGTATCAAACATCAGTTAACAGTTCCCTACACCCCACAACAAAATGGGGTAAGTGAGAGGAAAAATAGAACTTTAATGGAGATGGCAAGATGCCTCATTTATGAGAAAAATTTACCTTTGAAGTTCTGGGCTGAGGCTGTTAGCACAGCCTCATATCTTCTAAATAGGATGATCTCTAGATCATTAGGAGATAAAACACCATTTGAAGGGTGGAATGGTTACAAACCAAACCTAGATCATTTGAAAATATTTGGGAGTCCATGTTATGTGCTGCAACCTGAAGCAAAAAGAAGGAAATTAGACCAGAAATCAGAGGTTGGGATTTTGATTGGATATAGTTCAAAGTCAAAGGGCTATAAGGTTTATAATTTAAAAACCAACCAAGCTGTGATTGCAAGAGATGTCCAGGTGGCTGAAAGTCAAGTCTGGAATTGGGAAGAAAGAAAAATTGAAGAAAACAGGGTTGAAATACAAACTGAAAATGAAGAGATATTAGATGACTTACATGTTGAAGAAGGGTTGTCAGAAGAGATAGATGACATACCTGTGAGAGGAGCAAGACCTCTAAGTGACATATATGATAGATGCAACTTAGTTGCAAGTGAACCAACAAATGTGGAAGAAGCTATGGAATCACAAACTTGGGTGGCAGCCATGAAAGAAGAACTAAATATGATTGAAAAGAATGATACCTGGCATTTAGTGGACAGACCGAGACATAGAAAGGTGATAGGGGTCAAATGGATTTACAAAACAAAACTAAATGCTGATGGGAGTATCAACAAAAACAAGGCTAGATTAGTGGTCAAAGGGTATGCTCAAGAACAAGGAATTGACTACCATGATACCTTTGCACCAGTCTCAAGGATGGATACCATCAAGCTGCTGCTGATGTTGGCTGCACAAAAGGGATGGTTGGTTTGGCAAATGGATGTCAAATCTGCATTCTTGAATGGAACATTAAGTGAAGAAATTTATGTTGAACAACCCGAAGGATTTGAAATTGAACCCAATCTAGACAAAGTTTATCTGCTAAAGAAAGCATTATATGGTTTGAAACAAGCTCCTAGAGCTTGGTATAGCAACTTAGATGAGTACTTAGCAAGTTTGGGATTTGAGAAAAGTTTGAATGAAGCCACTCTTTATGTGAAGAAAGTTGATGATCACATATTAATAGTTTCAGTATATGTGGATGACTTATTGATCACGGGTGATGATGAAAAATTTGTTGATGAATTCAAGCTAAACATGAAAAACAAGTTTGAAATGAATGAACTTGGATTGCTAGCTTACTTCCTTGGAATGGAAATGAATCAATCAAGTGAAGGGTGTTTTGTGTGTCAAAAACAATTCACAACAAAACTACTAAACAAGTTTGCAATGGAGAATTGCAAACCTGCTAGCACACCAATGGTGCTTGGGGTGAAACTCACCAAGGATGATGGTGCCCCCTGTGCTGATGGCAGAATGTATAGAAGTTTAATTGGAAGTTTGTTGTACTTAACTTCCACTAGACCTGACATTGTATTTGCAGTAAACTATCTCTCAAGGTTCATGCAAAACCCTAGTCAAACACATCACATTGCAGCAAAAAGGGTGCTGAGATACTTAAAAGGAACATTGGATTTTGGCCTGTTCTTCAAGAGTATGAACACTGTCAAAATAACTGGATTTTGTGACAGTGATTGGGCTGGGAGTGATGAAGGGATGATGAGCACTTCGGGATATTGTTTCTCAATGGGAGAATGTATTTTCTGCTGGAATTCGAAGAAACAATCTGTGGTTGCCCACTCAACAGCCGAAGCTGAATATATCTCTGCATTTGTGGCAGCAAACCAATTAGTTTGGTTAAGGAAAGTGTTGAAGGACTTAAACTGTGAACAAGGGGAACCAACTGAACTCTTGTGTGACAATATGGCTGCAATTGCAATTTCAAAGAACTCTGTGTTCCATGATAGAACAAAGCACATGAAGATAAAATTTCATGCAATAAGGCAGTTTCAGCAAGAAGGAGAATTGGAAATGAAGTATGTTTGTTCAAAGGAGCAGCTGGCTGATTTGTTCACAAAGACTTTAGCAAAAGAGAGATTTGAAGAGCTAAGGAGAATGGTGGGAATGTGCAGCTCAGGAATCAAGGGGGAGTGTTGAAATCTAAAGTTGATTCCAGAACTGCACAAGAGAACCGGTCGACCGATTGCGAGAAAGAAATTAACCGGTCGACCGCTTTCAACCGGTCGACCGCTTGCAAAGGGAAGATTAACCGGTCGACCGCTTGGCCCTGTCTGCGACAAACTGACGCAGGATAAATGAAGAATTGAAGATTGAAGGTTATTGTTTTAGTAATCCTTTTGTATTTAGGATGATTATAAATCCTTTAGAGTTTAGGAATTGTGTCTGTCAAATCAGTTATAAGGAAATCTTGTAAATAACTGATTTTAGAAAATATTACCGTTGAAAGTTGTTGGTTAGGTAATTTATAGCTGTTGTAAGTTCTTTTGTTCTATAAATAAAATGGATGGGATGGCAGTAACCACACATGAAATTCTGCCAATGTTTATGTTCTTTTAGCTTAAATTTACAAAGTTCTTTAGTTCTTTCAATTCTGGAAATTTTCCAGAATTCTGGGAAAAGTCCCGAATCCAGTTCTTGATCTCTACAGTGTGTGTTTGTGTTCTTTGTTCTTTTCTGAAATTCCAACAGAAACTTCCAGATTTTAATGACAGCCTCCTTACATGGCACATCGCTACCGATATCTGTTACCATGACGATGTCCGAAAAAATGGTGGCGGAGATGCCACAAATATTCCTCCAAACTGTAAAATGAGCATCAAGTTATCTAATTACATGGTGTATCTTCTGGTTGAGTACCCCTTTTTGCTACCTCGAGGGATCGGTAATGAAAGGTACATCCAAACCTGCAGCGCTGTCAACGATGACGCTACACTCTTGGAGCGAATCATCTCTGATCAACATTCTTCATGGGATTTCGGTAGAACTATTTCGAAGCTTCAAAAAAGCCGGAGGAAAGTGTCTGTGCTGTGCGCTGGGTTCAAGCTTGCCAAGTCATTGCAGACACTTGTGGGACGGGATGATTGGGAAAATGAACGGAAGTGGAAGATGATAAGCCAGGTTTGGGTAGAAATGTTAACGTACGCTGCAAGTCATTGTGGATGGAAAGAGCATGCTCGAACACTCACACGAGGTGGGGAGTTACTCACTCATGTTTGCCTTCTGATGGCTCATCTTGGCCTGAGCGAGCAGTGCTTAGCTACTGGACTCTGACTGTATATATATATGTGCCCGGAAAGTCCATTGATTCTTGTTTTAAGAAGCAGCCCTTTTCATTTTCTTCCTGTCTTTGACTTCTAGACTTGATTAGAGTTTGGAGTTCTTATTTTAATTACCCGCAGCGTGCTATTCGGTTTTTAAGAGTGCAAGTGTGACTTTGTTTTCTCTGAATAATTATGTTTTGAGAGTGCAAGTGTGATTACTATAATCAAGGTTCCTTTCCCAATTCAAGTGCAGCATTAAATTGCAGTATTTTAGTTAAGACAGGATCAGATGAACTACTACATACCATACTGAAGGTAACGATTATATGTGTGTGTGCGCGTGTGTGTGGATAATAATGTTCTGTGGATTGTTTTCAAAGATACCAAGAAAGAGGGTTCCCCCCCTTAAATAGTAAGAGTTTCGAGAGGGAACGATTATCGATGATTATATATATAAAAATGTTTGTGTCCCATAATTAATGTAGGCATACAGTACCATATATTTTTCTTAATACGGGCTTAAGCGGATCCATCGATGAAAGGATATCAGAGCTCATTGTCTTTTGTTATTTGAATTTCGAAGAGGTTAATACCCTGTCGTTCCAGTTACGAATCATGACTAAAACAGAGTGAACAGGAGTGCTAATCGACAAATTCAAGCAAGGAAAACGCCGCCATGTATTGCCAGGAACAATGTCAAGGGATAATAGTAATGAAATTTGCGATTTAGACAGTAGAAAAGGCTTAAACCTCTCAATCTCTCTCTCTCCTTGTAAGTTGTCTTCTTTCCCTGTAATAGATGCATGCTTGTATAAACCAGCGAAAGAAAATAGGAAAGGGTGCTCGACAAATCCTTAGAATCTATTTATTTTGATCTTCAAAGCAAGCATACGGGCTATTACATGAAAATGAAAGTAGGCCGTCATCCTCTTTAATAATAATAATAATAATAATAAAAATCTCATGCCATCAATTCATATTCTACAGCACAATACAAATCACAACCAAACTGAATAAAAACAAAAAAAACACGTGGTCTTTCTGAAGCTGAATACAAATCACAACCAAACTGAATAAACAAAAAAAACAAGCCAGCACACAGAGTTCTTGCCACACCAGTACATGAAACACACACATGCATCCTCGAAAGCTTTGCAGGAAGATGATCCTTTGTTTTTTTCCTATCCCAAACTCTTCAATCTTCAATCTACACTCCTCTTCCATATAACCAGATTGCTTATAGGATCTCGCAAATTTGGACAATCACTAACTTCTGCATATCGTAACAAAAGCATATCCTTTTCCAATTCTTTCCAGTCCAGCTTTAACTTTCGCAGGACCTTAAAACATAGACCTTCAATGTTCCAACGAAAAACACTTCCATCTACAGACTTAGGACTTGTTTGGAAGTCAATGATATCTGCATTCTCAATACAAATGTATTGCAAATTAGAAAGCTTTTCAGGATTGATCCATGTAGGAAGAGTCTCTGGGTGATAACGCTTGAGATACAACTCTCGGAGACTTGGAGGAGGTGAAACGATATTAAGCATCGTAGAAATATTGTTGTCTTCACAATCTTGGGCATCAATGGATAGAACCTTAAGCTTCTCGAGCTTCAAGAGTACCTCCCTTTCATCTTCTTTAATTTCACTGTCCTTACCGATACTCATTCGTAGCACTCTTAGCTGGACAAGTTTTTGAAGATCACAAAACTTGAAACCAGTTGGTGATCTGCTATTGGATGCCACATTGAATCCAGACAATTCTTGAAGATGGGAGAGCTTTTCTATTCCTGAAGGTAGATAAAGGAGACAAGATCCTAAATCCAAGACCACCAACTTTTTCAAAGAAGTGATGAGATCTATTTTCACCAGTTGATTGCATCCAGCAAACACCAAAAACTGAAGGTTGCGGAGCTTTCTGAACGATTTTGGTAGTTCTTTAAGGCCTACAACACCACTTAGATTCAAATATGCCAAGCGCTTAAGAGAGGAAATCCACTCCATGAGTTTCTCTGTAGAAATCTTCGCCAACTTAGTCAGGGAGAAATCCAACACTCTGAGAGAACCGAGCGACCCAATACGCCTATCAAACACAACTTGATCATCTGCTGACGTTATCAGTAAGGCTCTGAGCTTTGAACTTTTCCTGAAAGATTCCATGTTCATTTCACTTGTAAAGCCCAACCAACGAGAATCTCCAGTCATTTCCTGCCTGCCATGTTCATCAAATTTTCCAAATGACTCCTCCTCAGCTATTCTAATGATCAGTTCCCTCACCATGTCATGCACCTTGCAACAGTAGACTCTTCCATCATATCCTCGTCTACTCACAGCTTCAACCAAGCATCTAGTGACTAGTTCAGAGAGGTAAGAATAACCCAATTCTTTTGCGGTTTTTGAGCCCTTGCCCTGGACTAGCCCCTCTCCAACCCACCAATGGATCAGTTGCTCTGCTTGTATCTCGGAGTCTTCAGGATAAGCAGAGAAACACAATAGACATTGTTTTAAATGTATTGGAAGTTCATCATAGCTCAGTTTCAGAGACATCATCACTGGGGTAAAATTTTCACCGGCTGTTAATTCATGAAAATTTTTATTGATTTCATTCCAGTCGACTATTGAATATGATTTTGAAGCCAATAGTGCTGCTATTGCCTTGATTGCCAGTGGAAGCCCCCCGCATTTCTTCAAGATTTCTTTGCCAACCTTTTCGAATTGAGCATCTGGGTAACTAGAAAACGCAGGTTTTCTGAACAGCAACCAGCTATCATTGTCTGTTAGCTCTTTTGGCTTATGAAACTGTGACCTGCCAACTCCCATGCTAGTTAAGACATCTTCTTTTCGAGTTGTGATTATGATGCAGCTGCCTTTTCCGACTGCTCCATCCAACCCTGAGAAAAACTGATTCCACCATACTTGATTAATCTTCCATACATCATCCATCACAATAAGGCATATCTTGCCTTTAAGTAGTTCATTGAGTTTGTGCAACAATGGAGTTTCATCAGACACAGAGCAGTGCGATTCTAATTGGTCCAGCATGCTCCTCACGATCCTCCTGTCACTTGAAACTTGAGAAACCGACACCCAGATCATCTTATCATAACCAGCAGCTACATGCTGATCATTAAAAAGTTTCTGGGCAATGGTGGTTTTACCCAAGCCTCCCATCCCGAAGATGCCAACTCGGAGAAGTTTATCTTTAGTGTCACGAATCCAGCCTTTTAACTTTTCCAGATCCTCTTCTAGTCCAATTACCTCAGACGGAACATAGTCCTGCGCTGTGTATTTCATAACCTGGGACGTGTTATCTCCACCATGGTCGCTCTGCTCCTGGTATCTCAAATGATTGCCTAGAGATCTCTCCATCGCGTCCAGTTTTGAATTAACGTCCTTCAACTTCTTGCCTGTTTGATACCAGAATAGTGGCTTATTAAATGTCAAACTGGTGCAGGATCCTTCTTTCTCATATTCATCTCTAACAAGGCAATCTGTCATGATGTTGTCAGCTTCGTAAATCAGGCCTCTCAATGTAATCAAACTGGCCTTGATAACTTCCTTCTTCTCCTTCAGGCTCTCTGTGTCAGCAAGCAGGGCTTTTGTAAGGTCTAGCTTGGTCTTCATCAATTCAAAATGATCTTTGAAGTCAAGTGGAAATCTAGCCTGTTCTTTCAGAATTGTGAACACTTGTTGTGTCAGGATTTGAATCATAGCATCTACTACTGCCATCTTCTTGTATTTTACCTGTCGAAGAAATTCTTTTTTTTATTCCATAGTCATCTATAACGATAAATCATGAATGTGATACAATCGAAAGAGCCCTACAGACTATATATATAGATTTTAAACTTCAAACCCATCTTTAACCTTCTGAAATTCGTACATTTCATCAATTACATGCAAATCATAGAATTTCTATTTTCTAGTCATTGAAAAAACATTTGATTAGAATAAGGGATGGCACTTGAAGTTTCAGCAACAACCGAGGCTGGCAAATTGACTTCATGGTTCGAAACACGAAACCTTATCTGATCACTCGTAACTCAACATAACACGTAAACAGCCCTTAAAAGAGAAAATGAGTTAGAAATGCTTACCGATGGCCGCTTAAATATCTTGAATATTCAGGGCTAAAATTTAAATCCTGAAAGGACAGAAGTTTATCATCAATGAAAGAATATACGCCAGAAGTGAAGGCATATACAAATGGCCTGGACCATAAAGACAAAGATGGTTATGAGAGCAAGAAAAAGAAGAATTCACCTTGCTACAAGTTGCGGAGTTCGTTTAGCTGTGATCAAAAGTACTGCAGAGAAGTTCTGAGAGAAGCCATACCATGTTCCAGTCATTGGAGAGTAGTATAATTTTGGATCATCAGTGCTAGAATAAAGTGGCTGAAGTAAAGGTGCTTTGCGCCAGACCCACTCTCTCTTTTCTGGCAGATAGTTGTAAAGTGTTATGGATGAAGGTCGTCATTTCAGACACAGAGCAATCATAGAGTGGCAATTACAGGGAAAAATACTGGGGCCACCACTAAAATGACCAAGTCATGGTCGATGGATTCCACAGAATCTACTTTAGACATGTCAAGAAGGTAGATTCCCTTCAAAATTATTTTTCTTGATATAGACATCCAAGTATAAGGAAATTAATTTTTGAAAAATGGTGTCCTTTGGATAACTAAATTGATGCATTTGATTTTGTTTAGTTGTCTCTCTCAAAAAAGCTGAGAAAACACACATTCCAACAGCTTGGAGCAATCAGAGCAGAGGCTGTGTAGAACAGTCTACTGTATTTTTAATTTTCCATAACTTTTGAACGATAAATCCCATCATCTTAAAGCCATTTGTTTTTTCGGGGGGCCAAGATGCTGTCCACGATACTTGTGTTTGCCAGCTTGCTCTGAAAGAGAAGAAGAAAAGGAAATTTGTCCGATATAAACTGTTATGTTGTATTTCTCATCATCCAATTTTCAGATTTCCCTCAAATTTATTGATTGATTTTTAAAAATTCAAATAAAATAAAATACAGCACATAGTAAACAGGCAATTAGTCACCGGACCAACATCATATTGAGCCCAAACCTATCCTAAAGGTGTGCATTACATACCTTGTTTTTTCTTAGACAATAAACCCTGTTTTGGGCTAAAGATATGTTTGAAAAAAACGCCATAAACCTTTTTATTTATTTATTTATTTATTTAGGTTTAATTTATTTTTATTTGTATGTTTAGCCAAACATATCCTGAAAGACTTAAAAAAATTATGAAAATCTCAAGAACCATCTTTAAAATATTTTTGGGTCTCTCGCATGATTTTCTAGAAATTTTATCTAATATAAAATTGTAAGATTACATTATAATAAAAATATAAATCAAGTATTAAAAACTCCTCATTTAAAAAATATAAAAAACTTGTTTTATATTCATGCATACAACCAAATTGTAAAGGTGTTTTCATGCATATTTTCTAAGAGATAAAATTATATTTTATCATATTTTCTAAGAGTTAGCAATGTAGATTTTTATAGCAGATGATCCCCGATCAAAGCCAACCTACACCATAAACATATCCAACATAATATTTTTAGAGCAGAACCTTCTCGGTTGAAGTTATTTTCCATCATGAACACGTCTATTTTTTAACTAGCAATAGCAATTAAAGGCTCATCAAATATAAAAATGAAAATGAAAAGTTGAGCTTTGACTGACATAGTAGAAAATGAAGGAATATTTGGTATTTAAACAAGATTATTTTCTTTCAAACCCCAGTTAAGATCAAACTATGATTGATTTGCAGAAAAATAAGCTAGCTATTTGAAACATTAAATCATGCTATTACAAATCCATCTCCCGGAGAACTGTTGCTTCCTGAACTATGGCCTCATGAACTACAAATTAATCCACACTTTTCTAATCACAAGCCAAAACATAGCTTTGGATTTATTATGAACTCATTCTGATGCTTCTCAGCGGGAATTTCCTTCGGCTCCTCTCCTAGCTATTAATTATTGGCTTATTTTTAAACATGAGTATCATCAGTCCAAGAAAATGCGTTGTTTTTCATGGATAGCTTGAAGTTAATTATTAATTTCAAACTTTTTCCCTTTCGTTACATGATCTGCTGAACCTGTTACTTCAAACCAACACACCAGTTGCTGCTCTTCAGGACCGCATCATCATCTGAACTCGCCACAATCCAACTATTAAGGAACCTCTTACCTAAAAATTGAAGTTGTTAGGCGAGACCATAGAATATAATTTATATTATTCTCCACACCCATCAAGTGAAAGCCTTTTGAACTTTAAACTTGCACAGACTCACATTACTTTGTACTTGATTTTTATCAAATATAATAAGGGTGGTGAGATTTGAACTCGTGACCATTGAGTCAACAAGCCTCTGATATCATATTAAAGAATCATCTCACCTAAAAACTTCGAGATCCCAAAATATGATTTATATTATTTTCTAACACCAACACATCTGCAGATTCACACGAAACTGTTCCTTTAGGACCCTCTTTAGCTAAACACTCGAAACGAGGTGAGAATGGTTTAGAAGATAGCAAATATTCTCAGAAGGACTGCCACTTGTGATTAAATTCGGGACTTCCACATACAGTTCTGGGATTCAAATTATTTCGAGATCGGCGTGTCAGGGTTTGGTAGATGAGGGTGAGCCATCCCAATAATGTAAGCCAAAGTCCACTCGACATTGCTCGTAAACTCTTGAAAACTTCGGACCATAGACCCTCTTTCATATTTCACTAGCAGAACTTTATCCTGGTGCTACAGAGTTTTCCTTGCGTTCATAGATATTTCACAGAAAAAAAAAAACCCTGTTTCAGGTTTCATTGAGCCACAAGTCATCTAGGATACAATCAATCTTGCATTTCTTCAACTACAGCCTCATGAATTCGTAAACCTTGCTTCCATTTTCCACCCCACAGTTCATAGAGTCCGAATAAGAGCGTGGTGTCTTTAGCCTTTTCAGGAACTGTAAACCGAAGCTTCCCAGAAGGAATTTCAATTATGTCGCCGACTCTCATATCTCCTAAATTGATTTTTTCCCAATTGGAAGTTCCTTTCTTCCCTACCTTAGCCAGCATGTAAACAGGATATGTCCTCCAAACAGGATCGTCATGTGCCATGGATATTTTGAAGCTCAGTGCATACTTCTTCCCTTTGGGCAGGGGTTTTGGAGTTGAGCCATTTATTTCAAGCCAAACAACTTTCAGCAACTCTGCAGGGCCATCCGTCCTGAAATTCACGTGTAGACATTAAGCATCAAATGTTTCTAGCCAAATTCTTATTTGATGATAGTTTGTGTCTATATCATTTCATTATTTACAGTACTTGAATCATTGAAACAATATAATTTGATTAAAAGGATAATTCTATGTACCCTTCCTCAGGCATCTTCCAATATTTTGAATCACCACCCCATGTGATGTCCAATTGCCTTGGTTTAAACCTCCACCTAACTTCATCCTGTGAGCATAAAAACAATTCCAGCTTGATGATTTTCAGATGAACATTCTCAGAACCCTTCTAATATCATGGACAATCAAAATGGAATTATACGTAAGAAAATACTGTAAACCTAGAACCCGAGTTTGTTTATAGATTTTTATTTTTTTTAATTGGGACTACAAAAAACTAGTAGAAGCAGCTAGTAATATATCCAACCTTGGCGTCTTTCTCTTCTGCAGGATCAGCTGCCCCAGACATCTTGAGAGCAAATCAAGTCTATATATTATATTATTAGTTTTGACAGACTGCAATGCCTGATGCATATGAAAGTAAATTCAAGTTAATTGAACTTCAAATTATGTAATCCAACACACAAAGTCAAACAAACATAATCTCAAAATTAGAAACATCTCTAAAAATCCAAAATATTATGAAAGTAAAATGTCCTCAAATAAAAAGAAATGTAAATCAAACATCTTCTACATCATTAATATAAAAAATAAGGATCTTGATCTTGTGGTGGTATGTAAGGAAAGTCATCAACTAGACATTCCAATAGTTGATCATTTCCACCAAGCTCATTTTCCTCCATAAAGGAAGAGTTTCGAGAAACAACAAGCAATAGTTTCGATAAACAACAAGCATCGCATGGGCATACATGATTAAATCCATAAGTATCCATACATCAATTACGAAAAACTTATATTCACTTTATAATTTATATCCCAAATTCTCAGCATCCATACATCAATAAAGCATCAATATAAACAATAAGTTATTGTTTCTCAAATAATTCTAATTATAACAATAATCTGGTTGTAATCTAAAGTTTGCATATTACGAAAAACTTATATTCACTTTATAATTTATATCCCAAATTCTCAGCATCCATACATCAATAAAGCTGCTGCAGCGAGGTCTCCTGAAGAGGTAGATAACTAGATATATGTATTTTTCACAGCTGGTAAGTAACAATAAACTGAAAAAGCTCTATCATACATTTACCTACCCTTCGCAGTCCAACATTGTTTCTTATTCAAGCGTATTATCACAATGGTTAGCTAGCAAGGGTCAACCATTATGGGCGTGTAGATAAAGAAAAAAAAAACCTCGCAGAGTATACTGTAATCTTAAATTCAAAGCAGGTAATATAAGAAATTCCCACAAATAATCATTGTCAAGATTTATCCATTTTTCCTTAGGATTAAATGATTTGTTAGGATTTCAATTACACAACACTCTTCCTTTAAATATATATCTACTAAACAAAGGAATAAGTGCCAGAACCTAAGCTCCATCATCACGTAAGAACTAAGCAAGACCAGTGGTAAAGGAAGTTGGAACAACGAAGGGTAAAAGGCTACTTCAAGTTCCGCAAAACACCCCCTTTTAAGAGCCTTTTTCAACTATAATTTGATAACTGTCATAAAATAAATAAAAAATTATCTTAAAAAACAGATGTTTTTCCTTAAAAAACAATTTGTTTAGGAAGTGAATGGTTACTCTTCAGATTGTTAATTTCATGAGTTGAAAAATAAAATCTTTGTTTATAGCTATTTTACAGTAAACATAAACTCAAACTCAAACCCGGGACCTGTGACCTGAGTCCGAGCTCCTTTTAAATTCCAGGCACTTATAATCCTGAGTTACCTCTTATGTATAATTTGAAAATCTTAAATCCAGTGCAGTTGACCACGATGTATCCAAACACAGAAAACCGTGGATCTACAAGCTATCTTGTTACAACACTCATCTCATCAATCACAGCATACTTCCATGGGTACTGGCTTGCCGCCGTGAGAAGAGTTTTGGAGAAGATGAAGTGCAGAACTGATGAAGCCTGAAGGTGGTGCTATCGCGGGAAGAGCTTTGGGGAAGAAGAAGTGAAGAATAATCAATTGGGTGGTGTTGCTCGCTGTGGGTTAGGGATTTGAGTTTTGGAGAAGATGAAATGCAGAACTGATGAAGCCTGAAGGTGGTGCTATCGCGGGAAGAGCTTTGGGGAAGAAGAAGTGAAGAATAATCAATTGGGTGGGTGGTGTCGCTCGCTGTGGGTCAGGGATTTCAGTTTTCAGTTTGGGGAAAAATTATCATTGGGGAATTTGGAGGTGCCGGGGACGGGGATCTTCAATGGATTAATTGCATTTTTTTTATATTCCGAAACCGAACAACCCGAATATTACTGTGCAGCAGGAATTTAGCTGGAATTTCTGGTACCTGGAAAAAGGGACAAAAACCACACCATTTTGTGTTGTTTTTTGACTGGAATGGTGCGTTCCGTTTCGGCCGGAATGGACAACTATGATCTTTACTCTTAATTTTGATTTTTGATTTTTATTATTATTTATTTTTATATTAAATACAATTTACATTAAAAAAACAAAATTTAGTTTTAATAACGTGAAATAAGATTGAAACTCTATAATGAGTAATGCCACTTGTGATTGAATTCGGGACTTCCACATACAGTTTTCAGATTCAAATTATTTAGAGATAGGCGTGTCAGGGTTTTGTTGATGAGGGTGAGCCATCCCAATAATGTAAGCCAAAGTCCACTCGACATTGCTCGTAAACTCTTGAAAACCTTGGACCATAGACCCTGTCATATTTCAATGGCAGAACTTTATTCTGGTGCTACAGAGTTTTCCTTGGGTTCATAAAATATTTCACAGAAAAAAAAAACCCTCTTTCAGGTTTCATTTGGCCATAAGTCATCTAGGATAGTACAATCGATTGTGGCATTTCTTCAACTACAGCCTCATGAATTCGTAAACCTTGCTTCCATTTTCAGGTTTCATTTGGCCATAAGTCATCTAGGATATATATATATATATATATGAATCATAATAATAAAGATAATCCATCGTCATCATAACACATTCTCATGAATTTAGTGTATCAAGAAAAAAAATTATCACACCGATAATCTCTCTAAAGAAAATAAATAAAGGGGTGATTATAAGAGGAAGAAAAGATAGGTTTTCTTTAGAAAGTAAAAATATGATTTAACAGATTTAATTAACATCTGATGAAAAGATTGTAAATTTTACAAAATAAAGATTGTAGGATGATATTAAGTTAAAATAAAATGTAAAAGGACTAAAATGACACAAAGTTAATAATAGAGGTACCTAAAGCACCATAACTGCAATCATCCCATTACTATTATCAGTACACTACACACCCATCATTCTGTTCATCTTCTTTCTTGCATAGTCTCCATTTTATCAGTGAAACATAGTCCAGCAAAAGAATGCTACTCTCACTTGTCCAAACCATTTACGCATCACCTTCTCAATCCAAAACACAAACCCACTTCAACAGTATCATAAACTCCACAACTTTGTTGCCAAGATCACTTTTTCCCACCTTTGACTGCCCATCAAAAACCCTCAAGAGACTGTTTTTTTATGGCAATACAAGAACTAGAAAGTTGACAACTAGTGCTAGCTTTACTGTGCATGCTTCTTTGATTGAGGCTCCGGTATTATGGGTTGGTAGGCTTTGTATCTTTTATGCACTGTTAAAGGCTGGTTTAGCTGGATCAGAGGCTAACCTGTTTGTTGGTAATATACCAAATCAGCATCGCATAAATTTTAAAGTAACAAGCAATATACAGCCATCAATAAATATACTTTTCAGCAGCAAATAACTCACGATCTTGCCAGATGCAAAAATCAATGCAGTAGTTTTTGGCTCCCTAATCCGCATGATGACGGCAGCAAAACGCTGGATGAATATGCATAAAGATGAGGGATCACATAGACCAAAAACAACAGAGTTCGTATCAGGAAGTTTATCAAACACAGGCACACCTTGGGGTTGTATACTGCATTACGGGCTTGTGATAGGTCCCTGTCACAGCAAGTAATTAAAGACAAGAAACAAACATTAATGTATTCTGCTTTGAGCGAGAATAAGCCACAATTGATATTATTGAATATTGAATGAATGAGATCTCTGTCTCATAGCAGAGTTTAAATACAGGAAATGAAATAACAACTTTCCTAAAATACTGGTGAGAATATTTGTTTGAATCACCATACCTCAAAGGATGGTTAGTAATCTTTATTTATAACCATTTACAGAGTAAAGAAACTAATTACATAATAAAGAAATTAATTACAGATTAAATAGTATCAGTTACGAAAGTAAATAAGAAATAAATATGTACAAATGAATAGCCTGTAATCAATTATCAAATAACATATATACGTTAACTGTGATTAAGGCTGTGGATTCTCAACACCCCCCCGCAAGTTGAGCGTCGGATTGGAGCAGACGTGAAGCTTGGATCGGAAAAATTCGAAGAGCGGTCGAGAAATACTTTTGGTGAAGATGTCAGCAACTTGAAGGTGAGAAGGCACATATTGTGTGCAAAGTTTGCCAGCGACAACAAGTTCCCGAAGAAAATGGTAATCGAGTTCAACATGCTTGGCCCGTTTGTGGGAAACAGGATTAGAGCTTAAGAAAATAACACTTTTATTGTCACATAAGAGCAAAGGCTGCTGAGAAATGGGAACCTTGAGATCATGCAGAAGATGCGAAATCCAAAGAAGTTCAGCAGCAGTCATGGCAAGGGCACGATACTCAGATTCACAACTGGAACGGGAAACGGTAGGTTGCTTTTTTGCACTCCATGAGACGAGATTATCACCAAGATAAATGGAATAGCTAGATGTGGAACGACGAGTATCGGGGCAGCCGGCCCAGTCAGCATCTGAATAAGCTACCAATGTACCGGGAGTAGTGGATGGATGAAGTGTAAGTCCAAAGTGGATGGTGCCTTTAACATACCGAAGAATACGCTTTACAGCAAGAAAATGATCAGTAGTAGGGGCATGCAAAAATTGGCTGACAGAGTTGACAGCATAGGCAATATCTGGACGTGTGATGGTTAAGTATTGAAGAGCGCCAACCAGAGATCGGTAGAGAGTAGGATCAGAGAACGTAACACCATCAGCAATTAAACGCTGATAAACAACCATTGGAGTGTGGACAGGTTTGCTGTCGAGCAGTTGAGCACGAGTAAGAATATCTCGAGCATATTTTAGTTGACTGAGAAACATACCATCAGGAGTGAGCGAGGATTCCAGACCAAGAAAGTAACTGAGGGAGCCTAAATCTTTGGTAGCAAACTCAGAGTGAAGCTTGCGAGCAAAACTGTCAAGGAGAGAAGGGTTGTTGCCAGTAACAATGATGTCATCAACATAAAGAAGCAAATAAATGAGATTAGACTGCTGATGAAATACAAAAAGAGAAGTATCAGCGCGGCTGCAAGAGAAACCAAGTGTGAGGAGAAAGGAGCTGAAACGCTGAAACCAGGCACGAGGAGCTTGCTTTAAACCGTAGAGACTTTCTTTAGTAAACAAACATGATCAGGAAAGTGAGGATCAATATACCCAGGAGGTTGTTCCATGTAGACATGTTCGGTAATAGTGCCATTGAGGAAGGCATTCTTGACATCAAGTTGCCGAAGGGGCCATTTATTTGTGACAGCAAGAGAGAGTACAACACGAACAGTAGTAGCTTTGACAACTGGACTGAAAGTGTCAGTGTAGTCCAGTCCAGGTACTTGAGTATAACCTTTAGCAACAAGGCGAGCTTTGAGTCGCTCAACAGATCCGTCCGGCAAATATTTGGTGCGAAACACCCATTTAGAGCCCACAATATTGGTATTGGCCGGGCGAGGAACCAGAGTCCAAGTACCATTTTGTTGTAAAGCTTGGACTTCTTCATCCATGGCGGCAAGCCAAGCAGGGCTTTTGGCAGCAGATTTGAAACCCTTAGGCTCAGTGGATGTAAGAAGAGCAGGAATGAGGCCAGAGGAGCCTAAAACACCAAGATGTGCTGGATGACGAGTCTTGAAGATGCCAGCTTTAGCTCGAGTGATCATAGGATGGGAATTCAAGGAAGAAGATGTAGCAAACTCAGTAGGAGGCGGGCAGGAGATAGTGGGTGGTGCTAAAGGACCTGCAATAGAATTATCAACCTGCACAGACTCATCAACAAGGTCAGAACAAATATTACATGGAGAAGGATTGGACTGAGGAGGGTGCGGGGTGAGAGGATTTGGATCTGTATGGTGAACACTGGGTTCCAAAAAATTGGAAATATGGAGAGAGGAAAGAGGTTGAGCCTGGGAGTTTGGGATAGTAGGAAAGTGGGTTTCATCAAATTGAGCATGGCGGGTGATGTATAGTCTAGAAGTAGTGGGATCAAGACAGCGAAATCCTTTATGAGATGGACTATAACCAACAAAAATGCAAGGAATACTGCGAGGAGAAAGCTTGTTAGGCATATAATCACGTAAACAAGGATAAACTCGACAACCAAAAGGATGAAAATTCTCATAATGTGGAGAGTGTCCATAAAGGAGTTCAAAAGGTGACTTACCGCCAAGAAGAGGAGTTGGCAACCGGTTGATGATATAGGCTGCAGTGCTGAAAGCGTCAACCCAGAAACGAGAAGAAAGGTGAGAGTGAAAAAGAAGGGCCAATCCTGTTTCAGTCACATGCCGATGCTTTCTCTCGACACGACCATTTTGAGCAGGTGTATATGCACAAGAGAGTTGATGATGAATGCCAGAAGTACGCAAGTGAGTTTTGAAGGAGGTGCTAGTAAATTCGGCACCGCCATCACTTTGAAAGACTTTGATGCGAGCGGAATGTTGATTTTCCACAAATTTGTGAAATTGAAGAAAAATATCAAAGAAATCTGATTTAAATTTCAAAGGATAAAGCCAAGTAAATCGGGAATAATCATCAATAAATATGACATAATAAAGAAAACCCGAATTAGACTTGACAGGGGAAGGGCCCCAAAGGTCGCAATGAATAAGATCTAATACATGTGACGACCGATGTTCATTTCGGGAATAAGGCAATCGATGATTTT
Source organism: Salix purpurea (assembly GCA_027405865.1). Classification (NCBI taxonomy): domain Eukaryota; kingdom Viridiplantae; phylum Streptophyta; class Magnoliopsida; order Malpighiales; family Salicaceae; genus Salix; species Salix purpurea. Next base: position 703,419 of record JAOWLH010000021.1, on the reverse strand, counting down.
TCGCAAGTTGGCATGTACTACATAGTGAGGGAGAAGGCAATAAAGATGTAAGAGAGAGATGACCTTTTTTATTTAGAAAAGAAATAACAGAATGATTCACATGGCCTAGACGAGCATGCCATAAATCATATGAAGCACATAGAGTTTTATTTTTAAGGACAGAAATAAAAGCAGAGTTGCCGCGCTCCAGCACATATAGCCCTCCATCTCTTCTACCGGTTGCCACCACCTTTCCTGTTAGGCAATTCTGGACAGTAAAAAAATTTCCATTAAATGTAACTGAGAGAGGAAAATCAGATGTTAATTTACTAATGGAAAGAAGATTTTTAGTGAGATGTGGGACAACTAATACATCTAATAAGTGAATATTTGGAACTGGAGAAAGAGTACCAGTGTGGGTAATGGGTAAAGAGGCACCGTTTCCTACGATCACAGAATCCTTACCCGTGTAATTTTGTGACTGATCCAAATTGGCTGAATCAGTGGACATATGAGCCGAAGCTCCAGTATCTAAATACCAGTCAGAAGGCACAGATCCAGAAGCCTCGGGTCCAGAAAGGGAACAAGAAGCATTGAAAGCTTCGGCAAGGTGAGCAGTTTGGTTTTGCTGAATATATCGTTGGTAGCAGCGATCAGCATAGTGGCCCTCTGTGCGGCAGATTTGGCAGCGAGGTGGGCGACGACCCGAACCAGAGTGGGTTCGTCCCCGATTAGAGAGAGTGAGGCCTTGGGAAGGGAATCGGCCTCGCTGGTTGTTGCGGGAGGCAGAGGCAGTGCTGCGGCCACGATTGGTGGCTGTGAAAGCAACGGTGGAGGAATTTGAAGATTCAAGAGAGCGCTGGAACAACTCAAAGCTTTCAGCTTTGGAAATTAAATCTGTAAAACAGGGAAGAGAGGTGAGAGCCATCTGGGCAGTGGAAAAGTTGGAGAAATCGGTGCCCAATCCACGAAGGAACCAGTGCACTTTGTCAGTGTCTTCAACAAGTCTTCCAATGGCATGAAGTTGATCACAGAGAGTTTTGAAGACACGGGCATACTCAGCAACATGTTTGGTGCCACGTTTCATTGTCTGCAAGTCATCTTTGAGTCTTAATTCACGTGCTTTGGAGTGGTGGCTGAAGGTGTTCTCCAATGCAAGCCAAACATCACGGGCAGTGGAGAGACCAACGACGGTAGCAATGGCTTCTTCTGTGAGGGAGGAAAGCAGGAGACAGAGCAGCCGTTGATCGGCTGCCTTCCATGCCAGGTATTTGGTGCTCAGTGTGTTGGGATTTTCTGGGTCAAACTGAGGTGGGGGAATAATAGTTCCATCAACATAACTTAACAGGTCTTGGCTTTCAATGAGAGGAAGGAGTTGACTATTCCAGAGAAGGTAATTGGAGGATGAAAGCTTGATGGTGATCATGTGAATTAATGTGTTGAAAGGGAGAAGATGAGATGAGAGTTCAGAGGCCATTGGTATTGCTTGAACCAGAAGAAAAAAATAAAAGGCTTGTGTCACCGGAGAAGGTGAAGATGGATCGGGGTTGCTAAACCGGGGGAGGCTCTGATACCATGAGAATATTTGTTTGAATCACCATACCTCAAAGGATGGTTAGTAATCTTTATTTATAACCATTTACAGAGTAAAGAAATTAATTACATAATAAAGAAATTAATTACAGATTTAATAGTATCAGTTACGAAAGTAAATAAGAAATAAATATGTACAAATGAATAGCCTGTAATCAATTATCAAATAACATATATACGTTAACTGTGATTAAGGCTGTGGATTCTCAACAACTGGCACGACTACATACAATCAGGATGACTCCTGCTACATAGTTGGCATTTATTTAATTTGCTAAATAAAACTTGACTCCTTCCTCCCGTGCACTAAGGCACTGCAGTGAGAAGACCCCCTTGACTCATTCCTCCCTTGACTGGCTCTTCACAGCTCAATAAACCTGCGATTCTTTTTAGGAATTCTGTGCGATCTTCTTGGCTCCAGCTGTTGCTCATCCCGTGGTTGTAGTTCATCACTTGACTCCTTCATCTGCTGCTGCTGCTTATCAGCTTGCAGGGCAATTTGCTTAAGATCCAGCTTGCAATCTAAATTCACAGTTGCAGAGAGAGGCGTTGCAGAGAGATGAGGATGAGGGAGGAGATGACGTTGCGTGTGGATTTTTCGTGGAAATCACGTGGCACCGCAGTGTATTGTCCTGCTATTGCAGTCGCGGCAGGAATGCATTATTTTTAGTGGGATCCATTGTTAAAAGCTGGGTCCTATTTGGATATAAATGTGGTTAGAGTTGCGCTACAACGCAAGTGCGACACCAAACACCTGCAAGCTTTAGTCACCGTACCAACATCATATTGAGCCCAAGCTTATGTTTGAAAATGACCTAAAGTGGTGTTTATATTGTGTTTTAAAAATATTTTTAAAAAAAAAATTGATTTTTTTAAAATTAATTTTTTGATATTTTTTATCATTGTTGATAATAAAAATAATTTTTAAAAAATAAAAAATATTATTTTAATATATTTTTAAATAAAAAATATTTTAAAAAATAATTATAACGACGCTTCCAAGTCAATCCACGCTTCCAAGTCAATATAAGTCATGGTTGATGACTGTGCTAGAATAAAGTGGCTGAAGTAAAGGTGCTTTGCGCCAGACCCACTCTCCCTTTTCTGGCAGATAGTTGTAAAGTGTTATGGATGAAGGTCGTCATTTCAGACACAGAGCAATCATAGAGTGGCAATTACAGGGAAAAATACTGGGGCCACCACTAAAATGACCAAGTCATGGTCGATGGATTCCACAGAATCTACTTTAGACATGTCAAGAAGGTAGATTCCCTTCAAAATTATTTTTCTTGATATAGACATCCAAGTATAAGGAAATTAATTTTTGAAAAATGGTGTCCTTTGGATAACTAAATTGATGCATTTGATTTTGTTTAGTTGTCTCTCTCAAAAAAGCTGAGAAAACACACATTCCAACAGCTTGGAGCAATCAGAGCAGAGGCTGTGTAGAACAGTCTACTGTATTTTTAATTTTCCATAACTTTTGAACGATAAATCCCATCATCTTAAAGCCATTTGTTTTTTTCGGGGGGCCAAAATGTTGTGTTTGCCAGCTTGTTCTGAAAGATAAGAAGAAAGGAAATTTGTCCCGCATAAACTGTTATGATGATTGATCGTCTAAATTTTCGTTTCTTTTCCCAGCGAACCTATTTTAGAAAAATTAATCACATAACACCAAGACCATAGTAATTATAAGACAAACTAAAACATTAAGTAATTTACATTAGATAAATCATACTAGTTTGCTAAAACATTCTTTTTACACAACCAATTCTTTACTTTAAAATTTATAAAAAACTAGTTAGATTTTCTAGTAATTATAATCATCGCTCATGAAAAAGGTCATCGTGATGCCGCTCTTTCATGAAGGGTGCAACAGTTATTGAACAAGATAGTTTTGAAAAGTTAATTTGATTCAAAGTTTTACTTAGACTGAGTTAGGAATTTAATCTAAAAATATATTAATTTAACTAAAATTTATTAATCCAACCAGATAATGTCAGATTGATATTGTTTTTATTAAAAAAATAAAACAAAATAGTATTTTTTTTAAAACAATTAATTTAAATTGATCCAATCATTTATATGTCAACAAGATATACAATGACTGAGTTTCCTTTTCCAAGCCAGACTTTAAGGGCATCTCCAGCAGTAGAGGCAAACAAGAAGCCAAAGCCAAAAATTCAAATATTTGGCTTTTTTGGCTTAAATTTCGTCTCCAGCAGTGGAGGCAAGTGAAGAGCCAAAATGGCTTCTTCAAATTGTGGAGCCATCCGGGAGCTATTCCCACATGTTTTTATCTGCAGAGGCAAACCCAAAATATTACCGTTGGGTTGTGACCGTTGGCATTGCAACAATAAAAACTGCTCAGCACAAGCAAAATCAACACAACCAAGCACAAGCAAAATCAACACAGCCAAGCACAAGCAAAATCAACACAGCAAACCAACATACCCACATCAAACCAATTAATTGAAAAATTGCAAGAACAATTACTGTACAGCAAACGGAAACAAGGAAAAAAAATACCACAAATCCAACGAGCTGCATCTTCACTTCGTGTCAAATCTTCTGCCCACTGCATCTCATCGGTTTGTTTTCTAACTTAATCTATTTGTTTTTGTTCAAGTTGGTTTTATTTGAGAGGGAGCCGAGGGAGAGGGGGGGAAAGAGTAGAGTGAGAGGGAGAGGGACAGAGGCTAGATGGCCGAGAGGGAGAGGGACGGAGGCGAGATGGCCATGGGAGAGGGACGGAGGCGAGATGGCCATGGGAGAGGGACATGGCCGAGAGGGAGAGGGACGATGGCCGAGAGGGAGAGGGATGATGGCCGAGAGGGACGAGGGACGAGGGCCGAGAGAGAGAGGGATGATAGCCGAGAGGGACGAGGGACGAGGGCTGGGACGATTGGGTTTTTTATTTGGCGCCTGGAAATGAAATGCCGAGAGGGAGAGGGACGGGGGACAGGGATGATGTGTGCGGCGCATGAATGAAATGGGTAGAAATAGGTAGGGTTTCGTGTGTGTGTGTGTGTGGGGGGGGGGTATATTAGGGAAAAGATGGGTAATAATATTTAGTAAAAAAAGTAATATTTTTGATTAATTATGAAATTAATAAATTATGAATTTTTTGATCAATTAGATTAATTACATGTTTTAAATGTATTGTTAGATTTAAATATTGTATAAATTTTGTATTTAGAATTGTTGTGGAGGTAATTAATAATAATATTTAAGAAAATAAAAAGAGGTCATTAATAATAATATGTAGTAAAAAAATAATTATACGAAAATGATAAATTACAAATTTGTGAATCAATTAGCTTAATTACATGTTTTAAATTTACAGTTAGATTTAAGAACTGTGTAAATGTAGTTTTTTGAACTGTTGTGGAGGTGATTAATAATAATATTTAGGAGAAAAAAAAAGAGTAATTAATAGTAATATTTAGTTACAAAATAATTATGCGAAATTGGAAATTTACGATGTTGTTCATCAATTAGCTTAATTTATACAATGTATTTTTTATGCAGATGGACTCAGATTTGCCAAATTCATTCACTGACTTTCTTATAAGTGAGTCTGAACAGAATGTTACTCAACAAAGTGATCATATTGTTCATACAACTAAAAAATCCCAAAGAAGTAAAAACTTCTCCCCAGAAGAAGATTGTTTACTTGTATCTGCGTGGTTAAATACTAGCAAAGATCCAATCACAGGAGTTGATCAACAGACAAGACAATTTTGGGCTCGAGTACATGCTTACTTTGTCGAGTATGGAGCAAACCTGAATAATCGTTCTCAGATAAGCATCTCAAATAGATGGCAAGAAATTAATAGAGAAGTTGGAAAATTTGTTGGTTTTGTTACCCAAATTGAAAACCGTCAACAAAGTGGAACGACTGAAGAATCAAGGGTAATGTTTTTTGTTTATCATTTCCATATTAAATTATTTGTTTAACATATTTATTATATAACATAGTTTTATTTATTGAAATTGATTTTACCAGATTAATGATGCTCGGCAAATGTATGCTTCAATCGTTGGCAAACGATTTCAACTGGAGCATTGTTGGGTTATCTTAAAAAATGAACCCAAGTGGCAATTTGAATGTGCATGTCTTCATCAGAAGTCAAACAAGAAACAAAAAAATCATGGAAATGCAAGTCCAGCTTCTTCAAATCCATCAACCCCTGATTCTGTTAGCTTAGGAGAAGACGGTGACGCATTTATTTACCAAAATAGACCAATTGGTCAGAAAGCTGCAAAGGAACGACTTGCACGGAGACAAGGAAAAGAAAAGGTTGGCGAGATTTATGTAAAAACTCTCTTAGACAAATTCACGAATAGTATCGAAACAATTGAGGATAAAAAATATAACCATAGAGAAAAATTGTTAGAGCAACAAGCTAAAATAATTGAACAAAATGATGAGAGACGAGAGGATGACATCATGAAGGTGGATACTTCTGGTATGGATCCAATGTCTGCAGCCTATTTTGAAAATAGAAAACGGGGAATTATGGCAAAGAGAGGTTTAAATTTGTAATTGATTTTATTGTATTTTTTGTAATGGAATGTATGTTTAATTAATTATTTATAATTTTCTTTAAATATTTTGTATCGTGTTATGAAATTGATAGCAATTTAGTTTCTTTCTTAAAGTTCTTATAACACTCAACAACAATACGTAGCATTAATTAACTTTAAATAAAACAATTAATTTTAATTTTAATTTTTTAATTTTTTATTAAATCTGAAAAATTAATAATTAAATTGTTGGAGGGTTTTTTAAAATTAATTATTTAATTATATAACTTACTCTTATTAATTGTATAGTTAATTGCATAATTAAATTATATACAGAATAATTGAATTACATTAAAATAATAATATAAAAGAAATGGCTCTCCAAAATGCCTCTACTGCTAAAGTGCACACCAAAGCCAAAGCCATTTTTACACTATTCAAACATCCATTTTAAATATTTGGCTCTCCAATTTGCCTCTACTGCTGGAGATGCTCTAAATCCATCTACTCCACTACCTATGATTAGAGTATTGTATAAAATCAATAGTCCAAAAGGAGTGGGGTCGATGCTGTCGGGTAATAATGCAAATGTCTTGTTAAATAATAAACCTGTTTTTTCTTTTTAAAATTTAAAGTACTTTTCTTAAAGAGTATATTTTTTATTTCAAATTAAAATTGTTTAATGTCAAAAATAATTTAAAAAATAAAAAACAATAGACTTGCACGTTGGATTCTCGATGTATTCGTCTCGGTCAATGGAAAGGGAAAAAACAGTAGTTCCACTCGATGGTTTATGGGGGCACCCTCTCCCACCCCCTTGCAGGGAAAAGGATTAAGATATACGGCTATCTCTTATCTCTGACATTTTCCCGGTAAAAGGCCTCCTTAGAAGAGACCAATTCAAAGCGAAGTGTGTAGCCACACGACACTGATTGTCACTTCCTTTCCCGGAAGCTAGGAAGAAAGAAGCTATGAAAGCAGGAAGCAAAACTCAAATTGCTCGCCGAGTCAGAAAGCATTATTCTTCAGGAATTGTGTTTTTTTGGGGGGTTGCTGGCACCTGGTCTAATTGAAGGAAATCAAACATGGGCATTCCTCAAGTGTCTGAAACTGTTGAAAGACTATGGAACGGATGGGAGCTTCGCATGGTGATGTTGCTCAGTCTCTACCTTCAAATATTTCTTATACTCTTTGGGCGTAGACGAAAGTATACAGCAGGATTCTGGATCGGAAAACTTGTTTGGTTAGCATACTTGTCAGCAGATTGGGTGGCGACATTTTCATTGGGTATCCTTGCTCAAAAGATTGGAGATTCCAATCGAGGATCGATCCCCGCATTTTGGGCACCAGTCCTCCTTATGCACCTCGGTGGCCCGGACACTATCACTGCATATTCTATGGAAGATAACGAATTGTGGTTAAGACATCAGTTGGTGCTAGTAAGCCAGGTTGTTGTGGCTTTTTATGCCTTTACAAGGTCATGGTGGAGTAAGGATCCACTGTTATTTGTAGCCATTCCCATCTTTGTTGCTGGAATTATTAAATATGGAGAGAGGAATTGGGTCCTGAGGTCAGCAAGCACGGAGCAGTACAGGAATTCGGTTTATAGTGAGATGAATGAACTAGGTCGCAAATTTGAAAAGTTTTCAAACTCCGAGTTCTTTGAAATGACTGATGAACGACTGGTTGGAGAAGTAGGCTTGAGTGGCATAATACCTGAGGCTAAATTTCTCCACGAGGCGGATTTGTTCTTTCAAATGTTCAGGGTACTATTTGCTGATCTTGTTCTTGGAGATTCCATTCATTTGGCTTCACATATTATCCTAAAAGAAAAGTCTGCAATGGAAGCCTTCGAATTAATTGAAGTTGAGATGGGATTTATGTACGACGTGCTTTATACGAAGCTGGCGAAGGTTCGGAAGTCACGCGTCATTCTCCGTGCCACCACATTCTTATGTTTGGTTTCTGCTCTAATGGCTTTCTCACTAGGTATGTCCAAAAACAACCATGGGTATTTAAAAGCTGAAATAACTATATCATACCTCTTGTTGTACGGAGCCATCGCTATTGAGATTTATTCAGTTGCTGTGCTTCTTTTCTCTGACTGGGCTATGCTTTGGCTTACTGGGAAGAGGAAGCCATTGTTCGGTTCTGTGTATCGAACTATTTGTTCTTCACGATTCCTGTCATTTCTTCGGAATGACAAAAGATGGGAATGTAGAATGGCACAACACAACCTGATAAGCTTTCAGCGAAGTAAAGGCAAATTGACAAGCATTTCTCTTAAGAGGTTGCTCGGAAAAAGTAACATTCAAAGTTCGAAGGATGTGGGTGCTGATCTGAAAGATTTCATCTTCAAGCATCTCTTAGATAAACGAACGAGATATAATTTAAGGATGCGCTTTCATGATCCTGGAAGAAATGATTTACATGAGATATTATCAGAGAGAGGTGATGAGGTGATTGGAAGAATGGAATCCCTTGAAAACTTTGGCTGGAGTGTGAAATTTTCAGATTTTAATGAAAGCCTCCTTGCGTGGCACATCGCCACCGATATTTGTCACCATGACGATGTCCGAATAAATGGTGTAGATGCCGAATCTATTCGTCTAAACACCGAAATGAGCATCAAGTTATCTAATTACATGGTGTATCTTCTGCTTGATTGCCCTTTTTTGCTACCTCGAGGGATCGGTAAAGAAAGGTACAACCAAACCTGCAGCGCTGTTGACGATCACGCTGAACTCTTGGACCGGATCATCTCTGGTCAACATGATTCATGGTATGCCTCCACAACTACTTTCGAAATTAAAAAAAGCAAGAGGAGGGTGTCTGCGCTGTCGACTGGTATGAAGCTTGCCAAGTCATTGCAGGCACTTGTGACACAGGATGGTTGGGGAAATGAACGGAAGTGGGAGATGATAAGCCAGGTTTGGGTAGAGATGTTAACGTACGCTGCAAGTCATTGTGGATGGAAAGAGCATGCTCAAACACTCACACGAGGTGGGGAGTTAGTCACACATGTTTGCCTTTTGATGGCTCATCTTGGCCTGAGTGAGCAATGCATAACTACTTGACGCTGACTATATATATATATATATATATATATATATATATATATGTTCCACTGATTCTTGTCTTAAGAAGTAGCCTTTTTATTTTCTTCATGTCTTTGAGTTCTACAGACTTGATTGGAGTTTGGAGTTCTTATTTTAATTACCCGCAGCATGTTATTTGGTTTTTGAGAGTGCAAGTGTGACTTTGTTTTCTTTGATTAATGTTGTTTAAGAATATTTTCCGGTGAGATTTTTATTTTATTTTTTATACACTTTTTTCTCCTTATTAATAGCCAGTAAATCAAGCAAATTCAAATGCTAAATTTAATGAAACACAATTTATGGCACTTTAATTTGCAACACATCGTCATGCCTGTTTTGGTTGTGAGGTGAGAAGGAAAATTTTAACATTGCTAGATCAACAGAATATATTTTGTAAGATATTATCTCGGTAAACCTGAAATTTTATTTGGCAATCCATTTTAACTAAAACTAAAATCTATAGAAAGCTATGGCCAACCTGAGATTCTAATTAGACAATTTTCTTTCACCATAAATAAAATGTGAAATCTTAATTCTACCTTTCCCTTTCACTAGAAATAAAATCTCTATCTGCTGAGAGAATCGTGTTTTCATATCTATTTTCCAGTGCAATTTTCTTCTCTCTCAACTTAGTTTATCTAAAACCTTGAGCTTTAATATAACTCGGGACTGATAAGCTATTGGAGACGGATTAATGAGGAAGACTAATCCCTTTACTTTCCTCGATATATTTAATTGATTCCGAAAGAAATAAATCACAAAGAAGAAAGAGAAAAGGGAAATGAGAAAACGAAGAAAAAATATAAATTTAAAATTTTTAATTTGTTAGATGACATCTTAAAATGATATTACAAATAGTTTTTTTTTTTATAAAATATTACTGTAAAATCAAACAAGATCCGAAACTAGAACAGGACTAGGTAGAAAAATGAACAAGAAAAAAGAGAAGAAATGGGCTAGATAAGTTTTTCCATTTGGAGAAAAGTTGTCCTGGTGGACGTAATTTCTAAAAACATTGAAGGATTATTTTAGCGTATGGTGTTGAGGTTATTTTTTAAATTATTTTATGTTTAGAAATATATTAAAATAATATTTTTATTTAAAAAAAAATATTTTTGACATCAACATATGAAAATGATTTAAAAATAACAAAAAAAAATAATTTAAAATAAAAAATAAAAATAATATTTTCAATTTTGTTTTCAAAAACATTTTTAAATCGCAATGAAACAAAATGTGTCTTTCCATGTGGACAAAGCAGAGGATTTAATTATATGCTTGCACTACTTTTTATATAAATCCTCATAAAGAATAGGATTTAATTATATGCTTTCACTATTTATTCATGGGAAAAACATAATATATAGTTTCTATTGAAATATTATCCTTCTCTTCTCTTACAGTAAAGTTTACTCAAACATCGGAATAAGAAGTAAATAAAACAATATATTTTACCTCTAATTTGAGAATAATCCCTACTTGAGCTGGTCGCCGTGAACTGGTTCATGGATCTATAGAGCATGGTGATCAAATTTTAAGGTTGTTTTTGTAAAAAAAAAAGAAGTTTTTTTAGCGATTCTCGACTTCTTGTTATGCTTGAACTTATCCATCCTATACTTATCTACTACCATATACGAAGTAACACAGGATGAATTAATTTTTCATCAATTCTTAATGGGTTTTTCTTTTATATAATTTAGGGAAAAAAGATGAAATAATCACCGGATACAAAATATTTTAGCTATCGAAGGAAGGAACAGAAAAAATCTGTGGGTGAGGGGAGGGTAAGAGGAGACCTTTCCCCTGCCTCTGTCCTAGCAGCTGTACTCTCCTCTTTATCTTGCAAACTATACAATAATCTTCCTGTATTTCTAGGAGCTGCAGGAAAATTTCTACATCTCAGCCAAGTCCGACTGCTCATCCTGCACATTGCATCTCATTGCTGGCCATGAGACTCGGCTCGAAAGAACCATCCATAGCTATATGTTACAGTTTGCACCTATTAAACCTCTCCATCTGTCCCAAAAACATAAGCTCCTGCAATGACATAAACTTAGCATCCCTGATTTTTATTTCTTTTGAAAAAGGAAAAACCAAGCTCAAAAAATGATTAAGCTTACCTAGAGTAGGCATGAGAAGAGATAACGCAGCAATGCCGACAATCTTAAGCGGCACTCCTATCTTGATCATGTCTTTGATCTCAATATGCCCTGTAGTGAACCCGACAATATTTGAAGGCGTTCCAGTTGGGAGCAAGAACGAGAACTGTGCTCCGATTGCCCCAGGAATCATAAGGAGAAGTGGATGCACATGCATCGTTTTCGCAATTTGGATCAGCAGAGGAACCACCAGGGTGGTGGTGGAGTTGTTTGAGGTGAATTCGGTGATGGTGGCGCTTATTAGACACACCAACGGCGCAATGGCCAAGTACGGCACCTCTTCCAGGAAGTCCAGCGCCTTTGATAACACTTCAGCCAGGCCACTAGACTTCACTCCGTCAGCAATGGCGAAACCTGCTCCTAGCAACAACACAATGTTCCATGGTAGTTTCTTGCACTTGTTCCAGTCCATCAACTTTTCTCCCCTCTGCTTCTTGTTTGGGATTATGAACAGTAGGGTTGCCATCATAACCTTAATATTTCATCATGTAAAAACCTCATTTCAATTGATTTGTTTTGGTTATAATTGACTGTAACTTAATTAACAGTTAAAAAAAATCGAATTAATTTGTTCAAGGACTAAATTATACTCACACTAACGGTTCCATCGCCGGCAAGTCCATTGAAGAGAGCTCCCCAACCAGGAATGTCATCTGTTATACTTCTTGTCATCCATAGGACTATTAGCGTCTGCACTAACCATCTTTACAATATAAGAACATAATTAAAAGCATAATATAAAAGTCGACCCACCTTGGTATGTCATTCTAATGACTTGTCAATTCAGAGTAACATATTTTACATCCAGCTAGACATTTTATTTAGAAAAAAAAAACGATATTTTTATTTTTATTTTTATTTTTAAGAAATCATAATTTAAGATTTATATACTAACTCGGGAGTCAACCCATCCACCCAACAACTTAGGCCTTGGAAAGTTAGAATAGGTATACACTGGGTGTTATAATAGCTATGTTTAAAGGTTGGTCGTAGTACAAAAAATATATAATTATGGATTACCTAGTAGTTTAAAGCACGTTTCAAAAACAATTAGATTATATTTTTTAAAAATCTAGATTTTTAAAAAAAAGTTAAAAATATTTTTTAGTGTTTTTTTATTGTTTTGATTTCTTACATTTAAAAAATATTATTTTAAAATATAATGTATTCTTCAACACGCTTTAATATATATTAAATTCTAAAACATGCACTCACCCCAAAAACAGCCAAAACCATCTTTTCAGCAAAAGCCATCGGACCTGCACGCATCACATTTAAAATTAATCCTTGGCTTACAAAAATTCATCAAAATAACTCTGCAAATATTGAAAGAACGCTAAAATCAAAATTTGAGGATCCTTACCCAACATTTCAAGCTCACTTTTAAGGTGGGCTTTGTCCAAATAAGTAGAAAGGACCTGTCCTGAGCCCTTTGAGCAATACAACAAACAAAGTATGGCCCACAAAGCAAAGAAAATCACCAAAGCTAAAGGAAACCCAAAGAAGAACCATGTGTTAAAGCTGATGGGATTCGCCTCAGGAAAATAGCTCTTCCACATGCCCACCAATATCAGATTAACACCTGTCCCTGTCAACGTACTCATCCCTCCGATAGCCGCAGAATATATGACCCCGAGAACCACTGCTCTGCAGAATTTGCCCACAACGACGGGTTGCGTGGGACCCGTCGGCAGACGGTGTAAGATACCTGTGGCGACTGGCATCATGATGACAGCCGCTGCCACGTTGTGCATCCACATGCTGACAAATGCTGTGGTGGCACAAATTCCAAGGAGGAGCAGTGGGGGATTCAATGGATCTCCACAGAACAGCATCGTTATCTGCATGGCCCACAATTGTGTAAGAATGAAACAATCGATCTCAAACAAGTCAGAAAGTTCCTGGTGTACAGGAAGAATCTGTTTGCTTTTGTAAACGAACAGCAGTGGTTGATTCAATGCATCTCCACGAAAATAATAACAGAAGATCTGCTATGTTGTCAGCAGTACCGCTCAAATTCAAGCTCCTTAGCTCGATTACATACCAGAAGTTAAGTCTCACTAAAAGGAAAATTTCGAAAAGAATCATGATTTCCAGTTTTAACTTACATTTAATGCCAATCTTCTATGAATGTTATAATGCTCAACAGCAAGAGCAAGAATGAAGCTCCCAAGAACAAGAGCGATCACATCATCCATGAAAGATCGGGCAACACTATCAGCAGAAGCAATTCCGAACAGAGGAAACAAAAAGAGAGGTGCCATGGAGGTGACGGGCATGGGCACAGCCTCAGTGAACCACCAAGAAAACATCCAAGCAAGAATAGCCAGCATGTATACGCTAGTCACCGGAGCATCCAGCTTGACCAAAAGACATATGAGGGTGCACGAAAGGGGTCCCAGCAAGATGTAGAAATTGTTTGGTGTGAGGAGGGAAGTTGTGAATGAATGGGAGCTTGGCGACCGCTGGATTGGATTGTTGACTGGGAGAAGTGGTGTCTTGGGATCATCGGGGATGGGATTAGGGGTGTGATCACCGTTCATCTTGCTGGGAATGAACAAGGTGGAGATGATGATTTTGTGAGATGCTTGAGGATAGAGAAGAATGGAAGATAAAAATGTTTAACCCTTGCTGGCTGTTTTTATACTATCTTGAATTTGAGATGGAGGGAAGCAGTAGACAACTTCTCCTTTCTCTTTCTACTTTCTTCTTTGTGTGATTGGATGTTGCTAAATTAATTTATAAATATTTTGTCACAGCTCATATGATGGTCATTTATGCACAACCAGCCCAGCATGACTAATAGAGACATTGCCAGATAACAATAAGAGTAAAAGATTTTATTTCATCCCAAGTATACTTGTTCACTTCGAAATCGATTAATGTAGGATCTAAATCAGTATAAATTGAAGAAATACTACAAAAAACCCAGTTAATCTAATTAAAAAAACCCAGGTTGACCCAGTAACTTGATTGATTTGGACCTTACCCGATCAAAACTCAATTATTAACATTTGTTTTTGTTAAAACAATATCATTTTAATTTTTCTTAAAAATATTGATGAATTATCTAAACTGATATTTTTGATCCCGGACTTGGCCGATTTTTAGATTACTCTAATAAAATATTCAATCAAATGTAATGTGCTGAAATTAAATAATAAACATTATGATTGAGAATGTAGCAATAATTGGCCTCTACCAGTCTTATAGGAAACTCCATCCAGGGGAAGTTTCTTGGTGAATATGATGCGTACACAATAGCAATAGCATTATTGTATATAAGCTATTGACTTCAATTACAATCATCGTTCACGGACCAATTGAATTCCATGAAGAAGTTTGGCTATTTTTTTAAATAAAATTGTTTTCGTTTCGAGACGTCTCCTCACGAAATTGGTGGCCTAAACAGCTCGTAAGAGAAGCCAGCCACATGGATATTAGACAATCCACAAGTTCCTTAATCACGCCATGTGGCCCTTGCCGATTTTAATAATGCTGTAGAGACATCAATATGTCCAGGATGGCTTCGAAAAAAGGTGGATGGATATGATTGCCTGATTTTGAGTGGATAAAGATAGCCTAGTCAGATATTATACGTGTATATTTCATTCCTGGAAGATGACGTTGCAATACAGGTGGCACCAGTAAAATTGTCAGGATAAGAATTAAAATGCCATGTGAGCCCGATTGGTCTTTTCTAATCTTTGATTAAGTTACGAGACTAATTTACATGGATATTATATTGTTGTAAAAATTATAATAGATATTTTAAAATACCATCTCATATTGGTAAA
Organism: Salix purpurea; assembly: GCA_027405865.1. Taxonomy (NCBI): domain Eukaryota; kingdom Viridiplantae; phylum Streptophyta; class Magnoliopsida; order Malpighiales; family Salicaceae; genus Salix; species Salix purpurea. The sequence continues at coordinate 688,263 of JAOWLH010000021.1, read as the reverse complement.
ATATAAAAGACCTTTTGAGTGCAAGGAGTATATATAGAACTTAATATCCCACGCTGAAAATATCTTTAAGAGCAGTGCACAACACGTCTCAATTTTTTGTTTTTGTTTCCTTGTATTTCGTAATTTTACAGGACATATTATTATGATTTCTGTAGCTGTTGAAATAATTGAAATCTTCAGTTATAATTTTTGTTTTTCGTCTAGAAATCAGTTTTTTTAAAACTATAAGATGGAGATTTTCTTGAAAATATATGGGGAGTGGATCGTTTAATCTGAAGAGCCATACAATTCTTAATATAACAGCAGATATTCTTGGAATAAATTAAAGATTGTTTCCAAGTTTAATTTATTCATAATTCAAATGTATTGACGTGACGAAAAAGAAGAAGAAAAAAACATTATCAAACATCAATTTGTATTCAAATATCAGAATGAATAAATAAATAAATAAATGAAAGACTACGATTGGGCAATGTAGTCGTCACTACCTCCCCTGGTAATAGACAAACGAGGAACCAAAAAAGTCAGCATCACATCCCTTGCAACCCATCAGAGAGTAGCTCAATGATTCACGTTCGGTAAGAACAGCATGGCATGGCCATAGCAGCTCTCCAATAACGAAGGCACACCTGGCAAGAATGTGACAGAAAACGATAAAGGAGAGAGTAGCAAGATAACGTGTGTGGACTAGGTTGTGCTGGTCGAGACCAGGGGTGGCCCAATTAGATGCAATAATGTAGAATTGGGGGGCCCAAACACTCCCCTGTTGAGTAATTTGAGAGTGACACTCACCTCTCGCAGGGCCCATCTGTATTTTCCTTGCATGAATTCTTCTCAATCTTCTCACATGGGATGGTTAATTTGCTGACCAAAGGTAGCGTCTCTTTAACTTCTATTCTAATTTTATAAGGCAACTGGCAATGTTTTTCACATTAATGGTGTGCGCATTGAAACGATAAAAAAAAAAAACACCAAATCTTTAATACTATATTAAAAAACTATCTTTGACAAGAAGATTAATAATTTTATATAAACTCTGTAATAACAAATTAAGATGTCATTCATTGGAATTTTAAACATTTTCAATTATCTTATGTTGGACAGTGGATGTGATTTTCTATCGTTTGGTACAGGAAATATTATGCGCGCAGGAAAAATGAAAGTCATTACGTTACTTCCAAAGCTGATTTTCCCCTTACGGATCATTAACAAATACACTAAAACAAAACGGATATTACTATTCACACACACTCAAAGTCATTGTGGACGCGAACTTTGTCCTTCGTGCGTCGCGCGAGTTCGTCCACCCTTTTTTTTCCGCCTATGAACAGTGTAGTAGCGATTTTAGCCCCGGTAATAAGACAAAATAACATTTTCGACTGAGGGTTAAAGGCGTAATTGCACGCGTACGGACCGGTTCGGTTTGGTCCGGTCCGCCGCAACCCTTTTTTTTTTTTAAAAAAAAAAAGCTAAAGACTGTTATAGCCCCTAATAAGACAAAATTTATTAATTAGGGACAATGCTATAACGGTAACTGACCATTATTATTTATTTAATTTCTGAAATACTGTCGGCGCGTGCAGTTCACGCGACTGATAGTATTAGGCCTCACGCCCCTTTCAGGTGGGGCATGCAGGCTCATAGAGTGACCGGAAATGTCCAACTGGCGTCTATTCCGGTGCGCCTTTGTTTGCTCTTTCTCTACCCGCGGCGCGTGTTACCCAAAAACATCGGTGGACGTGCCGGCGGCCGGTTAAAGAGGCTGACAACATTTCTCTCTCTCCAGCACGTACAAGTGCAGGAGAGTCCCCCTTATTTACAGACCTTTCACTTCGGTCCCTTACTTTTCAATTTCATTTTTGGTCCTGATTTCTTATATATAAGTTTTGATTTAGTTCGATTGGGTCCTACGATTGGAATTGATTCAATGTCCATTTTTCAATTCGGTCCTCCTTTTAATTTCCGGATTGGACTGAAAACGATGAATTTATTAGGTACAGAAGTTTCCATTTTTGCAAATTTGTCATTTAATTGAAAATATTAATAAATATAATTTTCATTTCAGCCCTTAAACTTTTAATTTTTGATTTTAATCCCTTTATATTTGATTTTCATTTCAGCCCTTATACTTTTATTTTTTTGAATTTCTAAAATAACTCCTATTTTTTTCCATGTATATATAAGTGTGTTTAATAATAATAATAATAATAATAATAATAATAATAATAATAATAATAATAATAATAATAATAATTTAATTATTTTTCTTGCTTACTCTTTTGTTAATATTTTTTCTTCCGGATAATTTAATAATTTTTATTGTTTTGACAGTAATAGCAATGATAATTTTTATTTTTATTTTATTTTTTGTTTTATCTTTTGTTAAAGTTTCTTGAATATTTTTAGTCTATCATTAATTATATGTTCTAATATTTATTGAATATTATCGCATAGGAATATATATAGGGAGAAGAAAACATGACCTATGATTTTTTGAATAAAAAAATTAATATCCGTATTCTTAAATACATTTAATATAATCATATAATAAATAAATCGGATAACATAAAAAAAAATTGTCATTGAATTTTAATTTTGTACTTGACACAATAATAATAATAATAATAATAATAATAATAATAATTTAATTGTTTTTCTTGTTTACTCTTCTGTTAATATTTTTTCCCCTCCGAATAATTTAATAATTTTTATTGTTTTGACAGTAATAGCAATGATAATTTTTATTTTTATTTTATTTTTTTGTTTTATCTTTTGTTAAAGTTTCTTGAATATTTTTAGTCTTTCATTAATTATATATTCTAATATTTATTGAATATTATCTCCTAGGAATATATATAGGGAGAAGAAAACATGACCTAGGATTTTTGTAATAAAAAAAATTAATATCAGTATTCTTAAATACATTTAATATAATCATCTAATAAATAAATCGAATAACATCAAAAAAATTTGTCTTCGAATTTTAATTTTGTACTTCACACAATAATAATAATAATAATAATAATAATAATAATAATAATAATAATAATAATAATAATAATAATTTAATTGTTTTTCTTGCTTACTGTTCTGTTAATATTTTTTTCCCTCCGGATAATTTAATAATTTTTATTGTTTTGACACTAATAGCAATGATAATTTTATTTTTATTTTATTTTTTTGTTTTATCTTGTTAAAGTTTCTTGAATATTTTTAGTCTTTAATTAATTATATATTCTAATATTTATTGAATATTATCGCCTAGGAATATATATAGGGAGAAGAAAACATGACCTAGGATTTTTTGAATAAAAAAAATTAATATCAGTATTCTTAAATGCATTTTATATGATAATATAATGAATTAATCGAATAACATAAAAAAAAATTGTCTTCGAATTTTAATTTTTTCCTCTTTCTTAAAAATTTATTTCTTAAAAAAAATTATAATATTTTGGTTTTTAATATTTCAGATCTACTATTACTGGGCAAAAACCTACAACTTAAATTTTTTTGACACATTTACCTAGATTTCAAAAATATACGAGTCACTTCCCGTTTCAATTACACTATTCTTTTTAGACGGTAAATAAGTCATTATAGCACACAAAAAAAGTTTGTTTCCTAAAAACATATTACAATATTTTTATCTACAATGTGTCAGATCTAATATTACTGAGCAAAAAATACAACTGAAAAAAATATGAAAAATTTACCTAGGTTATTTACAATTAAAAAATATGCGAGTCACTTCCTGTTTCGATTATACTGTTCTTTCTAGACGACTAAGAAATAATTATTGCACGCAAAAAAATATTTTTATTTTTAAAAACAAATTACAATTTTTTTTAATGAGTCAGATCTAATATTACTGAGGAATAAAACAACTCATAAAAAAAATGACAACTTTACCTAGGTTATCTACAATTAAAAAATATACGAACCACTTCTCATTTCGATTACTCTATAAAATATATGAGACTAATTATATGTTTTAATATTTATTGAATATTAGCGCCTATAAATATATAGAGAGAGGAAAAAAATGACCTAGGATTTTTTCCTTTAAAAAAATTAATATCAATATTCTTAAATACATTTAATATAATAATATAATTAATAAATCTTATAAAAAAAAAAATGCCTTTGAATTTAAATTTGGTGTTCTTTTGTTTAAGTTTATTTCTTAAAAACAAATTTACAATATTTTCATTTTTAATATTTTAAATCTAATATTACCGGGGAAAAAATTAAACTCATAAAAAAATTACAAATTTGCTTAGGTTATCTATAATTAAAAAATATACAGGTCACTTCCCGTTTCAATTCATGTTCCTTTTAGATAGCAAATAAGTCATTATAGCAAGTAAACAAATTAAGTTCATTTCTGGAAAAAATTTCATTATTTTTATTTTTAATGTGTCAGATCTAATTTTGTCAGGGAGAAAATGGAATTCAATTTTTTTTTTTTACCAAATTTACCTAGGTCATCTACAATTAAAAATATACGAACCACTTCCCATTTAGGTTAAACTATTCATTTTAGGCGGGGAAAAAATTTATATGTTACATATTTAATCTATTATAGTTTTACTGATTAAATATTTAAACAACTAATTACAGCATCTTAAAATCAAATAGTTTTCTACGTAGAAAAAACCATAACACAATGCGCGAGCAAGCATACTAATTATACAATGCAAAAAACTTATTTCTAACATATTTGATCTATTGCAATTTCAGTAATTAAACATTAAAATAACTTATTATAGGGCGAAAAAAATATAAGTTTATTTCTGGAAAAAAATAATTACAATATTTTTATTTATAATGGGTAAAATCTAATATTAGCGAGGAAAAAATGCAACTCATAAAAAAAATTACTTGCTTTATCTGCAATTACAAAATATATGAACCACTTTCCATTTTGATTATATAGATTTTATCAATTATAATTTTTATTAATTAAATATTAAAATAATAAAATACAATACATATAAAAACAATCAATTTTCTACATAGATAAAAAAAACTGCCGCATCGCGCGGGTATACAGCTCGTGTTCAACTGAAACAAAATACATCAAGAGCAAACACTAAATCTGTGGCTATCGTTTTTTTTTCTTTTTATGAATTATGAGAATTTTTATTATGCTGGTTATCTAGTGGATGAAGAAATAGTAAATAAAGTAGAAGTCAATACGATGAATGGACTAAAAATAAAGTAATAATTATGATAGTTAATTATCATAGAAGCTAAAACTGATCAATATTTTCAATAATATATGAATAGTGATTTTCATTGTTCATTTAGACTTATAAACACTGTAAATTGGAATAGTGAAAAATATATGACCACTTGAATTCCTTCCAGACTACAACAACGTTCTTCCAGTATGGAACTCTTTTATCCATGCATATTGTTTTGCTTTTTTCTGCTCCTTATACTAGAAATAACTCAAACTATATAGTATAAATAAATTATTTGTTGTTAAATAAAAAATAAAAAATAAAATTTAAAAAAAAATTACATAATTCTTCCACACCCTTCTTGCAACATCATCATTAGAATCATCACAATGAAATTTTCCCTTGAAGTAAAAAAATATAAAAGATAAATTTCATTAATTCTATAAAGCAAATGGATTAAAATAAAATTTAAAAAAAATAACTTTATACTAACCTTAAACCTTGTAAATCATATATGGACTTGTGGTCTCTATTCAAGATTTTTGGAGATGTAGCTCTATTTAAATAATGGAATCACCATCGATGATTTAAAGGTCGTTGTTATTTTTCTCGCGGCCTCAATATTTGTAAACCTGATTTTTTATTTGCTAATGAAATTATCTTTTAAAAATATTTTAAACAAATTTAATCATGAAAACAAGAAAAATAAAAACCTACATTGAAATGTCATCTTTCTGTTAGGCCCAGTACTTGCAAGTAATTGGATCCCACTATGAAGGGATACCCTATCGACCTTGCAACATCGCATTCAATGATCTTATGTCGTGAGTCGATGCATGTGCTTTTAAGTGCTTGTTCTTCTCTGCGCCTAAAAACTTGTGGTCCTCAGAATCATCGCTAGGAGAACAAACAACGATCCTGTCCTGACATCGCACAATGGATTTTCCCCAGGTCATCTATGTAAATTAATGAATATTCAAAAATTACATGCCTACATTTCAAAATAACTGAATAATTTATTTTGTTCTTTTTTAATATACATAATTATAAACTTATACGTAATATGTTTTCTCGATATTCAATAAATAAACATTTTCTCTTATTTTCTCCATTTGACTTCATAATAATTATGTTTTAACCTAATAACATAAACACCTTTTTACTAAGAAGGATTTTTCTTAAACTTTAGACAAATCAATGATTAAAAAACACAATAATATCTTAGTTTATATAAGAGAAACAAACAATCCAGCTTATCTTATTGAAGGTGTATTGGGGGTGATATCTTCTCCCTTTGCACAACTAATTCTCTTATTGAGATTCTAAATCTAGTTAGGGCTCCTAGTGATTAAAATATTATGTGACGACCTCATCCATTTTTTACAAATAAAAAACAATAATTTCTTATTATTTCTCCCATAACCGAGAGATCTTGATCTGGAAGGATGATCACAATCGTGTGACATCTTTTGTAACTTGTAAGTAAACATTGTGAGGGTGTATTGGTAACTTTAATTTTGCTGTCCAGTAATTTAAATTTTTGGCTTAAATGTTACAAAAGAAATATGTTCTCACTTTTTTTTCTCTTTACGAATATTTGGGATTTGCTTCTATGAGATTTTGATTTTCTTTCCGTAAAAATGATTGTCCTGTGTTCCAACGGAAAAAAAAAAGAAAAAGTGGTCTGCAATTGGCGTTTTTAACTTGAAGACATCTATCGTCGAACTCTCATTACAATAAACAGGAAGTCTAAGCAAGATGTTCAAAGAAAGATTGGTTCATCACTGCTGTCATTTTCTGGAATAAAAGGCAGAATGCCACAGGCAATAGGGCCCGAGCTTAACCAAATATAATCATGAGTACATGAGAAAGCCCCATCCTAATTGAAGCACCAAAAATAATTAAGAGTGCTAATTAATCCAAATAAATAACTATAGTAGTTCTCTATACTTCACACACAGATATAGTTTCGATCGAGAAAAACACATGAAACCTTTTTTCCCGATCTTCTACTTCCCTATTTAGTACAGGTGGACATTGCTTACTTAAACCGAGATGTGCCATGAGAACACAGACATGAGTGAGGAGCTCTCCACCTTGGCTAAGTGCATGGACATGCTCCTTCCATCTACAATGAGTTGCAGCATACATCAACATTTCCACCCACACTTGACTTATCATCTCCCATTTCTTGCCATTTGACCAACCATTCACAGCTGTCTCCCATGACTGCAATGACAGAGCAAGCATGCAACCATCTAGCAGGGCTGACTTTTCTAGATCCTCTGGCATGCCAATTTCCTTTAACATGGTAGACGGATTTCCAAGCAATTTTTCGAAAAATGCATTCACTTCAGTTTTGTTAATGCTGGGTTTCACTGAGGAGCAATTACGAGCATTCCTGAGGAGACGAAGCAAATGATTTCTAGTATCCGCATGCCTTTTTTCGCTGGGCTCTATCGCTATCATGGCTGGACAATTAACCAGGAGATACAGCATGTAATTAGATAATGATCTGCTGCTCCTTACGCCATTTTGAGTCTTTTGAAAAGTATTGCTCCGAGAATCATCCAAGTAGCAGACATGAGTAGCGATGTGCCAGGTGAGGAGGCTTTGAGTGAATTCTACATCAGCGACACTCCATCCAATTTGTGGAAATAAACCATTGCTTCGAAGCACCTGGTCACCTCTCTCTGCCAATATTTTCTGAAGGCAATTGAAGTCAGCGGTAGAAGGATCGTACCTTGAACGTTTATCCAAGACTTGTTTGAAGATCAATTCTTTTATTTCTTTTTTTACCTTCCTCGTCTTATCAACGTTCCATTTCCCTGGAAAGTACTTCTTAAGAATTTTTCTCACAGCTGGTTTGTTTGATTGGGCCCTTATCATGTTGTGCTGTCCCATTGATCTTGACCATCTTTTTCTCTTCATGGAATATGATACTAATCTGGAATGATATTTGATCCGGGAGACAATAGCAGATACTGTTTTACTTCTGCTAAGCCAAATCATGCCCCAGTCGGACAAGAGATGCGAAATAATAGAGTAACTTTCAAGGCAGACAACTCCAATCAGCAACACGTAAGAAATAATCCTATCGTTTCTGGAATAGACGTCATTGCTCTTTTTGGAGAAGGAAACTAAAGCAAAAATAGAGGATCCGAAGGTGATAGAGCGGAGAATGACACGTACCCTGGAAATCATTGTCACCTTATAATAAAGCCGATCATACTTGAATCCCAGCTCAACTTCTACCAACTGGAAGGCTTCCTTTGCTTTCTTTACAGAAACCAAATCATAGGTGCGCTTTTGCATATCGGCGACGAGATCCAAGTTTTTTAACAGTGTCTCGAGCACTTGGAACAAAAGATAAGCATCATGAAGAGATTTGATCCCATCTAAATGATTGCGAGGTACGTTGAAATCAGGTAGCTGCGACCCGCTACTGTCTTCGTGGTCTCTCATCAAAACCCAGATCCTTTCACCATACTTGATAATTCCTAAAATCAAGAGGGAAATGACTACCGACGTGATGGTATCCTTGCTCCATAAACGGAACAAGACATAACAAACCACACCAACATGGGTTACTAGCTGAAGAAGGCGACTTAGGAATAATTTGTTGAGTCGATCCACTGAATAAGCAGTAATAGCTCCAGGGCCACCAAGGTGAACAAGAAGGACTGGAGCCCAGAATACTGGAATCCAGTTCCAATTTTTAGAGCCGGCTTCGCTGCGAGCAAGGATACCCAATGAAAATGTTGCCACCCAATCCGCTGACAAGTACGCTATCCAAAGAGAAGGCCCAAGCCAGCGTGCAGCAGAAACCTTCCGTTTTTTTCCAAAATAGGAGAGGAAGATTTGCAGAAAGAGACTGAGTAGCATTAGTGACCGAATCTGCCACTCATTCCATAACTCTACAGCATCTAGAGACAAATGGGATAAACTCATCTTTGACGACGCGTCCCTAGAAAACACAATTTTCAAAAATAAATCAGCATGCATAGTTCCAAACCATTTGATCAAAACGAACATGAGAAAATAGAAAATGACCATTTGTTTTTGTTCTCCCTATTTTTGTTCAGTGGTCAATCGGGTAGTTGGTTATTGGAGAGGCAGACGAGCCCTACCCTTATGAATTTAAGAACGTCTTTTGCCTCTTAATCTACCCACCATCTTAATTAAATCTCGTTATGTATATATATGTGGAATATCTATTTCATCCTTTTAATACCGAAATTCTAAACTAATACCTAAAACTATTAAGTTACAATCTTATTAATTTTTCTTTATGATTTTTATAATAAGTATATGGACTTCATGTTATTTCTACTAACAGTGCATTAATTCATTGTAAATTAATAACAAAATTAAATAAATATATAAATAATACACAGGCGGAACAAGTGACAAGAAGTACTAGTTAATATAAATAAAGAAACAACAAAAACTTTAAGAACGTGTCTTCAATACACATTCAATTTAAACGTTTTTAAAAAGCTTATAAGTTACTCTTTCATTCGACTCAAGTAAAAACAATAAACACAAAACATATAGCTAAAAGGTTTTGCACAATGGTTCTTATCACCGAAATCCCCATACCCAACAGCTCTACCAATCCCCGACAACACAAACTTTAATCCCACCAAAAAAACAAGCACAACTCCAAAAAAACAATCAGTATTTCAAAAAAAAAAAAAAAAACCCAGATCCCAAAAAACAACAACAGTCGCCACAAATCTGCCACGCCAAAGCATCGTGAGCTTCATATATACTATGAAGGACTCCGTAAATGGGTGAAATATCTGTCATTAAAGTCTGCTTTTCAGAAATTTGGTGTTGTTTCCAGGAAACAAAATCAAGGAGGGAGGAGTTTCGAGCTTTATATTCACCTCAAATAACATTAATTAAAAAATTAATGCATAAACAGAAGCGTATATATATATATACATACATGCATCCACTGATCGGAAATTGCACCCCAAAGTCTGTTGAAGTAAATCTCTGCCAACCACGCTTCTGTGTGACCAGCTTAAGTTGCGGTCCCCGTCCTAGTGCGACAAATTTGTGTTTTATTGATGGAGGTTATGCAACACCATGAACTTGAAAATGAAATTCCTGTCACAAAGCAAAATGTTAAACGTTTTTTATACTGTATAAAAGGAAAAGAATAAATAACTTACTCTCATCACAAGCGACATTCATCTTTATTAAAGGTTTAATGTACATCGAATAAATTAATTTCTCTATTCACAAGCTTTAATCTCCTGTATTTCTCTTGTTGGACTTTATATCAATATATCTTCTCGATAATAGACGAAAACCATACCTGAAGATTTTAAGTGCAAGAGGATTATTGGTGGTGAGTGTGCAGCTTAATTATAATATTCAGTCGACTGAGCTGTTTTACAAGAGAATATAGATACCTTACTTTGGCATAATTTCTCGAAACAACATCACACGTAAGAAACTCCTGTAGAACGATGATGATTACTCACAGGTTACAAAAGAGAGGAATGTTGTTCTTGTTAGAGAATAATTAATTTACTTTCTATTGCCACAAGGAAAAACTTTATGCTGCTGGCTTCTAATTATCCTGTGATTATCTTCCTGTTTTGGAAGAAAATCTTCATACATGCATCTAATTTACTAAAGTGAAGTAAGACATTCATTAATTTGTGTTATGCTTTTTATTTCCTGTTAATTTCTATTTACCCTATTGAGGTTTCGTTTTCAAAATTCTCTTGACGTTTTTAATTATAAGTAATGTTATACAAATCACTTCATTTATGGCAAGTCAATCATTTAAAATTTAACAGATGAGTTATATAAATGAATTCAGAATTAAATTCATGTAATGATTTTACTTTAATTTATCATCAAAGCCTTACGTTACCTCAATCTATCAACTTCTTGAGATTTCCTAATTCATCAATCAATCCATTTCGTCAATTTTTTATATGGAATTAATGATCACACGATGCCGTTTTCCTTTTCCATTACGTATACTTTATGGATTCCAAAAGAAGTTGCACTTTAATAATCTTTCCTAACTATATATGATCATAAAAAATTGATGATCAAGCAGAGAAATGAAATCTTAGTTTGTTCCAAAAATCTTGCGTGTAATAATAGACAGAATAATTGATCTTTATGTAATGCCTAAAAAAAGGCTTATAATTCAGCATTATTAAGCAATACAAAACATAGAAAATATCTAATAGAGTTTAGAAAGAAACACTTGATAAAAATATACCTTCCTTTTAACCTTCTTCTTGTTCTTGAGTTTTAGCTTTGCTTTAGTGCTTTTGATCTTTTACCACACCCATCTTTTTTCCAACAAATGGTATCAAAGCTTAGGTTTGATTATTTAATATGATCAATCCAAACTTCCCACTACAATGACGAAGGACAACTATTAAAGTTGGTGTATTCAAGTTAAAGCTTGACTAGGTTTCCAGGATGTGTGTAAAATGATTAAAAACTACTTTGAAAAGTGTGAGCAAGGAGTAACATTGATTGGTTTCACTGACAATATCAATTTGAGAACTAGGTTTGCAAATCAAGAATTAAGTGCTATAATTGTCAAAAGATAGTTCATTGTGCTAGGGATTGCTCAAATTCAACCAATAAAGTTAAAAAGAATATAAATCTTGTGCTAAAAGAAAAAAACACCTTATATATTGTTATTTCATGATGAAAGCATGCAAGATAAAAAAATGCATGTTGTATCTAGACAATAAAAACAGCAAGCATGAAGCAATCAAAGGTAATGTGACCATGCCATATTATTCAATGGTTGCCATCAATAAACAAAATGTATGATTTTGATTAAAATGAAATATGAAAGTCATTAATTTATTAGTGATGTCTATATGCATCCCATCTCCTGCTTACGTTTACAGCACAAAATTAAACCTATATGCATCCCATCTCCTGCTTCTTAAAACATCAAAGTGGCAAAAAAAAAAGAGTAAAAGTAAAAGTAAATATAATAATATTAACATTAATGTGCTGCCCAATCATTTAAAGTGTTTGCTTAATTGAGACAAAAGATATATATATATTCTCACTTTTTTTTTTTATCTTTTTGAATAGCCTCTGATCGTTTTAATTTAATTTTTGGGTGTAAAGACAACTTAATGAACATAAGATTTTGAAAGCCATTTTGTGTGATTTTATTTGATGAATTTAGCTTGCGAAAAGAAAACGCAAGAAACTATGTGGTAGGTGCTGAATTTCTTACACTTTTCTTGTAGTCTTAGCTTGAGACAAGAAAAGGTCAATTATTCTTGTTTTTTTCCCTGCTCAAGAATAAGCTTTTTATTCCTTGCGTGCATCTTTAATTTCTTATCAAAGCTTTAACTTGTGATGAAAGTAAAAGATTTATTCAATTTTTACCTATAAATAAGAACCTATGTTCTAAGAGATAAAATACATGCATGCACGTTCCCAATATGACACCATCCCTCTGAATAAACAAACAATTTGGTGGCTCGGAAATTGAAGCAAGACTCCGGTTACTCGCTGGGTCCTCGAGCATTATTCTTCAGGTATATTGAGATGTGAGTTAATGTGTTTAATTATCTTCAATTTCTTTTAATTAATTCTGATAATTTGGACGGGAAATTTGTGAGTTACTCATGTTTTAAACCTAATTATAAACACTAAGTAGATTGTTATGTGATTACTAGCATTTTCTTTGATAGTTGAAGCAGTGTTGAAAATGCTTTTTTAATCGTTCTAATTGAAGGAAATCAAACATGGAAATTCATAATGTGTCCGAAACTGTTCAAAAACTAGATTAGGCCACGTGACATAATTGGCTACCAAAATAATAATTAATTTATTATGAATAAAATAATTTAACCAAATACTTGAATGAAAAATTGAAAATATATATTTTTTCAGAGGTAGTTAAAGGGAAACACTCAATCCATATATGATTTCCAGGTAACTGTACTATGCATTACTTTTCATTTACCACTAATGCATGTGTTTCCCAAAGCTAAATCGTTGAAAAAATATGATAATGTTTTCTATGAGTTTTTTAGTTTTTATTTTACTTCATTTTCTTAATGTCAACATTAATATAGTCATCCATTTTTTTGTACTTTTTACTCACTATTTTAATATTCCACGTAGTGTGTGTGTGTGTACTAATAGGAAATACGCTCATGTTTAGACATAGAAATCATTTAGAATTCCTATTTTGTAAGTACAAAAAATTAATTAATTATTTCCCCTCTTCTTACCCAATATAATAGCCAACAGTCAAAAAATATCTGATATATTCACTATTATAATGAGAATACAGTGAATCCAAACCCTTTTCTGTCCTCGCAACGCTCAAAACATTATTCTAAGATATAAAGGAACACTAAATAAGACCCTTGTTTTTTTATTTTTAAAAAATTATATTTTTCAAACGTGTATGACTTTCTAGTTTTTCTACATTTTTTTCCAGAATAAATAAGAAGATCACAAAGATAAAAAAGATCCGAAAACTATTTTGTCAAGAGTAATTGAAACACGACCGGATTTCTGATTCAGAAAAAGTAGCTCCGATTTAATTTATTATTTGAAAGAAATTTTTAAATGAATTACTTAATTTAAAATCGTTTTTTGTTATATTTTACAAGTGGTGGATATCTTCATTGCGTGAAACTGACATTTTTAAATAGTTTTTTTTTGTATTTAGTTTTTTTAATTAAGCTTTTTTTCATATTATTCTTTAATGAAGTTAATTTAGGATTGTTTGGATAAATGCTGATTTTGTGCGGATTTATTTTGGAAAAAAATCCAAGTCATCAACGATGGATACAATTCGAATATTGATGTTACTCAGTCTCTTTCTGCAAACTATCCTCGCCTTTTTTGGTGATCGGCGGAAGTACGCCACTGGATTCTGGCTTCGTTTTGTTGTTTGGTTAGCATACATGTCAGCAGACTGGGTGGCAACTTTTTCGCTGGGTTTCCTTGCTTGCAGCCAAGCCAACTCTGCAAATCCTAACTTCATTCCTGGATTTTGGGCTCCAATCCTTCTTCTTCATCTCGGTGGCCCTGAAACCATTACGGCCTATTCATTGGCAGACAATGAATTATGGCGAAGGCACCTTCTTGAGCTTGTAATCCAAGCTGGTGTGGCTTCTTATGTCCTGTTCAAGTTATGGAGCAAGAATACAATTATATTTGTAGCAATTCCCATCTTTGTTTCAGGAATTATTAAGTACGGGGAGAGGATTTGGGCTTTCAGGTTTCCAAGATTAGAGGATTTTAGAACGGAAGATATATCATCCAGCAGCAGCAGTGCATATGAGGTCAGAAATGTTCGTGAAGCTCGTCGTTTGTTCAGAGCGTTCCAGATGCTGTCCACAAATATTCTTGTCCTCGATTGTGATCAAACCGAGACCTATAAATTCGTTTCTACGAAACATGCAGAAGAAACCTTCCAGCTGATAGAAATAGAGCTGGGATTCCTGTATGACCGGCTTTATTCTAAGGTGACAGAGATTTCTTGGCTACGCGTCATTCTCCACTCTATCACCTGCTTATCCTCTGTTTCTGCTTTAATCTTCTTCTCAATAATGACAATGAGAAAGAACGTGTATTCAAAACACGATACGATGATATCATACTTGTTGCTTGTTGGAGCTGTCGTGCTTGACTGTCATTCTATCACCGTGCTTCTCTTGTCCGACTGGGCCGTGATTTGGTTTACCAGTAATAAAGCAAAGGGCGCTTTTCGCTATCGAATCAACTGTCTTTCTCCGTTACTATCACTCTGTAGGAAGCGCAAAAGATGGTCAAGATCTATGGGACAGCACATCTTGACAAGTGCTCAATCAAACAAACCAGTGAACGAGCTTCGAAAGCAGTACTTTGCATGGGAATTGAACAGTCATAGCCGGGTGGATGTGATCAGCAACGCTTTAAAAGAATTGATCTTCGAACAAGTCATGGGTAAACGTTCAAGGCACGATCCCCATACCAGTGGTTTCAATGTCCTTGAGCTATTGGCAGAGAGAGGCGTTGAGCCGCTTCGAAGAAAGGGTTGCTTTGAAAAATTGGGATGGAGTGTGGCTGGTGTAGAATTCACTGAAAGCCTCCTCATTTGGCACGTTGCTACTCGGGTTTGTTACATTGCCGATTGTCGGGATGATGGTTTTTCCAAGGAGCGAAATTGCGTAATGAGCAGCAGATCATTATCCAATTACATGCTGTATCTCCTAGTTTATCGTCCAGCTATGCTAGCGACAGAGCTCCCCGGAACAAGGTATGCAGAAACTACCTCTCATTTGGGTCGTCTCCTTTCAAGGAAAACAAAAGAGATAATGAAGGGAAACAGTACCTTAGATGAATTTGATGCGTTATCGGATCAGGAAGTGGATGCATTTTTCAATGAATTGCTTCCGAATCAGCCTGACAAGTTAATAGAAATCAAACGTGAAGGAAAAGAAATGTCAGCCCTGCTAGATGGATGCATGCTTGGTTTGTCATTGCAGTCATTGAAGATAGGGAATGGTTGGTCAAATGAAAAGAAATGGGAGATGATAAGTGAAGTGTGGATTGAAATGCTGATGTATGCTGCAACTCATTGTGAATGGAAGGAGCATGCGGATGCACTTGCCCAAGGTGGGGAGCTACTCACTCATATGTGTCTTCTCATGACACATCTCGGTCTAAGCAAGCAATATTGTCCACCTGAACTAAAAAGCCAAGTAGAAGCTCGGAAAAAAAGGTTTGATGATTTTCTCGAAACTGTCTCTGTGTGTGAGGTATAGAGCTACTCACTATAGTTATTTATTTGGATTGGTACTATTATTTTTGGTGCTTTAATTAGGATGGGACTTGTGATTATATTATGCCTTTTTGGCTCCATGCAATTCCTCTTCATCGTTTTCAAGCCATGTTTTATTAATAACACAGGAGAAAAATACAGGTCGTCATACAATATTTTTTTTTTTATGTTGATTATTAGATAAGTTATCGAGAAAATTTTAGAGATTCAACACTTGAATTAAGTTCATACGATTTTCCATTTTATTGGGAAAATGAAAATAAGAATAATACTACAAAAAGGACTTTTGATAAATTAGGACAAATAGATTCTTGACCAACACTTTTGAGATGTCAGCTTTCATGAATATTTCAAATATTCTGATTTTTTCTCATCTTTACCATATAGTAACGATAATCGCGAAATGAATTCATTGAAAAAAATTCTATTTTATGGAATAGGTCTTCATAGTTTTAACAACTAAAAGTGTGTTTGGCATTGCTTTTGTAGTTGAGGTTGAAAAAAAACAGTTTCAAAAAAAGTGCTTTTACTGCGATTCAAAATAAACAGTGAAGTGTTTGGTTAAAACTGTGGTTGAGTTGGAGGTTGAAAAAAAAAACAGTTTCAAGTGTTTGGTTACCAAGCTTTTCACATTATTTTTAACTTGTGAAATTACTTTAAAGGGCATAGACATACACACACATTTATTTATATATATTTTTAACTTGTGAAAATCAATTTAAAAATAATCACAATTTATTGCAAGGAATAATTCAAGTAAAATGGACACTTTATTTTATTCTCTCATTAAACTATTTGCAATGTCATCACGAACAATATCCATACGTAAATGCGTCTGCAATCTCTGACTATTTTTGCGCGCTACAATATCTAGTAAAAAATCATCTGGGATATAATTGAGATTACGATCATATTCAGTTGAGTTTGAGATTGAAAAAAAAGCAGTTTCATGTGTTTGGTTACCAAGCTTTTCATATTGCTTTCAACTTGTGAAATTACTTGAAAGGTCACACACACACACACACACACACACACACACACACACACACACACATATATATATATATATTTAAAAAATTGTATTAATAATCATAATTTCATAATGTAATGTACAATTTAATTAAAATTGACACTTTTTTTATTCTCTCATCAAACCATTTGTAATTCCATCACGAACTAAATCCATATGTGAAGGCTTCTGTGATCCTTTACTATTTGATCGAGGAACAACATCTGGTAAAATATCATCTGAAACAAAATTAAGATTGCGAGATAAAAATTATATTGTGATATCTTTTAATATATTTATTTATATTTTAATTAAGTTTTTAGATTTTTACATTATTTAATATTAAAAAAAATATAAATAACCCCCCTTCCCCCTCTCACCCTCTCTTTCTTTCCATCCTTCATCTCCCCGCCTTCTGGTCAGCCCCCACTCCCCTCCCCTCCCCGCCTTCTGGTCAGCCCCCCCATCCCCCCTCCTCCTCTCAACTTCTCCTCCCCTCCCTACCTTTTGGTCAGCCCCCCATCCCTCTCCTCTCAACTTCTCCATCTCTAGAACCCGCCCCACCCTCTCTTTCTTTCTAGTCTCCCTCTCCTCTGCTTCTCTTCTCTCCCCTCCCCACCCCTCCCCTTTGCAAGCTTGTTCAATGGGTTTATTTGGTGAAGGTGAGAAGCTTGTTCAATGGGTTTGGTGAAGGTGAAGGGGAGTACAGATGGGTAGATGGTCACGGTTTATTTGGGAATTATTATAGGTAACATTGTTCGGTAACATTGTTGTGAACTTGGGATGTGTTTTTGCAATCACATGTAAAAGCTGGAGAAAAAAATGAATCGCAATCGCAGGAAAAGCTACAATTATCTGCTTCTCGTGAACCGCGGTTTTCGTTGATTTTTTGGTGGGCCCCATGATAAATTTATCTGTGTTTTCTCGTTACCAAACACGTGAAAACTGCTTATTGTTTGAAACTCTAATTGAATTGTGTTACCAAATGGGCACTAAGCCTAACGTCTTAAGACTATATTTGACTATATGGTCGTAATGCTTATAATTTTTTTAAAAAATATATGGTTAATAGTATATTTGAGATTAAATTAAAAAAGTGATTGACTTATTTTAGGGTTAGAGAATTTTATTAGAAATTATTCTTTTAATATAAAATATTAACTTGATTAAAATAGACTATGAGTGCATGAAAAATTGATTTAAAAAAACTTTTAACTGTCATGTTTTTTTTTGTAAATCTACTTATCCTCAATCCTAAATTAAAAAATAACAAGATTCCGATACAAGTTACATCGAAAAAAGTTGGAGTTAAAAAAGTTATGTAGACCCTAATGATTTTAAAGACAAAAAAGGTTTTGAGTTTAAATCACATGTATTGCTTAGACATGAGTCTCAAGCTCGACAAAAAAAAGGTTTCTTTTAAGGATCACTAGAAAAACTCATCCTAGTATTGATCTTATCCAAGATTCAAGGATAAGATATTAGTTATGGTTATGGATTACCACCCTTAACACATCCTACATAAGATAAAATACATTATACAATTTGATGTGATTTAAGAGTTTGGATGGGTATATTTATTCAAGTGAATAAATATGACTTTTTAAATTTTATTATTGCTCTTATACCCAAAATAAAATTTAAAAGATAATTACATATAGATGTCCTAACAGGATTCACCTATTAAGATAAGATGAGTTTTCTGTTATCCATACATCATGAAAATAAATTTTGCAATTAAAAATAGGTTAAAATCTGATAAGGGAGAATCTCATGATTCTCCATGATATACGCTGCAATCTTTTCTGTTACTTTAATCTTGCTAATATATAGTTGTAGGATAATTACGCCATTAATTGTATCCTCATCTTTCCTATTATATAGGACTGTATAGTTGTCTTTATGTTATATATAATGAATAGACTTCTCCTTGGCACCACAAGGAGACATTCAGTCATTCCCACTATTTTGTAAACATCTTTATGGTATCAGAGCCTAGGATTACAAATCTCCATGGCCTACTCATCCTCTCCTTTAGCCCCTCCTTCAGCCCCTATTCTTCCATTAGACATAATGGTGCACATGCTCACCATTAAACTGACTTCCTCCAATTATTTGTTATGGAGAAACTAGTTTATTGCTCTGTTAACTAGTCAAGAACTGTTTGGATATTTAGATGGCACAATCATCATTCCAAGTCTCACGGTTAAAGACTCTAATGGAGTCACTAAATCAAATCCTTCTTACAGTTCCTGGTTGCAAACAGATCAAATGCTGCTTAGTTTACTATATTCTTCTCTTACAGAGGAGTCTATGAGTGAGGTACTAGGACTACAACATTCTAATGAGGCCTGACAAGTTCTTGAAGCCTCATTCTTTAACAGATCAAAGACTCGAGAATTACACTTGTTGCTACCCAAATTTTGACCTACTTATTTTTTATGTTTCGGAAGAAAAAGAAAAAAAATAGAAAAAAGACAAAAATCCAAAAATATCTTGTTGCAGGGGCAAAATTGAATAAATTGAGAATTTAACAGTTAATGCAGGGTCAAATCGCACAAATTGGAAATGAAGGACCAAATTGAAACAAGCACGCAATCTAAGGGTTGTGTTTGGAATTTTGCATATGAAAACTCTATAAAAAGAGTGCATGGCCACAAGAAAGAGGGACCCAAAAAAGAAAAGACACCCATTCAAAAAACCCTAAAAAAAACCCTAACATCTTTTTCTCCCAAAAGGGGCTGCAGCCGTCACGCCCTTCAGGGCTGCTGCAGCCCCACCCTCTCATTTTTCTCACCGACAGACGCCAGCCTCTCCCCATTGCCTCCAGCCCCTCTCCGGCCGGCCACCACCACACCAGTCTTCCACTCACTCTCCTCTGCCTCCCATCAACCACGGTCCCAGCTTCACTCTCCTTTCTTCCCCCGACATTTCCCCATTTTCTCTTTTTCCCTCACTTTCTCCTCCGATCAGCCACCGTCTCCCGATCTCCCCCACGCAGCCCTTCCTCTCCATCTCAGCCTTGCTTTCAGCCCTCAGTGGCAGCCCCAGCCTTTCTTTTTCTTCTCCAAGACACCACTACAGCATCACCCACGACCTCACTCCAGCCTTCATTCAGCCACGACCCCTGTCTCCGGTCAACCACAGCAGCCCACCTACTGGTCTTCCTCCTAATCACAGCAACGGCCACCACACGAAGGAAGCCCCAAACCTTTAGAAGTCGAAGCAGACGGAGATGAGGAAGAGAGCGGATCAGGGAAGAAGAGGATGCCAAAACCAAGAAGAAAATGGCAGATCTGAAGAAAGGAGATAATGAACTTAAATGTCATGGTGTTTCGGGTTTGAACCCAAAAATTGCAGATCTGAAAGGAGGGAAGAGGGAGCCGAAACATTGATTTTGTTGATTTTGTTTGTTTGTGTTTTGTGTTTGTTTGTCTTCGTTTTGCAGGTCACCAGAAGGCCATCTCCGGCGAGGAAAAGAAGAAGAGAGAAGAAGAAGAAGAAGAGGAACAAGAAGAAGAAGAAACAGATCCGAAATCTGAGGGAGCCGAGAACAGATCTGGATAGATTTGAAGTTTGATGCTTGTCTGTTGCTTGTGAGTTTGTTTGTGTTTGCAGGTTGCCTGGAAGTCGCCACCGGTGAGAGGAGAAAGGAAAGCCACCGCTGCTTCCCCCTGTTCTTACTGTTCACCGGCGGCGCGTGGAACTACGCGCCGCCAGTGGTGGTGGCGCGTGGACTGACGCGCCACCAGTGCTCCATTGCTGCTGCCACTGCTCCTGGTGTATGGCACTGTTCCCGAGGGCCATTTTTGTATTTTTCTTTATGTTCATGTGTTTTTATTTGAATTTATTGTATTTTAGTTGTTATTTGTGAAATGTAGTGAAAAGGAAATGAAAAATACAATGTGTGTGTGAGTTGTATTTTATTTTTTTTAAAATGTGATGAAAAAGGAATGAAAAATAGATTGTGTGGGTGTGTGTTTTGTGTTTTATTTATTCAATGTTATGTTGTTTTGTTAAGGAAAAAAGGAATATAAAATGAAATAAAAAATGAGTTTTCTTTGTTAAAATCAAAAGGGTATTGGCTAATATTTCAAAAGTATAAAAATCTTTTTTTGAGAAGTTATTATTCACTGCTAATATTCGGATCAATAAATCTTAAAGGTTTATACCCAAAATATTCGGGGAAATAGTATGCTATTATTCACTGTTCGATGTTTGGATAAATAAATCTTATCCAAAATATTCGGCGGGAATAGTATGCTATTATTTACTTTTCGGTGTTTGGATAAATAAATTCTAAGGGTTTATCCAAAATATTCGGTGGGAATGATAATCATCAATAAAATTCATAAGATTTTTTCTAAGCGGTGATCGATTTCTTTTTTCATCTTAACATTTTTTGTGAATAAATATGACCTATTGAAGCATTTTAAATCACATCGAAATAGACAATGCAGCTTACCTCAGGTAAGGCGTATTAGGGGTGCTAATACCTTCCCTATACGCAACCAGTCCCTTACCCTTGAATCTCTGAGCAGACCAATACAAATCGGGTGTTCCTAGCGACCCTCAACAGCCAGGTGGCGACTCCTCATCAACTCCACATGCGAGAGCCAGGATCCCTCCCGGGACGCCGCGCGGGGACGTGCGACAGAATGGCGACTCCGCTGGGGACGGTATTTTTTCTGAAAAATATTGGACTAAGCTTTGAATATTTTGATGTGATTTATTTGTTTCACTTTGTTTGAATTCTATGTGTGTTTATTTTTAGCAAGTTTTTTTGGCATTTTTAATTTGTGCATATGTATATATGTTCATGCATTGTTAATTTATTTCAATTATATTATTGTGGTTTGCAACTTTAAGTTAGGTGGGGGAGTAGCAGCTTACCTATGACTTGAGTCAAGGTTGAAGTTTGTGTAAACCCCAACTCTTCGCTGAGAGCTTAGATGGTAGTGATTGGTATACGTGCCATCCCATTATCTGCTAAGACCCCATATTGCCTTTACGAGGGTGATCACTGGGACAGCAAGAGACCCTGTTTAGAGCCAAAAGTAGCAAACTCATCATTTGTTGTGTAAAGATTAGAACCAATCATTAGGGTGTATGCTCTTTTCATTCCGTTTTGCATTAAGACAAACTCTTCTCGAGGCATTTTGAATTTAAGAGTTTTGGGTGACACAGTAGCCATCGCTTAGGAAATTTGCATTGTAGGGTTTAAGCAAAAATCCAATTTTTGTTTGTCATACAATTGCTACAGTCATGTGTCACTTCCTCGAAAGACGACTCTGTAAAAAAAAAATTGCATATGCATTTTAACATGCATTCCCATAGTTTTTGTGTATCATACAATTGTTACAAGCATGTGTCACTCCTCGAAAGACGAGTTTGTCAAAAAACAAAAACATGCATGTGCATCTTAACATGCATTCCATAGTTTTTGTTTTTCATGTAATTTTTATGATCACGTGTCACTCCTAGGAGCTCGAGTCCGTAAAAAAAAAAAAAAAAAAAAAAAAAAAAAAAAACATGCTTATACATTTCAACATGCATTCTCACAGTTTTTGTTAGCATGTAGTCGTTACGACCACGTGTCGCTCTTTAAAGGGCAAGTTGGTCAAAAAAAAAAAAAAAAAAATCCAAAAAAACATGCATATACATTTTACCATGCATTCTCATAGTTTTTGTTTATCATGCAATTGTTACGATCACGTGTCCCTCCTAGGAGGTCGAGTCCATAAAAAAAAAAAAAAAACATGCATATACATTTCAACATGCATTCTCACAGTTTTTGTTAGCATGTAGTCGTTACGACCACGTGTCGCTCTTTAAAGGGTAAAAAAAAAAAAAAAAAAAAAAACATGCATGTACATTTCAACATGCATTCCCACAGTTTTGAAATAGGGGTCCCTCAATTTGTTACCCTCCGAAGGGTCAAGAGTCATGGATATTTGACATTGCTGAGAAGAACTGACATCAACACAGAGCCATCATTCGTGTTTCTTTTGCAACTCAAAAATAAAGTTCTCTGCTCTCTAGTGAAATCAAGTGGGACATATGCATGGATATTATTTGCAGAGTGTTAATGCATTCATCAATGGGATTGTGGAAAATTTGGGTTTTCTTTTGAAGGAGTGCGAGTAGTCCATTTTCAGAAAGCAAGCATCAGTCAAAGAAGTTGTCAGCATGTTTAAGTGTCAATTGATTTCTCTCCTAATCATATGGAGTTTTTGCGGCACTGTCAATCAAGGAGTTTTATGCCGCAAAGATAAAGCATCCTGAGTGTGGAAACATAATATGAGATTGTTGAATTTGTTCCGATGTCTGAGAAGTCAAAGTATGTGCACTGCAGGATTACATTGCTCGAAGAAGCGAATTTGCCGCAAAAAGAGTCTTTTTGTCGTATGATGAAATTTTTTTATGATTTGCACACTTTGGTGTTTTGACAAGAGTGCTTCCAGGCTTGTTTTACTTTTTATGTCCAATGAGTAGCGCAGTGAGAAAAACTGTCTTCTTTTTGCGACATAATCCAGATGAGAGATGAATAGTTGCAAGAATTTCAGTAATCAAGTGTGGAAGTTAATCAGCGAAAGACAAGTCAAATTTTGTGGAGGATGTTATCGTCGGCAGTATCAGCAATAAATCATCGCGAGCATAAGCGAGATCAATGAGCAGCGACAACGCAGGAATGATTGTTTGAAAAGTCTGAGAAAAATGTCGCACTGTCAATAATTGTCTTATGGCATCTCATCGTCTATCACTTTGTTTTGGGGTTAAATCATCAGTTCATTAATTCATGTGTTTTCCTTGTCTTTTTGTTGTTTTAAAATCAAGAGATGTTTGCATCCTTATTTTTGACAAAATATTTTGATTAAACTCCAACATACAAAATTCAAAGTTTATCATTTTTGAAAATTAAAAGTATTTTGATTGCATAATTGACCCAACTTTTGTTTAAAAGACATGATGACCAATACCAGATGACTGAACAATTTTTGAGCCCATACACCGAGTTTTTGGACCACATCATAGAACTAAGCTTTATTGGTATGCATATCGACATGTAATGGATTCGGTAGTTATGGACCCGCTAATCATGACTCTTGCACGTCCAAATCATTACATTGGACGAGGTCAAAATTTATCAGCTAAAACTAAATTTGCTTGAAATGATAAAAGGCCATCTTTGTTTATTTCCTTCACTATTCTTGAAATATGTATCCCTTGTTAACCCCAATTTGAGCCTGATATTATATTTCTTTGAAAACACCCGACATGGATCACACCCTCACACTGGGGGCAAATACACCGGGGGCAAATAAGAGATTTGTAGTTTGAGGATACAGTGACAACATAAGAATCAACAGAAGGGGGGTGTTCAAGAATGAAAGCCCAACATGGGAGAACAATCAAATTGAGATAAGAGATGACAAAAACCAAGAGTCGATGCTAAGGACAAGTTCAAAAAAAATTGAAAAAAAAAGAAAAACGAAAAAAAAAAAAAAAGAAGAGAATATTGAACTATACTATGTCCGTTGGTATCTGTGGTCAAACCTCACATGGGAAGAAATGTTATTAAGATTATCAAGTCTTCAAGATAATTGATCCATCAAATGAAGATCTTGCAGAATTGTTTTGTTAGACTATATTGAGTGCAACAAGAGATGAAATAACATTTGATGACAAATGATGATTCGGGTTTTAGTATTTCCCTTTTAAGTTTGAAATTGTCAATGAGAGGAATGACATGGTTGTAGAGATTCTTAGTGCATTGGTTGATTGAAAAAAATCACGTTAAGATAATTAACGTATTTTGATGTGGTCTCTTCTACAAAGACAACAAGAGAAAAATGAGTTAACGACTAGATGATGGTGATCCTAGATCTTTGAAACCCTTAAACACCTTTTGAGCCTATGAATATCCATTTCTTTTATAGCCATGAACCATAGCCTCATTACATGCTTGTAAAAGTCCTTCTTGATCAAGCAAGCAATTTTAACTGATAAGTGGCGCTCTCAAATTTGCTAGAGTTTTTCCATAAGGGTTATAATTTCATGAAAAAGTTGCAAGTTGTTATGCATATTGATAAGGTAAGTACTGAAAAATGAGACAAATTTTTCAACTGAACCTCAAGTTTTTAAGAAAGCTCTAATTGTTTGAAAACCACAATTTATCACTTCATCATGTACTGAAACATACCCATAAAAGACGATTTCAATCTCATAATGGGTCAATTACTGTTTGCAAAAAAATACAAGACATTACAGATTTGCATGCATTGAATATTATGTATTGGATATTTGACCAAATGAATTTGATTTTCAACAAATGACATCTCTTTGATTTTGTTACAAGGATTAGACTTTGGATGCACATGATTTTTTAAATTGGTGATGTAATTTCAAAACAAAAAGATTTACAAACAAAGAAGACAGTGACTGGGTTTTGCAGAATCCTGGATATTGACAGTTTTTGATTGGAAAGCTCAGCAGTCAGAGGCCAGAATATGGGTTTTGATAGGAATCCAAATAATTTCACATCAGCTTGAGGGCAAAGAAGCACAGGCAAATAATGATTTAGTGAAATTCATCAATGAGCACCAACAGATTCAACTTAAGACAAAATTGCTTAGCAGAGAATGATGGCTTAAGAAGCTCCAACAGCGGTTGAGACTAACACGCATTTGAAGGGCACCTTCAGATTTCTGAAATATTGGCTTACTCGCAGATTTGTTTGTCTCCAAAGATATTGTCACATGAGTGCATTTTGATAAATGTTGAAGAGTATGCACGCCATAAAGGTCGATTGTGAGATAATTGTTGTGAAGCCAGTCGACTCAGGGTTCAGTTCACCGCATGAATATGGGAGACAGAAAGAACTTCGTTAATGATAACATCATAATTCTTTGCATAGATTCTTTGCATAGACTAAGAAGAATTTGCTTAGAAGAAATCGAGTCTACAACAAAGAGTTTCAGATTGCATGGCCGAACAGTTGCATCGGTTCAAGGTGCAATTCATCGCATGAATGTGGGTGATGATAGCATTACATCTCTTCTCATGAGCTGAGAGAAATTTATTGATGATAACACGGAGCATGCACCAATGAGTTTTGGATGATTTGACAATTCCATGAAGAAATATGTTTCAATTGATGAAAAACTCCATGACGGATCGGCAATCCAAGATGAGAACAACAGTAGCAAGCCTTGCAATGATTGCTAGCAAAACATACGCAAACCAAAGAGCTGTTATTGAGAGAATCCAAGAAGATAGATGGCTTGTTACACTCTTTCACGATGAATCAAGCAACACCACACTTGGGGGCAATGTTAAACTTGATAAGCAATGAGAGCAGAGATCATCACAGATAACCCAGAATAAGCAATGCGCTTAAGATTGGGTGAATGAATGACAACATGACTTTGGAGACTAGGCAAAGGCATCCTACGACAATGAAGCATCAAAGAAAGGGGACCTATATTTCTCAGATAAGTATACATGCATCATCATGCATTGCATCCCCATATTCATCATTTTTCAATCGGGTAGGTCACCCGTTATAATGAGACCTTCACCTCCATATTTCATCTGGGTAGGTCACCCGTAACAATGAGACCCTCATCCTCAAGTCAATCCGGGTAGGTCACCCAGAAAAATGAGACCCTTCCATCTTCCATCCGGGTAGGTCACCCAGAAAAATGAGACCCTCTTCACCATCTTCCATCCGGGTAGGTCACCCGTAAAAATGAGACCCCCTTCAACTTCATCTTTAACTTGGGTAGGTCACCCAGAACAATGAGACCCTTTCTAACTTCTAACTTGGGTAGGTCACCCAGAACAATGAGACCCTTCTAACATGGGTAGGTCACCCAGAACAATGAGACCCCTTCTAACTTCTAACTTGGGTAGGTCACCCAGAACAATGAGACCCTTCTAACATGGGTAGGTCACCCAGAACAATGAGACCCCTTCTAACTACTAACCCGGGTAGGTCACCCAGAACAATGAGACCCTTTCTAACTTCTAACTTGGGTAGGTCACCCAGAACAATGAGACCCCTTCTAACTACTAACCCGGGTAGGTCACCCAGAACAATGAGACCCTTTCTAACTTCTAACTTGGGTAGGTCACCCAGAACAATGAGACCCTTCTAACATGGGTAGGTCACCCAGAACAATGAGACCCCTTCTAACTACTAACCCGGGTAGGTCACCCAGAAAAATGAGACCCTTCTAACTGCTAACCCGGGTAGGTCACCCAGAAAAATGAGACCCTCCTAACACGTCTAACCCGGGTAGGTCACCCGTCACCATTGAGACCGTCTTCACCATTTTTTTTCTTTACAACGCTTACTATTTAAAGTCTTTTACAAGACTTTAGTCGTAAGCATTGTAAAGAGGGGGCATCTGTTGCTACCCAAATTTTGACCTACTTATTTTTTATGTTTCGGAAGAAAAAGAAAAAAAATAGAAAAAAGACAAAAATCCAAAAATATCTTGTTGCAGGGGCAAAATTGAATAAATTGAGAATTTAACAGTTAATGCAGGGTCAAATCGCACAAATTGGAAATGAAGGACCAAATTGAAACAAGCACGCAATCTAAGGGTTGTGTTTGGAATTTTGCATATGAAAACTCTATAAAAAGAGTGCATGGCCACAAGAAAGAGGGACCCAAAAAAGAAAAGACACCCATTCAAAAAACCCTAAAAAAAACCCTAACATCTTTTTCTCCCAAAAGGGGCTGCAGCCGTCACGCCCTTCAGGGCTGCTGCAGCCCCACCCTCTCATTTTTCTCACCGACAGACGCCAGCCTCTCCCCATTGCCTCCAGCCCCTCTCCGGCCGGCCACCACCACACCAGTCTTCCACTCACTCTCCTCTGCCTCCCATCAACCACGGTCCCAGCTTCACTCTCCTTTCTTCCCCCGACATTTCCCCATTTTCTCTTTTTCCCTCACTTTCTCCTCCGATCAGCCACCGTCTCCCGATCTCCCCCACGCAGCCCTTCCTCTCCATCTCAGCCTTGCTTTCAGCCCTCAGTGGCAGCCCCAGCCTTTCTTTTTCTTCTCCAAGACACCACTACAGCATCACCCACGACCTCACTCCAGCCTTCATTCAGCCACGACCCCTGTCTCCGGTCAACCACAGCAGCCCACCTACTGGTCTTCCTCCTAATCACAGCAACGGCCACCACACGAAGGAAGCCCCAAACCTTTAGAAGTCGAAGCAGACGGAGATGAGGAAGAGAGCGGATCAGGGAAGAAGAGGATGCCAAAACCAAGAAGAAAATGGCAGATCTGAAGAAAGGAGATAATGAACTTAAATGTCATGGTGTTTCGGGTTTGAACCCAAAAATTGCAGATCTGAAAGGAGGGAAGAGGGAGCCGAAACATTGATTTTGTTGATTTTGTTTGTTTGTGTTTTGTGTTTGTTTGTCTTCGTTTTGCAGGTCACCAGAAGGCCATCTCCGGCGAGGAAAAGAAGAAGAGAGAAGAAGAAGAAGAAGAGGAACAAGAAGAAGAAGAAACAGATCCGAAATCTGAGGGAGCCGAGAACAGATCTGGATAGATTTGAAGTTTGATGCTTGTCTGTTGCTTGTGAGTTTGTTTGTGTTTGCAGGTTGCCTGGAAGTCGCCACCGGTGAGAGGAGAAAGGAAAGCCACCGCTGCTTCCCCCTGTTCTTACTGTTCACCGGCGGCGCGTGGAACTACGCGCCGCCAGTGGTGGTGGCGCGTGGACTGACGCGCCACCAGTGCTCCATTGCTGCTGCCACTGCTCCTGGTGTATGGCACTGTTCCCGAGGGCCATTTTTGTATTTTTCTTTATGTTCATGTGTTTTTATTTGAATTTATTGTATTTTAGTTGTTATTTGTGAAATGTAGTGAAAAGGAAATGAAAAATACAATGTGTGTGTGAGTTGTATTTTATTTTTTTTAAAATGTGATGAAAAAGGAATGAAAAATAGATTGTGTGGGTGTGTGTTTTGTGTTTTATTTATTCAATGTTATGTTGTTTTGTTAAGGAAAAAAGGAATATAAAATGAAATAAAAAATGAGTTTTCTTTGTTAAAATCAAAAGGGTATTGGCTAATATTTCAAAAGTATAAAAATCTTTTTTTGAGAAGTTATTATTCACTGCTAATATTCGGATCAATAAATCTTAAAGGTTTATACCCAAAATATTCGGGGAAATAGTATGCTATTATTCACTGTTCGATGTTTGGATAAATAAATCTTATCCAAAATATTCGGCGGGAATAGTATGCTATTATTTACTTTTCGGTGTTTGGATAAATAAATTCTAAGGGTTTATCCAAAATATTCGGTGGGAATGATAATCATCAATAAAATTCATAAGATTTTTTCTAAGCGGTGATCGATTTCTTTTTTCATCTTAACATTTTTTGTGAATAAATATGACCTATTGAAGCATTTTAAATCACATCGAAATAGACAATGCAGCTTACCTCAGGTAAGGCGTATTAGGGGTGCTAATACCTTCCCTATACGCAACCAGTCCCTTACCCTTGAATCTCTGAGCAGACCAATACAAATCGGGTGTTCCTAGCGACCCTCAACAGCCAGGTGGCGACTCCTCATCAACTCCACATGCGAGAGCCAGGATCCCTCCCGGGACGCCGCGCGGGGACGTGCGACAACACTCAAGGATGAACTCTAGGTGATGCAACGCGGTCTCGATCCATTGCTGAGTTTTCTCGACTTTTTAAAGGTCTCCGTGACCAGTTGGTTGCTATTGGTTGTCCAATTGATGACACAGACAAAGTCCATTGGTATTTACGAGCATTGGGAACAAACTACAAAATTTTCTCTACCACCATGATGTCACAACTTCCATTATCGTCATTCTCATATATTGTTCTAAAAGCCTTAAGTCATGAGATTTTTGCAAAGTCTATCAACCAACTGCTTTCCAATTCTGCTTATTATGCACATCAGACTTCCAAAATGACAAGAGCCAAGAAATGGAAATCTCGGCCTTCAACGTCCTCTACATCCATTGACAACAAGAAATCATCCTCCACCTCTTTTGTTTACTGCCAGTTGTGTGACAAAGAGGGATATCTAGCCAAACATTGCTGGAGCTTCTTGAAATTAAATAAGAAACAATCTGCTGAAGTATTTTCTGCATGCTCCATTCAGGAACTAAATTACCCCGAGTGGTTCCCAGACTCTAGTGCAACCTCTCATGTGACAAATAATCCTAACAACTTGGATGATCCTGCTACCTACTCTGGTAATGAAAGGGTGGTGGTTGGTAATGGTCAGTCTTTGCCTATTTCTCACATTGGTTCTATTTCCACAGTTGCTCCTCACAGTTCCATTCCTTTGTCTATTGTGTTGGTCATTCTCGGCATTAAGAAAAATCTTATTTCTATCAGTCAGCTTACCAAACAACTTAATTGTCATGTAATCTTTGATTCTCTTTATATTATCATATAGGATCACGCCATAGGAACAGTGTTGGGGGTCGGTCAATATGAGAATGGTCTCCATAACCTCGATCGGCATCATCATGCTTTTATTTCAATTTTGTTTGCCCATAAACCGCGTGCTTCTGCTCAGTTGTGGTAAGCATGCCTTGGTCATCCCAATTATTGTATTATTTCTTCTATTTCCAGTTTAGGGTCTATTCATGGCTTTCTCAATGAAGAAGTATACATGGAACAACCATTGGGTTACATTGATCCCCTATTTCCTCAACATGTTTGTCACTTAAAACGTGCTATGTATGGCTTGAAACAAGCTCCATGCGCTTGATTTCATCGCTTCGGCTCTTTCTTACATACACTTGGTTTTCACTCCAGTCTAGATGATTCTTTATTATTTGTTTATCATTCTAAACTTGGGACTGTTTACTTACTTTTGTATGTTGATGACATGGTGCTCACTAGCAGTAGTCCTTCATTGATTCACATCTTCATTACTCAGCTTTCCAAGGAATTTTCCATGAAAGATTTGGGTGATCTTCATTATTTTCTTGGGGTGGAAGTTCAATCTAATAAAAAGGGTTTGTTTCTTAGTCAAACCAAGTATGCTCTAGATCTCTTACAACGAGCTTCAATGACTGATGCTAAACCAATTTCCACACCCTTTGTTGTTGGTCAGCATCTATCCGTCGAAGGCCAATTGTTATCTGATCCAACTCTGTTCCACTCTCTAGCAAGTGCTCTTCACTACTTAACCATAACCAAGCCAAATTTATCATTTTCTGTCAATTCTATTTGTCAATTTATGCATGCTCCAACCGAAGACCATTTTCGTGCTCTCAAGCGTATTTTACATTATGTTAAGGGCCTAGTTCATCATGGACTTTAATTGCATAAAGTATCAACTCATCATCTTATTGTCTATTCCGATGCGGACTGAGCTGGTTGTCCTGATACGCATCGCTCAACTACCGGCTATGCTATTTTCCTTGGAGCTAATTTAATCTATTAGTACTCTAAGAAACAAAACATTGTCTCACGTTCAAGTGCAGAAACCGAATATCACTCCTTAGTTGTTGCTACTACTGATTTTGTATGGCTTATTCAACTACTTCGAGATCTTTGGGTTCCACTTCCAGCTCCACCCCGCATTCTTTGTGATAATCAAAGTGCAATCTTTATGGATGTTAATCTTGTTACTCGTCCTCGGTCTAAACACATTGTCATTGACTATCACTTTGTCCGAGAACTTATTGCTAATGGCTCTTTGAAAATAGACTTTGTTCCTTCCGATTTGCAGCTTGCTGATTCACTTACAAAAGGAGTCACCAAGCCTCAGTTTCTCCTCTTTCGAAGCAAGCTTAGCGTTCTCCCTTCTCCCACGCTCACCTTGCAGGGGGTGATGAGGGAGAATCTCATGATTCTCCATGATATACGTTGCAATCTCTTCTATTACTGTAATCTTGCTAATGTATAGCTGTAGGATAATTACGCCATTAATTGTATCCTCATCTTTCCTATTATATAGGATTGTATAGTTGTCTTTACGTTATATATAATGAATAGACTTCTCCTTAGCACCGCAAGGAGACATTCAGCCATTCCCACTATTTTGTAAACATCTTTAAAATTTAAAGTAATTCTAGTAATTTTTGTATATTTAAATATTAGACTATTTGAAGTTTTAATATTTAAATCAGAATTTATATTATCAAAAATTAAGTTTATGAATTATTTAAATATTTTTAAATTCTCAATAATTTAATAAATTAGTTATTAAATATTGAAGTGCATGCAAACACTGATTTTTTTGGATGTTTGTATGAATACATTAAATAATATGTTTTTTTGAATTTATTTTAAAACGCAATGCCACACAATGTCTTAATCTCTTTGAAAATATCATATTTACATCTCCACTATAAGATAATTATTGCATGAATTTGAAAGGGAGAAAAAAACACACTTATCTTATTGTGTTGTTCATGTAGTAGGTAAAGCAAACAAATTTTTAGATGTTAAAATTAATACTTTTAAAATATTAACTATCCATATTATATTTATTGTAGGATTATACTAGTATTTTTATAGAAAGAAATAGCATCATTTCATACCAGTATATATGTATAATTTAAACGCATATTTTTTTAGACCACTATTAGGCTAAAACCTCTTAAACACTAAAATTGTTTTTTATCTATTTATTTAATATATAGACTATTTTATAAACACTAAAGAAAAGTGCAGGTTTGCTTATTCTGAATTCATGTTCCTCGGGCATTTGGTGAGCTTCGGGCAAGATCGGATAGATCCGAAGAGCATGAATTGTAACTTCAGAAATATTTTATAGAATGTATGAGACTAGCTTCTTCTTCTTTTCTCTCTCTCTTATAATTGGTGTTGTTTTGTATGTGGGATAAAAATCTCTAGTTTCTATAATAGGAAGTCACATGTTGTTTGCTTATTCTTTGCTTGTCCATCTATTTCTTCTTCCTAATCCACTACTACAAATTGCTAATCTTCAACTCATACATATTTTTTACACATAATTTTTTTGTTACATGCTTCAATCCTTATTTTATTGTGTGTGTGCGTGCATGAGTTGATACTAATTAGTCTATGGCATCTCTATAAATTGTTATTGATTGACATAATTAAGAAAATTTTGAGTTTTGGTTTAAATAAATGTTCACAAAATGTTAAAATAGTGGTATTTGGTCTATAGCATCTCCTACTTCTTCTTTATTATTACTGAGACCTTTATGTGTGCGTGTGTGTAAAAGATTAATGTAAAATCCAATTTATATTATTTAGGTTTTCATAAAACCTAACTGCATAGTATCTTACCTTGTCCCATTCGTCTCTTGATCTAAAAAGTGTTTTTAAAGACTCTTTTTTCATTAGCCTCATCCAAATCTTGTGGGAAAGGATTTTTTGACCCAACCCAGAGCTAGCTCTCATTCCCTCAAATACAGACGAGGCCTTCCTGGTTTTACCAAATAAAAAATCGGGCCGATAGACTACAAGAGTCTTCTTCAATCGATCTTTCCTTTGAAGTAGAATTTGTCTTTAGCTTACAAGTAAGGAAAGTAATTGATGCTCTTGTCAGAACGAATATTTGCGAGTGATGATGAGACTTGAGTTAGAAAACCTGAAAAACTAACCTTCAAATAAAGGATACGTGAATGTTTATCACAGAAATATTTCTAGGAATGAATATCTAGAACGACGTGTGTGAATGTTATAAATTGTAAGAGCATAGTAAATTACCATTTCTCTTTTGAAATAACCTTTGGTTGCCTGATTGGAAAATAGCAAAAAAAAAAGAGAATTATAGACATTTTTTAACCTCTCTTTACAGTTTTTTCATTTGTAAGTTTGAACTCATTTTGTTTTTATCCATGTCAGAAGCTTTTCATAAGGTTTTATGATGTTTTTGTTTTATGATAATCAAGGGGATATATTGATATAAAGTCCAGCAAGAGATCGTTGCCAAAAGAAGAAAGGTACAAAAGTCTAGCAATCAAAAGAGAAAAACAGAAAATTAAAGCCAGGGAACCAAGTCCTCAAGGTTTAGCTTGTGAATGGAGAAATTAATTTATTCTATATATTCACCTTTAATGTATACATTAAACCTTTCATAAAGCTGTATATAGCTTGTGATGAGAGTAAGTTAAACCTTTCATAAAGCTGTTTATAGCTTGTGATGAGAGTAAGTTATTTATTCTATTCCTTCTAAGCAGTATAAAAACGTTTAACATTTTGGTTACTGACAGGTAATTTCATTTCAAACAATCTCCATATATAAATCACTATATCTATATATAAAACATAAATTTGTCGCACCACGATTGGGAAGGCAGCTAAAGCTGGTTACACAGCAGCGTAGTCAGCAGACATTTTGTACTTCAACAAACGTTGGGGCTTCAAGTTCTGTGTATTTTATCTGAGGTGGATATAAAGGTGATGCTGTTTTATATTGTTTTGTAGCCCTAATGTTGGATTTTATATGTATAATGAATCAGTTTGCACCTCAGCTATTTTATATTGCTTTGTAGACGTAAGGTCTTTGACCTTGCGGTGGTGGCAATGAAAAAGTATTAGAAAACTTTGAATTTAGATTTCATAGATATGAGATCCTAAAGATGTTGATTACAAATTGATGGTAGGAGTAATAAAGGTAAATGGGACGACAATAAAATGATCATGGAAAGTAATTAATGGAAATTAGCGTTGTTGTAAAATTCATACCATTCTCACGAGTCAATTCAAAGTCTAAACCAGTTGAAGTTCACTAAACAGCCCCCTGCAAAATTCATCCATCCGGTGAAATCTTGATAATCGACCGAGTCATGAACCAAGAACCCATATGACTCGACAAAACTAGGATGAGTCCCGCATCCTTTTTTCTTTTCTTTTTTTTTCTCACGTATAAATGGTGTTTTTTCTTATAAATGGTGTTATCTGGGATAAAAACTTCTAGTTTCTACGCAGCCACATGCTGTTTGCTTATTCTTTCAGCCTTCTCTTCTCTGCTTCACTCAATTGGCTTCTTCCTAATCCACTACTACCGAGTGCTAACCTTCAACTCAAACTTAGATTACATTCAATTTCACAGAGGGTTAACATCTTCTTCTCCACATGTTTCAACATGCACATTTTTTACACATAGAATTTTAATTGTTTTTGGTTAAATGCTTACATCCTTATTTTATTTTATATATGTGTGTGAGGTGATACTATTTGGTCTATGGCAACAACATTTAGTTTTTTTTTTTGTTGCACTTTAGGATGTAGAAATAGTGGTATTTGGTCCTTATTTTATTAATGAGACCTATATATACATATATATAAGACTGTAAAATCCAATTTTATATTTATTAGGATATGGAAAAATTTAATTGCATGGTATCTTACCTTAGTCCCATTCATCTCTTGATCTCAAAAGTGTTTTTAAAGACTTTTATTTATTTATTTCATTAACCTCAGCCAAATCCCCTACTAGTTTTGATGTTGCATGAGCATTCACTTAGTTCGCCTGTGAATCACAATCAAAAAGTGTTGGTGAGGAAAAAAAACTAAAAGGTTATAAATGTATATAAAAAATTATAACGACAACTATCGTTATAAGAAGGTCATTTGTATGTTGTTTTTAATTTTCTCAAGTTCATTTTACTCAAATTGTTTGGAACTATGCCAGGGACGCGTCGTCGAAGATGGGTTTGGAGAATTGGCCTCAAGGTGTTGAAGAACTATGGAATGAATGGCAGATTCGCTCATTAATGTTACTTAGTCTCCTTCTTCAAATCATCCTCACCATTTTAGGAGAGCAACGGAAGTATACTGTTGGGATCGGGGATTTTCTTTGGCTAGCATACTTGTCCGCAGATTCGGTGGCAATCTTTTCATTGGGTATCCTTGCTCGCAGCGCAGCCAACTCCACAAATCTGAACTTGATTCCAGTGTTTTGGGCACCAATCCTTCTTGTTCACCTTGGTGGCCCTGCAACTATTACTTCTTATTCAATGGATCAAGTCGACAAATTATTGATAAATCACCTTCTTCAGCTAGTAACCCGAGTTGGGGTGGTTGGTTATGTCTTGTTCAGGTTGAGAGAAAATGCATTCGTGCTGGTAGCCATTCCCATCTTTATCTCAGGATTGATCAAGTATGGTGAAAGGGTTTGGGTTCTTAAAAGAAACAAGGCATCCAATAATCTTACAATGCAGCCTTCTGCAAAACAATCTTGCTTAACGCCTGAAGATCTGATGTCCTACTGCAGTTCAGATGAGGCCAGTTATCTTCTTGGTGCTCATATTTTGTTCAGAACGTCCAAGATGCTGTTCCAAAATCTTGATCTCGTCAATTTCGATCAAAGAATCACCTATTTTTTGGTTTATGACAAGGAAGCCGAGGAAGCCTTCCTGTTGACAGAAATTGGGCTGGGATTGAAGTATGATCGCCTTTTTTCTAAGGTGGTAACGCTTTCCTGGTATCGGAACATTCTCCGCTCAGTCACTTTCTTATCCTCTATTTTTGCATTGTTTTCCTTCTCAGTAATGATAAAGAGCAAGAGTGCCTATTCGAAAAACGATAGAATTATATCTGAAAGTGTTTAGAAAAAGAAGAATGAAAACAGGGGAAAACGGAAATGAAGAATGCCAGAAATTAATTTGCACAGTAGCTGTTTTTACTGTTCACAAATCTTGAATGAATTGCTGTAATTGAATTGATTAAAACTGAATAGAAACATTACAATTTATAGAAGAGAAAGACATCCACGACAGCCATGATATGGACTCCATTATCATGTAACACGCTGCCACAAAGACACGATTGAAGAGCCACTACGCAGACCACTACGCATGAAGTGAGCACAAGAGCTGCACTGTCATTTTACACGTGATCAACAATTCCTAAAGACTCGGACAACCTTGACTGAATTGAAGTGCAGCTGAATTAAAACAACAATGACTAAAATAACAATTAATCAAACAATGCAGGACTAAAATAAATAACTAACACTCCTCCTTATTTTAGGAGCTGCAAATACCGAGTTTCTCCCTTAGAAATTCGAACTGGTTGGCTGGCAATGGTTTTGTGAAAATGTCAGCAAGTTGCTCTTCAGACTTGCAGTAAATGAGTTTGATTTCACCTTCCTTCTACACTTCCCTCAAAAAGAAATATTTGATCTTGAAATGCTTTGTTCTCCCATGAAAAACTGGATTCCACGAGATTGCAATTGCTGCTTGATTATCCACAAACAATTCGGTTTGTTCCAGTTGATTCCAGTATAAGTCACGGCATAATTTTCTCAGCCATACCGCTTGGTTTGCTGCAGTTGTGGCAGCAACAAATTCGGCCTCAGCAGTTGATTGTGCCACAGTTTCTTGCTTCTTCGAGCTCCATGAAAATACTCTTGATCCCAAGCTGAAACAGTAGCCAGAGGTGCTCTTCATGTCATCCACAGAACCTCCCCAATCACTGTCAGAAAATCCCAGCAGTTTGGAATTTTGACACTTTGTAAATTTTATCCCAAAGGCAACAGTCCCTTTGATATATCTAATGACTCTCTTTGCTGTTTTAAGATGATTCTCGCTAGCGCAATGCATAAAACGAGAAAGGATGCTGACAGCAAATAGAATATCTGGTCTAGTTGCCGTTAAATACATTAGACAACCAACCATACTTCTGAAATAATTTTCATCCACCTTGTCTGCACCATCATCTTTGCTTAAGCTCTCCTTCGAATTCATTGGAGTAGCCATAGCCTTGCAATCTTCCATGTGGAATTTCTTGAGAATTTCCTTGGCATATTTTCTTTGGCAAATGAAGACTTCATGCTCTTCTTGCTTAATTTCCATCCCAAGAAAATATGACATTAACCCAAGGTCTGTCATTTCGAAAATCTCCATCATCTCCCCTTTGAATCCATCAATTTGCTTAATGTTGCTTCCTGTAATTAGAAGATCATCAACATAAAGAGAGACAATAAGCAAATCATTTTCCTTATGCTTCACATAAAGAGTAGCTTCGGACAGGCTCTTCATAAATCCCAGCCGTGATAGGTGCTCATCAATCTTGCTATACCATGCTCTAGGTGCTTGTTTCAAGCCATATAGAGCCTTCTTCAGCTAATAAACCTTCTCTTCTTGTCCTTGTGCAGCAAATCCTTCAGGTTGATCCACATAAATCTCCTCCTGCAAGCTGCCATTGAGAAAGGCGGATTTTACATCCAATTGAAAAACCTTCCATCCATTTTGGGCTGCCAATGCTAACACAAGTCTGATGGTGTCAAGTCTGGCTACCGGTGCAAATGTATCGGATTAATCAACTCCAAAAATTTGCGCATAGCCCTTCACGACAAGTCTTGCCTTGTACTTGTTGATGGTTCCATCCGCGTTCAGTTTTGTCCTGAACACCCATTTTACGCCAATCACTTTCCTGTTTTTCGGCCTTTCAACCAGCACCCAAGTCTTGTTCTTCTCTATCATTGACATCTCCTCCTCCATTGCCTTCAGCCACATTTCATTTTTGACAGCTTCAAAATAATCAGCAGGCTCACATACAGCTACATTACATCTTTGATAGATGTCTTGAAGCAGCCTTGTTCCACGAATTGGTTCCTCATCTTCCAAGTCTGTTTCTTCTTCTGCTGCTGCTGCTGGTTGAAAATCAGACATGGATATGAGTTTGCTGTTGCTGGTTTCACTTGTTGGCTCCCAATTCCACTTTTGCTCCTCATGGAAAATCACATCTCGGCTCACAACTATCTTCCTTGTCTTTGGTTGATAGACTTTGTACGCCTTTGAGGATGAGCAATACCCGATGAAGATGCCAGGTTCTGATTTTTTGTCTAGCTTATCTCACTTGACCTGTGGAATGTGAGAAAAACATACACAACCAAACACTCTTAGAAAATTGAGTGAAGGTTTGTAGCCATACCAAGCCTCAAATGGCGTCATGTTTTTGACAGCTTTTGTGGACATCCTGTTCTGCAAATACACAGCCGTGCTTGCTGCTTCGGCCCAGAAATTTTTGGGCAAGTCCTTCTCATGTAACATGCTTCTTGCCATCTCCATAATGCTGCGATTTCTCCTCTCACTCACTCCATTTTGCTGAGGAGTGTAAGGAGCAGTAAGTTGGTGTTCAATACCAGCTTCTTCGCAAAATGTATTGAATGCCGAAGATGTGTATTCAGTTCCATTGTCAGTCCTCACGGTCTGAATTTTGC
The DNA here is from genome assembly GCA_027405865.1 of Salix purpurea. Taxonomy (NCBI): domain Eukaryota; kingdom Viridiplantae; phylum Streptophyta; class Magnoliopsida; order Malpighiales; family Salicaceae; genus Salix; species Salix purpurea. The sequence goes on along the minus strand of JAOWLH010000021.1, from coordinate 649,078 downwards.
AGCCACTTTGGTTTTCCACAAGCCTCTTGAAATTCCAGAACACTCCAGCCACTTCTGACTTGAATTTCAAGAAAAAAATCTAGCACATTCGCGAAAAATCGTCAATGAAAATGACGTAATATCTGCTACCTGCGAATGATTCAGTTCTGTGAGGGCCTGCCACATCTGAGTGAATGAGCTGCAGCTTGCGAGTGGCTTTCCATGATGAAGGTGGAAAAGCCCTTCGTCTTTGTTTCCCGAATTGGCAAGCATCGCAATTTTGAAAATTGTCATCAAATGTTGGAAGTCCAACCGTGAGCTCCTTCATGGCTTGCATACGTTGCAAGTGACAGTGGCCAAGCCTCTTATGCCACAATTCCGTGTGGCTAGCTGCAGTTGTAAATGCTAAAAGCTCTTCTTTTATTGGATTAAAAGAGAAGCTTTTCCCCTTCATTTTGACTTTGAGAATCTCCTCTCTATTAGCATCAAACACTTGACAGCAACCATCTTCAAAGACCACTTTAAGACCCCTTTCAATTAGCTGACCAACACTTAGCAAATTTTGGTTAATTTCTGGAACATAAAGAACATCAGAAACTAACTTGACGCCACTGCTGCTAGTGATGGTGATGGTTCCTTTCCCTTCGACATAAATATAATCACCATTACCAATTTTAACTTTGGTAATTTCAGTCGGCATCAAGCTTTTGAAAAGCTTTTTGTCATTGGTCATGTGATTTGTACAACCTGAATCAATTAACCAACTTTCAGTAGAGGTTTCACTTACAAAACAGGTTGCTACAAAGAGTTGATCTCCATCTTCTTCTTCGGCAATTTGAGCTGCACTCTCCTGCTGCTGCTGTTGATTTTTCCCTTTGCAAATCACGGCTTCATGTCCAAGCTGATTGCATTTTGCACACTTTGCATCAGGTCTCCTCCAACATTTGAATGGGGGATGGCCTTCCTTGTTGCAGTGATGACAAGGAGGATATTTGCCCTTGAAGTTTCCCTTCTTGCTGTTGTTATGGGCTGCGGCAGAATGAGAAAAATTGCCATCTTGACCCTTCTTCTTCTTCCACTTGCTTTTATCACCTCCATGATGCTTTGCAAACAAAGCTCCTTCGATTTTGACCTCCTCTCTCATGTGTCTCCTCTGCTCTTGTGCTAGCAAAGAATTCAACAATTCTGCCAAAGAGATGTTTGACAGGTCCTTGGTATTTTCCAAGGTAGTAATTGTAGCTTCATACCTCTCAGGTACAGTAACTAACAATTTTTCAACAATTCTGGAATCACTAAAATCAGAACCAAGTAGTCTGATTTTGTTTGCAATTCCAAGAAGTCTGTCTGAATACATCTTAATTGTTTCAGACTCCTTCTTTTTCTGCAATTCGAAATCTCTGATAAGATTCAATACCTGCATTCCTCTTATCCTTTCATCTCCTGCATATTCCTCTTTGAGATAATCCCAGATGGATTTTGCTGACTTGTGAGACATGATCCTAGTGAAAATTGTTGCTGAAACCGCAGCAAACAAGCATGCTTTGGCCTTTGATTTCTTTGTCTTCAACTCTTTGTTGCTACCCAAATTTTGACCTACTTATTTTTGTGTTTCGGAAGAAAAAAAGAAAAAAATAGAAAAAAACAAAAAAATCCAAAAATATCTTGTTACATGGGCAAAATTGAATAAATTGAGAGTTTAATGGTTAATTGGAGGTTAAATCGCATAAATCAGAAATCAGGGACCAAAAGGAAAGAGGCGCGCAAAATTAAGGTAAATGTTGAAATGCGGAAAGGGGTGCAATTGCGCAAAATTATAAATTTAAATCTAATTGGGGGTGTAATAAGGGCAAATACAAGTCAAAGGACCAAATTGCATTTTTGCCCTTAAAAGCAGCCCCCTTCGCCTGCACCAACAGACCACGCACGCCTGCAGCCGCCGCCGACAAGCCACCTGCCTGAAGCCTCCAGCCGAAAGCAGCCCACCAGTGCAACGGTAACCTCTGCAAACGGCTATAAAACCCGACGAACAGAGGCGCAAAAGAGAGGACGAAAAAAAAAGGGGGGGAAAGGGAATAAAAGAGAGAGAGACAGAACAGAGGAAAAAAAAAAAAAACTCACGGGAAGATGATGAAAAGATAGAGGTTGCAGACGAAAAACAGAGGCGAAGACAGACGAGGAAGAGTTTGTGGAAATTTACAGAGATTCTTAGCAATTAAGAAATAAGAGAAACAGAGGAGAAAGAGGGAAGAATTCACGTAAAAAATCCAGTTTTTTTACACCAGCCAAGGATCACCAGTTTCTTTTCCTTTCCTTTTCTTTTTCCTCTCTTCTCTCTCGGTCCCGTTGTCTCTCTCTAGAACCAGAGTAGTTTTCTTTCTCTCTCCCTCTCGGTGCAGCAACTCCGGCCACCCACTCCGACCACCACGCACCTCCCCGTAGTCACCAGCATCCCCACCGTCACTCCAGCAGCACAGCAACCTCCTCCGGCGAGAACAACAGCCACGACACCAACGTGACCAGCGCACCTTCCGGCGTACATTCCGGCCACCACAGGCCACCATTTACGACGCCGAAACGACCAGAAGAATCACCTCAACGTCCTCTACGCAACGGTATTAATAGGTACGTCTTTCATCACACTCGAAGTTTCGCCATTTTCACTGTACATCTTCCTCTGCAAAGCGCGGGGAGTGAAGTAAGTTGGGCCGGGCCTTGCGCCCGGCCTGACCTTAAAACGGGTGGGCTTCTAGCCCGCACGGGATGAAGCCCGGCCCAAGTTTACTGGACTATAAACCCATTCCAAAAACATATGGGCTGAAGCCCGATTCTAGTTTAGATGGGCCTCGAGACCGGCCCAATGTGGGCGGGCTGTCAGCCCAGCCCAGCCCATCCAGTGGGCGGGCTGGCAGCCCAGCCCAAGGAGGGGGCTGGCAGCCCAGCCCAGCCAGTGGGCAGGCTGGCAGCCCAGCCCAAGGAGTGGGCTGTTAGCCAGCCCAAGGAGTGGGCTGTTAGCCAGCCCACCCATAAATAAAAATAATATAAATAAAAAAAAATACATAAAAAAATATATAAAAAATTTATTTTTTATATATAAAAAAATCTAGAAAAAATGTGTTGTTTTTCTTGCATAAGGCCAATACACTAGCATATTTTTAAAAGTTGTTGTTCTTTTGAAAAAATATATTATCTTGGTTTTTGAAGAGAAAAAATGAGTTTTTAGCATGAATTTTTGCAAAGAAAAAATCATTTCTTGCATTTTGAGATTTTACAACATGTTTGTAAAATCCAAAGGGTATTGGCCAATATTCAAAAAAATATAAAAAAACTTTTCGGTGATTCATATTATTCATGGTTCGGAGTTTGGATAAACAAATTCTATTCAAAATATTCGGTTGGAATAATATGCTATTATTCATGGTTCGGTATTTGGATAAATTCTATCCAAAATATTCGGCGGGAATAATATGCTATTATTCACTATCGGTGTTTGAGTGGATAAATCCTAAAGGGTTGCTATTCAAAATATTCGGCGGGAATAATATACTATTATTCATAGTTCGGTGTTTGGATAAATTCTATCCAAAATATTCGGCGGGAATAAATAGGCTCTTATTCACTTTCGGTGTTTGGATAGATAAATTCCAAAGGATTGATATCCAAAATATTCGGCATGGATGATATATCATCAACATGGAAATATTTTTTTCAATATCTTAGCAATCATAAGACAAACAAAAACACCAAGCAGCTTACCTTAGGTAGGGCGTACTAGGGGTGCTAAAACCTTCCCTTTACGCAACCAGTCCCTTACCCTAGAATCTCTGAAAGACCAGTTTAGGTTTCCTAGTAACCATAATACTAGGTGGCGACTCCCTTTTTGCGAAAATAGATAATCCCTTTTGACATTTAACCTCCCCGCTCACGGGGACAAGTTGCCACGACGCCGCATACAACCATTTTTGGGGTGCGACACTCTTTGTGAGTTTTGATTTGCGTCAAGGTGGGATTGTTTGCAAGTGCAGGAATTGCATAATCCTCTTCCACTGCATCCCAAAGATCCATTGCTTCCAGATAAGCCTCCATACGAACAGCCACATGTGATAATTTTCTCCATCAAAAATGCAATTGAAGAGAAGCTTGATTCAGACTCCATGATCGCAACACACAAACAAGACAACCTCACACACAGATCCCTCAAGAATAAAGCTCTGATACCAATTGAAAGTGTTTAGAAAAAGAAGAATGAAAACAGGGGAAAACGGAAATGAAGAATGCCAGAAATTAATTTGCACAGTAGCTGTTTTTACTGTTCACAAATCTTGAATGAATTGCTGTAATTGAATTGATTAAAACTGAATAGAAACATTACAATTTATAGAAGAGAAAGACATCCACGACAGCCATGATATGGACTCCATTATCATGTAACACGCTGCCACAAAGACACGATTGAAGAGCCACTACGCAGACCACTACGCATGAAGTGAGCACAAGAGCTGCACTGTCATTTTACACGTGATCAACAATTCCTAAAGACTCGGACAACCTTGACTGAATTGAAGTGCAGCTGAATTAAAACAACAATGACTAAAATAACAATTAATCAAACAATGCAGGACTAAAATAAATAACTAACAATATCTTACGTGTTGCTGAGTGGAGTTGTCTGCCTTGAAACTTACTCTATCATGAGGCACCTCTTTTCCGACTGTTCTATGATTTGGCTTAGCAGATGGAAACAAGATTTTCCTATTCTCTATCGAATCCTTTGTCTTTCTTCGTTACTACCTTTTTTCAGGAAGCGCAAAAGATGGACAGGATTAATGGGACAACACAACCTAATAAGTGCTCTATCAAAGAAACCAGTGAACAAGATTTGGAAGCGGTACTTTCCTGCAGGGAATTGGAACATTCATGACCGGGTGGGTGTGGAAAAAGATTTAAAAGAATTGATCTTTCAACAAGTCATGAAGAAACGTTCAAGGTACGAGCCTGATACCAGTGATTCCATCGCCCTCAAGAACCTATTGGAGGAGAGAGGTCGCAATGCACTTGAGACCTCTCTAAAAAACAATGGACTTCAAAGAATAATGCATTGCTTCGATATACCTCTATGGAGTGTGGATGGTGCAGAATTCAGTCATAGTATCCTCACTTGGCACATTGCTATTCATATTTGTTTTTTAGACGATACTCGGAAGAATGGGTTTACGAGTACTGATCCAAATCTCAGAATGAGCAGATCATTATCTAACTACATGTTGTATCTCATTGTTCAATGTCCCACTATGTTAGGGACAGAGCTCAGCGGAAGAAGGTATACTGTAACTACAACTCATTTGCGTCGTCTCCTTTTCATGCGAAATCAAGGAGGAGCGCATAGCAACATTTCCATGGATGAATTGGACACATTATCGTTTCCCAAACCTCAAGTGAGAGCATTTTTCTATGAATTGCTTCAAAGTCCATCTACCATGTTACAGAAAATTGAAGAACAAGACGAAGGAGAAAAGTCAGCCCTACTAGATGGTTGCATACTTGGTTTGTCATTGCAGTCATTGGAGACAGGGAATGGTTGGTCAGATGAAAAGAAATGGGAAATGATAAGTGAAGTGTGGGTTGAAATGCTGATGTATGCTGCAACTCATTGTGGATGGATGGAGCATGTTGATGCACTTGCCCGAGGTGGGGAGCTACTCACTCATGTGTGTCTTCTCATGGCACATCTCGGTCTATGTAAGCAATGTCCACCTGCACTAAATAGCCACTTTGAAGATCGGAAAAAAAGGTCTTTATTATGTCAAAATAAATCGGTCTAGGAATTCTAGAGAAATAATAATAATATTTAAAAAAGAAATTTGTAAATGTTTGTGCTGCAAGTGGCTAAACTTTTGTTAGTATTATTTTTCTCTTGAAATTAACAAACTCTTTCCTGATTTTCATTATCCAAAACCTGATGTGAAATATATATATATCCTGTTTCCAAATAGTAAAAGAACAAACCTTCTTTTAGTCCAGAATTACGAAAGAGCTCTAAGCAAGTTCAAAGACGAGCCTCCAAAGTACACCACATGACAGTGGGCTTGCTAGCCGTTGATTTTCTCACCGGCCGATCAGTGATTTGAAGCAATATGTAATCTCAAGGTTATTTGCAATAATCGGTCGTAAGAAATAATAGCAAAATTATCATAAGATAAGTCTAAAATATCGATATCAGTTACATTATCCAATTTGATAAAATATTCTTGCTTTTTTCCCTGCTCAAGAATAAGCTTTTTATTCCTTACGTGCATCTTTAATTTCTTATCAAAGCTTTAACTTGTGATGAAAGTAAAAGATTTATTCAATTTTTACTTATAAATAAGAACCTTTGTTCTAAGAGATAAAATATATGAATGCACGTTCCCAATATGACACCATCACTCTGAATAAACAAACAATTTGGTGGCTCGGAAATTGAAGCAAAACTCAGGTTACTCGCCGAGTCCTCAAGTATTATTCTTCAGGTATATTGAGATGTGAGTTCATGTGTTTAATTATATTCAATTTCTTTTAATTAATCCTGATAATTTGGACAGGAAATTTGTGAGTTATTCATGTTTTAAACTTAATTATTAACACTAAGTATATTGTTATGTGATTACTAGCATTTTCTTTGATAGTTGAAGCGGTGTTGAAAATGCTTTTTTAATCGTTCTAATTGAAGGAAATCAAACATGGAAATTCATAATGTGTCCTAAACTGTTCAAAAACTAGATTAGGCCATGTGACATAATTGGCTACCAAAATAATAATTAATTTATTATGAATAAAATAATATAACCAAATACTTAAATGAAAAATTGAAAATATATCTTCTTTTCAAAGGTAGTTAAAGGGAAACACTAAATCCATATAGGATTTTCAGGTAACTGTACTATGCATTACTTTTCATTTACCACTAATGTGTTTCCCATAGCTAAATCGTTGAAAAAATATGATAATGTTTTCTATGAGTTTTCTTAGTTTTTATTTAATGTCAACATTCATAAATAATTTGAACCTAACAATCTAACTCCTAGAGTTTGAGCTGTAATTAATATTTACTCAAAATATATACTAATCAATAGTAAAATTAATATAGTCATCCATTTTTTTATACTTTTTATTCATTATTCTCATATTCCACGTAGTGTGTGTGTATATATATACTAATAGGAAATGCGCTCATGTTTAGACATAGAAATCATTTAGAATTCCTATTTTGTAAGTACAAAAAATTAATTAATTATTTTTCCCTCTTTTTACCGAATATGATAGCTACCAATCAAAAAATATTTGATATATTAACTATTATAATGAGAATACAGTGAGTGCAAACCCTTTTCTGTCCTCGCAACGTTTTAACACTCAAAACATTATTCTAATATATAAAGGAACACTAAATAAGACCCTTGTTTTTTTTAAAAAAAAAAATTATATTTTTCAAACGTGTATGACTTTCTAGTTTTTCTAGATTTTTTTCCAGAATAAATAAGAAGATCACAAAGATAAAAATGATTCGAAAACTATTTTGTCAAGAGTAATTGAAACACGACCGGATCTCTGATTCAGAAAAAGTAGCTCCGATTTAATTTATTATTTGAAAGAAATTTTTAAATGAATTACTTAATTTAAAATCGTTTTTTGTTATATTTTACAAGTGGTGGATATCTTCATTGCGTGAAACTGACATTTTTAAATAGTTTTTTTTTGTATTTAGTTTTTTTAATTAAGCTTTTTTTCATATTATTCTTTAATGAAGTTAATTTAGGATTGTTTGGATAAATGCTGATTTTGTGCGGATTTATTTTGGAAAAAAATCCAAGTCATCAACGATGGATACAATTCGAATATTGATGTTACTCAGTCTCTTTCTGCAAACTATCCTCGCCTTTTTTGGTGATCGGCGGAAGTACGCCACTGGATTCTGGCTTCGTTTTGTTGTTTGGTTAGCATACATGTCAGCAGACTGGGTGGCAACTTTTTCGCTGGGTTTCCTTGCTTGCAGCCAAACCAACTCTGCAAATCCTAACTTGATTCCTGGATTTTGGGCTCCAATCCTTCTTCTTCATCTTGGTGGCCCTGAAACCATTACGGCCTATTCATTGGCAGACAATGAATTATGGCGAAGGCGCCTTCTTGAGCTTGTAATCCAAGCTGGTGTGGCTTTTTATGTCTTGTTCAAGTTATGGAGCAGGAATACAGTTATATTTGTAGCAATTCCCATCTTTGTTTCAGGAATTATCAAGTATGGGGAGAGGATTTGGGCTTTCAGGTTTCCAAGCTTAGAGGATTTTGGAGAGGAAGATATATCATCAGGCAGCAGCAGAGCATATGAGGTCAGAAATGTTCGTGAAGCTCGTCGTTTGTTCAGAGCGTTCAAGATGCTGTCCACAAATACTCTTGTCTTCGATTGTGATCAAACCGAGACCTCCAAATGGGTTTCTAGGAAGCATGCAGAAGAAACCTTCCAGCTGATAGAAATAGAGCTGGGATTCCTGTATGACCGGCTTTATTCTAAGGTGACAGAGATTTCTTGGCCACGCGTCATTCTCCACTCTATCACCTGTTTATCCTCTATTTCTGCTTTAATCTTCTTCTCAATAATGACAATGAGAAAGAACGTGTATTCAAAACACGATACGATGATATCATACTTTTTGCTGGTTGGAGCTGTCTTGCTTGACTGTCATTCTTTCACTGTGCTTCTCTTGTCCGACTGGGCCGTGATTTGGTTTACCAGAAATAAAGTGAAGGGCGATTCTCGCTACCGAATCAAATGTCTTTCTCCGTTACTATCACTCTGCAGGAAGCGCAAAAGATGGTCAAGATCTATGGGACAGCACCTCTTGACAAGTGCTCCATCAAACAAACCAGTGAAGGAGCTTCGAAAGCAGTACTTTGCACGGGAATTGAACAGTCATAGGCGGGTGGAAGTAATGAGCAACGCTTTAAAAGAATTGATATTCAAACAAGTCATGGGTACACGTTCAGGGCACGATCCCCATACCAGTGGTTTCAATGTCCTTGAGCTATTGGCAGAGAGAGGTGTTGAGCTGCTTCGAAGAAAGGGTTGCGTTGATGAATTGGGATGGAGTGTGGCTGGTGTAGAATTCACACAAAGCCTCCTCATTTGGCACGTTGCTACTCTGTTTTGTTACATTGCCGATTTTTGGGATAATGGCTTTTCCAAGGAGAGAAATTGCGTAATAAGCAGCAGATCATTATCCAAGTACATGCTGTATCTCCTAGTTTATCGTCCAGCTATGCTAGCGACGGAGCTCCCCGGAACAAGGTATGCAGAAACTACCTCTCATTTGGGTCGTCTCCTTTCAAGGAAAACAAAAGAGAGAATGGAGGGAAACTGTACCTTAGATGAAGTGGATGCGTTATCGGTTCAGGAAGTGGATGCATTTTTCTATGAATTGCTTCGAAGTCCGCCTACCATGTTACAGACAATTGAAGAAGAAGACAAAGGAGAAAAGTCAGCCCTACTAGGTGGTTGCAGACTTGCTATGTCATTGCAGTCATTGGAGACAGGGAAAGGTTGGCCAAATGAAAAGAAATGGGAAATGATAAGTGAAGTGTGGGTTGAAATGCTGGTGTATGCTGCAACTCGTTGTGGATGGAAGGAGCATGCTGATGCACTTGCCGGAGGTGGGGAGCTACTCACTCACGTGCGTCTTCTCATGGCACATCTCGGTCTAAGCAAGCAATGTCTACCTGAAGTAGCAAGTAAACAGCTCGCTGATCAGTCTGTCTAAACGTACGGCTTCATAATATTCTCTCTGGACGACAAGTGGCCTGAGATTCCTTTTGCTTAGCAATTTAGTCCTCTTGGGGTTTTGCTTTTATTATTAACACGGGAAAGAATTACAGGTCGTCATACAATATTATTTTTTAATATTTATTATTAGATAAGTTATCGAGAAAAATCTAGAAATTCAACACTTGAATTAAGCTCATACGATTTTCCATTTTATTGGGAAAATGAAAATAAGAATAATACTACAGAAAGGACTTTCGATAAATTAGGACAAATAGATTCATGACCAGCACTTTTGAGATATCGGCCTTCATGAACATTTCAAATAATCGCGAAATGAATTCAGTCAAAAAAATTCTATTTTATGGAATAGGTCTCCACAGTTTTAACAACTACGCCTAACATCTTGAGACTATTTTTGACTATAATGGTCGTAATGCTTATAAATTTGTTTTAAAAAATATGGTTAATACTTAATAGTATATCTGAAATTAAATTAAAAATGTGATTGACTTATTTTTAGGGTTAGAGAATTTTATTAGAAATTATTCTTTTAATATAAAATATTAACTTGATTAAAATAGACTACGAGTGCATGAAAAATTGATTTAGAAAAACTTTTAATTGTCATGTTTTTTTTTTTTTTTTTGTAAATCATCCTAGTATTGATCTTATCCAAGATTCGAGGATAAGATATTAGTTATGGTTATGGATTACCACCCTTAACACATCCTACATAAGATAAAATGCATTATACAATTTGATGTGATTTAAGAGTTTGGATGGGTATAATTTATTCAAGTGAATAAATATGACTTTTTAAATTTTATTATAGCTCTTGTACCCAAAATAAAATTTAAAAGATAATTACATGTAGATGTCCTAACAATATTCACCTATTATGGAAGATAAGATGAGTTTTCCATAATCCGTACATCATGAAAATAAATTTTGCAATTAAAAATGGGTTAAAATCTAAAGTAATTCTAGTAATTTTTTGTATATTTAAATATTAGACTATTTGAAGTGTTAATATTTAAATCATAATTTTATACCATTAAGTATCAAAAATTAAGTTTATGAATTATTTAAATATTGTTAAATTCTCAAGAATTTAATAAAATAGTTATTAAATATTGAAGTGCATGCAAACACCGATTTTTTTGGATGTTTGTACGAACACATTAAATAATATGTTTTTTTTAATTTATTTTAAAATATAATTTCAAACAATATCTTAATCTCTTTGCAAATATCATATTTACATCTCCACTATAAGATAATTATTGCATGAATTTGAGAGGGAGAAAAAAAAACACATCTCTTATTGTATTGTTCATGTAGAAGGTAAAGCAAACAAATTTTTAGATGTTAAAATTAATATTTTTAAAATATTAAATATCCCTATTATTTTTATTGTAGGATTAAACTAGTATTTTTATATAAAGAAATAACATCATTTCATACCAGTATATATGTATAATTTAAACGCATATTTTTTGAGACCAATATTAGGCTAAAACCTCTTAGACATTAATTTTTTTTTATCTATTTATTTAATATATAGACTATTTCATAAACACTAAAGAAAAGTGCAAGTTTGCTTATTCTAAAATCATGTTCCTCGTGTATTTGGGGCCTGTTTGGCATAGCGGTTACTGTTGTGGTTGAGGTTAAAAAAAAATAGGTTTATGAAAAGCGCTTTTAACTACGGTTCGTAACTGAAATTTAAGTGTTTGGTTAAATCTGTGGTTGAAATTGAGTTTAATGAAAAACAGTTTTGTTTGTTTGGTTACCATATTTTTCATATTGCAGTCAACTTGTGTTTATTGATTAAAAATATACATGTATACACACATACACATACGTACATATATATAAATATTTTGTTGGAATAATTTCATATATTTATTAATAATTATAATAATAAAATGTTTGAAATAATTGAAATATATTTTTTTATGTTATTTATTCAAGATCCCAATTTTTATTTTTTTATTTTATCATTTATTCTTAATCTCACTTTTTTTGCTTTTTTTTTAGTCAATTAATCAAGTACATTTTTTTTTTGTTTTTTATGTCAATGATTAAATATCCCATTTTTTATTTTATCAATTATTCAATATCCCACTTTTTTTTATGTTAGATCCTATTTTTTTTTATCAATTATTTAAGATAAAAAAATACAAATAAAATGCAATTTTTTCAGGCAAAGGATGTGCATATCTGTATGCCTCTAGTTTAAAAATAACTGTATTAAATTACCATATACACAATTAATAATATCCATTGGTGCGAAGTTGATTGATTTTTTTAAATTTAATTAAACCCCTCTTTTTCTTTCGTCAGTTTGAACTTAACAAGGCTTGATTATTCATGATTGGCTAGCTGGTGGATGTTGCCTGCAAGTGGAAAACCATGAATAAGAAATGCAGATAAAATTGACTAGTCATGCATTATTGAGCTTGATTGAAATTAGAAAATGGCGGTGCCTGGATATTTTTCTGGGAAAATTTCACCTTTTTGGTGATGTAACTGGGAAAAGGAGAGAGTTTCTATAGAAACTAGCTTGATTGCAAAATACCAGTTGTTTCTGTAGCTTAGGAAAAGGAGAAAAGGCCAAGAGTGAAATAATATTTTACAAAAGAGGAAGAACTTGGAACCATGTTAAAATCCAAAAAAAAAAATTCCCTTTCAAAACCAATATGAAATTAAGGATAAAGAAAATAACTACAAAGGCTCAGCCTTTTCTTCTTATCGAACTAAGAAACCAGAGAATCCCAAAACCCCAGAAAAAACCCACCAAGAACTGGTAGCCGGCATGAGAACGAGTTTTTTCAAAAAGGAGAGGTAATCAATAAGAGAAGCAAAGACTCTTAGCACCTGTTTGGGAGGGCGGCACGTTTGCCAAACTCCATTCCAAATGAAGGTTTAGTGCCGTTAGTGTGTTTGGTAAGAACAAAATGGAGTTTAAAATGCATGTGGGGCCCACCAAAAAATTGATCAAAACGCCATTTTCCGAGAAGCTGGAATTAGGAGCTTTTTCCATCGCGTTTCATTTTTTTCATTCTCCGTTTGCATGCAAAAAATTGACAATGCAAAACTGTGCAAAAATTACATGCAAGGGCTCTCTCTCTCTCGCGCTCTCTCTCTCTCTCTCTCTCTCTCTCTACCCAAACAGACAAACGGGTGCATGGTGGCCGGAGCTTCCAACGCTGACTCCGGCCACCACAGGCCACCATTTACGATGAAACCACCACAGGAAGAACCACCTAGGCCTCCTCTACCCGTCGGTATCCTCCGTTTAAGCTCTCGTCGTGGTCGATGAACAGTACCGCCACCTTCCAAGGCTGTTTCCGGCCACCACAGGCCACCATTTCAGACGCCACCACCACAGGAAGAACCACCTCGGAGTCCTCTACCCGTAGGTATCCACCGTTGAAGCTCTCGTCGTGGTCGGTCGGAAGCCACTTCACGTGCACAGGTGCGCTGCACTGTGAAGAAGACGCACAGTGCAGCGCACCGTTTTGCCTTCTTCAGAATTAAAGCTGGGCTTGGGCTGGGCTGCGCTCGGCCCAGCCCAAGTCCAGCAAAGTTGGGCTTAGGCCCAATTTGGTTGGGCTGTCCTCGGCCCACCAAAAAATTTAAAATATATATTTTTAAAAAAAAATGTGTAGATACAGATCAGTCTTAATGGAAGGAAAATATATGTTCGTGATGAAATTGCAAATAGTTTGATGTGAGAATAAAAAATAATATTTGTTTTTTCATGAATTATTAATTTCATAATATTATTATCATTATTAAATTTACAATATTTAAAAAAATTATATATATATAAGGGTATATATATATATATATATATATATATATATATATATATATATATATACCCTTTTAAGTAATTTCACAAGTTAAAAGCAGTTTGGAAAGTTTGGAAACCAAACACCAAAACTCCTTTTTCTTCAACCTTCAACTCAACCACGGTTTTAACCAAACACTTTCCATTTTAAAAACTCCATTTTAAAAACTCCATTTTCAACCACAACCGCAACCGCTACCGCTCTCCCAAACAGGCCCTTAGTCCACAAACAGTGATAGATTCACCATATAAAGAGAAGAGGAAGGATAAAAACAAGAGGAGAGGATTCTATTTTGTGGGCGCAACCACAGGCAAGTTAGCTAAATTAGAGGATACAGATTTGCAAGAGAGGGAGGTGAGGGGGGACTGTCGATGAGGCAAGAGTGGGACAGGGAGAACTGTCTTGGAGGTCTGTGGGCAGATGGTGGAAACGAGAAGGAAAGAAGGTTGATGGCCTCATGGGGTGAGAGATGCTTTTGCGTCTGCGGTTGAATTATGTAAATATAATGGGACCCATCATCAAAACATGTTTAGATGTTTGGTAAATTATTGTGTTGGCTCCGTGTTTTGCTTCAACAACAAGTGAAAACGCGGAGCCAAACACCTACTTGGTGAGCTTCGGGCAAGTTCGGATAGATCCGAAAAGCATGAATTGTAACTTCAGAAATTTTTTATAAAATGTATGAGATCCGCTTCTTGTTCTTTTTTCTCTCCTTTAATTGGTGTTGTTTTGTATGTGGGATAAAAATCTCTAGTTTTTATAATAGGAAGCCACATGTTGTTCGCTTGTTCTTTGCTTGTCCATCTATTTTTTCTTCCTAATCCACTACCACAAATTGCTAATCTTCAACTCATACACATTTTTTACACATTTTTTTTTTGTTAAATGCTTCAATCCTTATTTTATTGTGTGTGTATATGTGTGTGTGTGTGCATGAGTTGATACTAATTAGTCTATGGCATCTCTATAAATTGCTATTGATTTACATAATTAAGAAAATTTTAATAAAATGTTCACAACATTTAGGGATTTTTTGTTGCACTTTAGGATGTTAAAATAGTGGTATTTGGTCTATAGCATCTCCTACTTGTTCTTTATTATTACTGAGACCTTTATGTGTGTGTGTGTGTAAGAGATTAATGTAAAATCCAATTTATATTATTTAGGTTATGGTAAAACCTAACTGCATAGTATCGTACCTTAGCCCCATTCGTCTGTTGATCTAAAAGGTGTTCTTAAAGACTCTTTTTTTTTTTCAATTAACCCCAATCCGAATCTGGTGGGAAAGGATTTTTTGATCCAACCCATAGCTAGCTCTTATTCCCTCAAATACAGACGAGGCCTTCCTAGTTTTATCAAATAAAAAACCGGGCCGATAGACTACAAGAGTCTTCTTCAATCGATCTTTCCTTTGAAGTAGAATTTGTCTTTAGCTTACAAGTAAGGAAAGTAATTGATGCTCTTGTCTGAAAGAATATTTGTGAGTGCTGATGAGACTCAAGTTAGAAAACCTTAAAAATTAACCTTCGTGAATGTTTACCACATAAATATTTCTAGGAATGAATTGTTTGAGAATAATATAAATCATATTGTGGAACCTCACCTATTAGCTTAAGCTTTTAGGTGAGATGGTTCCTTAACATGGTATCAGAGCCTTGTTGACCCAGCGGTCACGAGTTCGAATCTCACCACCCTCATTCTATTTAATAAAAATTAAGCACAAGGTAGAGTGGGTCTTTGTGCAAGTTTCAAGTCCAAAGGGCTTTCACTTGAAGGGGTGTGTTAGAGAATAATATAAATCATATTCTGGAGCCTCACCTATTAGCTTAATCTTTTAGATGAGATGGTTCCTTAACATGAATATCTAGAACGACGTGTGTGAATGTTATAAATTGTAAGAGCATAGTAGATTACCATTTCTCTTTTGAAATAACCTTTGGTTGCCTGATTGGAAAATAGCAAAAAATAAGAGAATTATAGACATTTTTTTAACCTCTTTACAAATTTTTTAATTGTAAGTTTGAACCATTTTGTTTTTATCCATGTCAGAAGCTTTTCATAAGGTTTTGGGATGTTTTTTGTTTTATGATAATCAAGGGGATATATTGATATAAAGTCCAGCAAGAGATCGTTGCTAAAAGAAGAAAGGTACAAAAGTCTAGCAATCAAAAGAGAAATACAGAAAATTAAAGCCAGGGAACCAAGTCCTCAAGGTTTAGCTTGTGATTGGAGAAATTAATTTATTCTATATACTCACCTTTAATGGATGTGTACATTAAACCTTTCATAAAGCTGTATATAGCTTGTGATGAGAGTAAGTTATTTATTCTATTCCTTCTAAGCAGTATAAAAACGTTTAACATTTTGGTTACTGACATGCAGGTAATTTCATTTCAAACAATCTCCATATATAAATCACTATATCTATATATAAAACATAAATTTGTCGCACCAGGATTGGGAAGGCAGCTAAAGCTAGATACACAGCAGCGTAGTCAGCACTCAGCAGACAAACGGTGGGGCTTCAAGTTCTGTGTATTTTATCTGAGGTGAATATAAAGGTGATGCTATTTTATATTGTTTTGTAGCCGTAGGGTTGGATTTTATATATATAATGAATCAGTTTGCACCTCAACTATTTTATTTTGTTCTGTAGCCGTAAGGTCTTTGACCTTGCGGTGGTGGCAATGAAAAAGTATTAGAAAACTGAATTTAGATTTCATAGATATGATCGAGATCCTAAAGATGTTGATTACAAATTGATGGTAGGAGTAATAAAGGTAAATGGGACGACAATAAAATGATCATGGAATGGTAATTAGCGTTGTTATAAAATTCAAAGTCTAAACCAGTTCAAGTTCACTAGACAACCCCCTGCAAAATTCATCCATCGGGTGAAATCTGGATAATCAACCGAGTCAACCAAGAACCCATGACTCGACAAAACTACGATGAGTCCCGCATCCTTTTTTCTTTTTTTCTCACGTATTAATGGTGTTTTTTTTCTCTTATAAATGGTGTTATCTGGGATAAAAATCTCTAGTTTCTAGGCAGCCCCATGTTATTTACCTAGTAAGTGTTTGGAAATGTGATTAAAGTTGTTTTTCAAAGTGATTTTCACTCAAAAATATATTAAAATAATATTTTTTATTTTTTTAAAATTATTTTTGATATCAACACATAAAAATGATTTAAAAACACCAAAATTTTTAAATTTAAAATAAAAAATAAATATTATTATTTTTATTTTTTTTCAAAATCACTTTCCAAACGAAACACCCCCTTATTCTTTCAGCCCTTTCTTTTCTCTGCTTCACTCAATCGGCTTCTTCCTAATCCACTACTACTGAGTGCTATAACCTTCAACTCAAACTTAGATTACATTCGATTTCACAGCAGGTTAACATCTTCTTCTCCACATGTTTCAACATACACATTTTTTACACATAGAGTTTTAATTGTTTTTGGTTAAATGCTTACATCCTTATTTTATTTTATATATGTGTGTGTGTGAGTTGATACTATTTGGTCTATGGCATCTCTATAACTTGTTTTTCATCTACTGAACTGATTGACATAATAAAAATTAGAGTTTTAGTTTAACGACATGTTCACAACATTTAGGATTTTTTTTTGTTGCACTTTAGGATGTAGAAATAGTGGTATTTGGTCCTTATTTTATTAATGAGACCTATATATATATATATATATATATATATATATATATATATATATATATATATATATATATATAAGATTACTGTAAAATCCAATTTATATTCTTTAGGATATGGCAAAATCTAGCTGCATAGTATCTTACCTTGGTCCCATTCATCTCTTGATCTCAAAAGTGGTTTTAAAGACTTTTATTTATTTATTTCATTAACCTCAGCCAAATCCCCTACTAGTTTTGATGTTGCATGAGCATTCACTTAGTTCGCCTGTAAAAATCACAATCAAAAAGTGTTGGTGAGGAAAAAAAACTAAAAGGTTATAAATGTATATAAAAAATTATAACGACAACTATCGTTATAAGAAGGTCATTTGTATGTTGTTTTTAATTTTCTCAAGTTCATTTTACTCAAATTGTTTGGAACCATGCTAGGGACGCGTCGTCGAAGATGAGTTTGGAGATTTGGCGTCAAGGTGTTGAAGAAGTATGGAATGAATGGCAGATTCGCTCATTAATGTTACTTAGTCTCCTTCTTCAAATCATCCTCACCATTTTAGGAGAGAAACGGAAGTATACTGCTGGGATCGGGGATTATCTTTGGCTAGCATACTTGTCCGCAGATTCGGTGGCAATCTTTTCATTGGGTGTCCTTGCTCGCAGCGCAGCCAACTCCACAAATCTGAACTTTATTCCAGTGTTTTGGGCACCAATCCTTCTTGTTCACCTTGGTGGCCCTGCAACTATTACTTCTTATTCAATGGATCAAGTCGACAAATTATTGATAAATCACCTTCTTCAGCTAGTAACCCGAGTTGGGGTGGTTGGTTATGTCTTGTTCAGGTTGAGAGAAAATGCATTCGTGCTGGTAGCCATTCCCATCTTTATCTCAGGATTGATCAAGTATGGTGAAAGGGTTTGGGTTCTTAAAAGAAACAAGGCATCCAATAATCTTACAGTGCAACCTTCTGCAAAACAATCTTGCTTACCGCCTGAAGATCTGAAGTCCTCCTACTACAGTTCAGAGGAGGCCAGTTATCTTCTTGGTGCTCATATTTTGTTCGAAACGTCCAAGATGCTGTTCCAAAATCTTGATCTCGTCAATTTCGATCAAAGAATCACCTATAATTTGGTTTCTGAAATGGAAGCCGAGGACGCCTTCCAGTTGACAGAAATTGAGCTGGGATTGAAGTATGATCGCCTTTTTTCTAAGGTGGCAACGCTCTCCTGGCCTCGCATCATTCTTCGCTCAGTCACTTTCTTATCCTCTATTTTTGCATTGGTTTCCTTCTCAGCAATGATAAAGAGCAAGAGTGCCTATTCGAAACAAGATAGAATTATATCTTACGTGTTGCTGAGTGGAGTTGTCTGTCTTGAAAGTTACTCTATCATGAGGCACCTCTTTTCCGACTGGACTATGATTTGGCTTAGCAGATGGAGCCAACGAGATTTTCCTATTCTGTATCGATTCCTTTGTCTTTCCCCGTTACTATCATTTAGCATGAAGCGCAAAAGATGGCCAGGATTAATGGGACAACACAACCTCATAAGTGCTCTATCAAAGAAACCAGTGAACAAGATTTGGAAGCAGTACTTTCCTGCAGGGAATTGGAACATTCATAATCGGGTGGGTGTGGAAAAAGATTTAAAAGAATTGATCTTTCAACAAGTCATGGAGAAACGTTTAAGGTACGAGCCTGATACCAGTGATTCCATCGACCTCAAGAACCTATTGGAGGAGAGAGGTCGCAATGCACTTGAGACCTCTCTAAAAAACAATGGAATTCAAAGCAAGCATTGCTTCGATAAAGTTCGATGGAGTTTGGATGATGCAGAATTCAGTCATAGCCTCCTCACTTGGCACATTGCTATTCATATTTGTTTTTTAGACGATACTCGGAAGAATATTGGGTTTGCGAGTACTTATCCAAATCTCAGCATGAGCATATCATTATCTAACTACATGTTGTATCTCCTTGTTCAATGTCCCACTATGTTAGGGATAGAGCTCAGCGGAAGAAGGTATACTGTAACTACAACTCATTTGCGTCGTCTCCTTTTCATGGATAGTACTCAAGAAGGAGCGCATAGCAACATTTCCATGGATGAATTGGACACATTATCGTTTCCCAAACCTCAAGTGAGAGCATTTTTCTATGAATTGCTTCGAAGTCCATCTAACATGTTACAGACAATTGAAAAACAAGACGAAGGAGAAAAGTCAGCCCTGCTAGATGGTTGCATACTTGGTTTGTCATTGCAGTCATTGGAGACAGGGAATGGTTGGTCAGATGAAAAGAAATGGGAAATGATAAGTAAAGTGTGGGTTGAAATGCTGATGTATGCTGCAAGTCATTGTGGATGGAAGGAGCATGCTGATGCACTTGCCGGAGGTGGGGAGCTACTCACTCATGTGTGTCTTCTCATGGCACATCTCGGTCTATGTAAGCAATGTCCACCTGAACTAAATAGCCTAGTAGAAGCTCGGAAAAAAAGGTCTTTATTATGTCAAACTAAACCGGTCTAGGAATTCTAGAGAAATAATAATAATATTTAAAAAAGAAATTTGTAAATGTTTGTGCTGCAAGTGGCTAACCTTTTGTTAGTATTATTTTTCTCTTGAAATTAACAAACTCTTTCCTGATTTTCATTATCCAAAACCTGATGTGAAATATATATATCCTGTTTCCAAATAGTGAAAGAACAAACCTTCTTTTAGTCCAGAATTACGAAAGAGCTCTAAACAAGTTCAAAGACGAACCTCCAAAGTACGTACACCACATGATAGTGGGCTTGCTAGCCGTTGATTTTCTCACCGGCAGATCAGTGATTTGAAGCAATATGTAATCTCAAGTAGTCTAAGTTATTTGCAATAATCGGTCGTAAGAAATAATAGCACAAATCATCATAAGATAAGTCTAAAATATCGATATCAGTCACATTATCCAATTTGATAAAATAATGATAAGCATTTATCAATTAAAAATTGAATGACTTAAGTTGTTTTTTATACTTTTTTATTGATGTTAACATTGTAGTAACTATTTAATTATAAAATTTATTTTATCTTAATTTATATATATATATATATATACACACACACACACTAAGATAAAATCTTATGTTCTTAATTCTTCTCAGAAGATTTAAGAAATTTCACCAATTAGAATAAGCTTTCATATCATTTTTCTTTTCTTTAGAAAAAAAAATAAAACAATAATAATAATATAAAAAAGGGACTTTGTACGATCATAGCTGACTAATAAGATGACTTGATAACCTTGTTAATTCATAGCATAGCCTAGCTTGGGTTGGGTTGAGTTGAGTTAGATTTTTTAAAATAATTTTAAAAATTAATTTGTTCAAACTCAAATGATTTGATTAGTCAATTTGTGATTTGATTTTTGTTAATTCATAATCAAATTTGATTGAGCTAAGAATTGTTTTTTATGTTATTTATATTGATATCATTTTTAATTTTTTTTAATTAAATTGATATTATTTTAAAATAATTTACTATTTTATAAACTAATTCAATCAATCTATCACTTGTGGCATGGATGATTTTGTAGGGTCAAATTTTTTTTCCTCCCAAGCCCAAGAAGGCTACCTTTCAAAATGTTGTCAAGTTGTACTTGATTACCTTCTCCGACCTGTCCACTCACTCTTCCTCTTGGATTTAAGCAACATAAGCAACTAACCTAACCTCTTCATTAAAAAATTCGAGAATTCCAAGCGAAATAATTCACGACATTTTGCATCAACTTCCCGTGAAATCCTCGTCCGTTTCCGATCAAACCCAATTTGTTCCTTAATCGACGGCCGAGAGTTCATCAATATCCATCTAAACCATTCCATCACTACCAAATCTAATCAAAGTATCATCCTCAAAGAGTGGGATCTTTTCGCTGTTGATTTTGATGCTTTATCTGATGCGGTGGGGACTAAACATCATCCCCTTTATTCCGGTGGTGGAACGGAGGTTATTGGTTCTGTTAATGGGTGGTGTTTTTGAGACGTTCTGAAACAAATATTGCTGTGTATAATTTGTCTACAAGGGAGTGTAAGAAATGCTATGTGGCGGAAATTGAGATTCCACGGCGGGACTTGAGAACTGGGTATGTTTATTACGGGTTTGGTCATGATTCTGATGGTGATGATTACAAAGTGGAGA
The DNA here is from genome assembly GCA_027405865.1 of Salix purpurea. Taxonomy (NCBI): domain Eukaryota; kingdom Viridiplantae; phylum Streptophyta; class Magnoliopsida; order Malpighiales; family Salicaceae; genus Salix; species Salix purpurea. Next base: position 627,605 of record JAOWLH010000021.1, on the reverse strand, counting down.
GAACGGAACAGCTCGTTAAAGAAGGTGGCGGTGGTGGTGTTTTTGGTTGCGAGTATGAAGCTAAGGTTTATAGTTTAAAGAATGATAAGTGGAAGAACATTGAGGGTTTGCCGACTCGGCTCTTCGATGTACGTGGAAAATGATTGAAAATTACATTGTTTTAATAAAAGAAAAAAAAATGGTTAACGAATAAAGTTCTCGATTGATATATTATTAGATTGACCCCCCGGGCCGGTTTCATGGTAATATCTTAATTTTCTTATAATTTATTTTTGTTGACGTGGCGTTATTGATTCCTTCCCTTGAACAATAAAGTTGAAATAGTACCATACTACTAGCTTATTCAATGAAAAGGACTAAAATGTAATTATATTGAAACATATAGATACCAAAAAATTTACTTCATTTGACAAATGTGAATCAATGTGACGAAGCTACCCTTCATTTGACTAAAATTTTAATTTTCCAAATTACAGTTAACAATAACTACCCTTGGTATAACTACCCTTGATGTTTAAGTAAATTACTATATTAGCAAAGACAGATATCTAACTTCCAACAACGTTCTCTCCTTCACAGTTTCTATGACAAAATTCCACAGAACTCGAAGACCTAAGCAAACAGTGACCTACGAACTCTCACCATAACCATGTCAAGTCTCCCTCTTGAGATGATAGCAGAAATCCTCTGCAGATTACAAGCAAAGGAACTTCTTTGTTGCAGGTCTGTATCTAAACCATGGTGTGCTTTAATTGATGGTCCAAACTTCGTTAAATTACATTTGAAGCACTCTGTGGATACAAGTTCCAACCTTTACATCATCCTTAGAACTACTTCACATGTTCACTACATGTCTTTTGACGAAAATTTAGTCTTAAATGACTGTGTTACTTTGAAAGAGTTGAATCATCCTTTGATGTGTTATAATCATGGGATTAAAGTCTTGGGTTCCGTTAATGGGTTGCTTTGCATTTCTAATGTTGTTGATGATATTGCTGTGTGGAACCCATCAATTAGAAAGCATCGGGTGGTGCCCTTTTTGCCTATTGAGCTGAAAAGGTATTTTGGGACGAAGTCTTGTAGTGTTTATGTGTTTGGATTTGGGTATGATAGTATTAGGGATGATTATAAGGTTGTTCGGATTGCGCAATTTGGAGGTGGGGGGAAGAGGAGTTTTGAGTCTGAGGTTAAGGTATATAGTTTGAGGAAACAATCGTGGAGGAGGATTGGTGATATGCCTTATTGTGTTCTCTATCCTGGCGCTAATGGGGTTTTCATTAATGGTGCTTTACATTGGGTCGTGGGTGAGAATCCTGAATCGAATGTGGCAAATATAGTTGTTGCATTGGATTTAGGAGTTGAGGATTATAGGGAGGTGCTGCAACCTGAGTATAAGGATAAGAATTTTTATATTGATTTGGGGATTTTGAGAGGATGCCTGTGTTTTCTTGCAAATTTTCTAGGCCAACGTGTTGATGTGTGGATTATGAAAGAGTATGGGGTAAGGGAGTCTTGGACTAAACTGTTTTCAGTTGCACAGGGTGAGGTCAATGGGTTTCTTAGATCTCTTAAGCCTTTAGCTTATTCAAAGAGTGGTAATGAAGTTCTCATTGAACACGACAATTTGGACCTATGTTGGTATGATCTGAAGAGGAAACAAATAAAGAATAGGATTCCTGGTATGCCATATTCCTTTGAAGCAGATGCTTTTGTTGAAAGCCTTATTTCTGTCAATCCGAATAGGCATCTTGATGGAAGGACACAGGATGAAAATGAGGACATGAATATGAGGTATGCAGTGCAGAATTTTATGCTTCCATTTTTCATGTCTATCTATAGCTCACTTGAAGTAACTTGTTATTCTGGCTTGGTTTTTGTTGTCAGGGATGATTTCTTGTCTGAGGGGTTCAAATTGGTGTTATAAAATTCACCAGAAGAAACAGCAGAGCAAACACAGAAAAAGAGGTAATTTGCTGCATTAAACTATATCAGTTGACATGAAGCTCGCTAGATTTTAAATTGCTTGTCAGTTGCGTAGTTTTCCTTGCAAATTATTTGCCCATTGGGATGGGATAGTATATGATAGGAATTAATGAAATAAGAGGCTGCTTGTTTTTTCCTTTCAGGGGACTTTCCAATTTTTTTATTTCAACTCAGGTTTTAGTTTACATTCTCTGTCCTTTGCTGCCTTTATTTCTCTCAGGGCTGATACTTGCGGGTGGAGATTTTGTTAAGCATATGAGAAATTTCGCAGATGAGGCAAAGAATGGATAAAAACTATGCTCATTATATATGTCATGCACTCACATGCTTCTTTCTTAATGAAAAATTACTTGGTCAGGTATTGTCTAATTGAGGCTATATACTGTCCATGTATTATTTTTTGCAAGTAACTGGTTGTACCCTTAGGAGTTTCTATATGATATTTACCTCATCGTCTTAGCTCTACAAGTTCCTAGAAGTTGTTTTCCTCAATGATGGAAACTAAATGACCACCAGGGCCTCTGGAGCCTATTGCTAAATTCTGGTTTTTCCAGAAATGCTTCATATCGATATGGGAGCAATAATTCTGTTCCTCAGGGATTTTGATGAATTCCTGCAGGCACCAAATTGCTCCAACTAGTTTGTGCTTTCAAAATTAATAAAACTAAAAACATTTAGTCCTTGTTGTAGTATAGTTAGCAATTCAGGAGATATGCTGTTCCATGTCAATTCAAGGATTTTGGTTTTTCCATCCAGATCTTTAAGTGTTTGGCGTTGAATATTTGATATTTTAGATTGTTTAACTTTGTTATATTTTTTCTGCAATGCTAGAAGATTGAGCACTTGGCAGTTGTAGTTAGCAACCTGGAATTTGAGTGGTTTGGCTGGTGAATGATGTGGCATGCCTAGTTCATCAATACCTCCATCTGAACCAGAAGCTTAGGTATGGACTATGGACTTGGAGCAGCTTATGCTTTCATGTCTTCGTAGGGTGAGTATAGTTGAGCTGATCACAGTGCTGGAATTTTGATGGTGTATAAATGGTTCTCTGAGTTCTGAAATTAACTCTTAAAGATTCATTATTATTGTACAAGATAGATTACAAATACTCAACTTTCCATTAGTTTCCGAGGGAAAAAAAACCTGAGCCTGTCCTGCTATATGTTTTGAAGGGTAGTAATAGAAATGCCATCATGATTTAGCTTCAAGGTTTGGTGTGGGAGAAGAGATATTGAGACAAAAGTAAGCTCTTCGATTTAAGATTGTTTTTCTTTTTTTCCTGGTTCATATGGAAAGCTGATGAATTGAATTTAGTTCTGATAAAGCAATGTGATCACTGGAAGATCAACATTTTGCAGGGAAAGATGGAATGATATGTTTGGATGAACATGCTTGGGTTGCAAAAAAGCAATTTGGTTGAGAGTAATGAGCCAAGTCTATGTACATTCAATCAATGCTTGCTCTTTCTGTTAACCTCTTAGTGCCAGTATTCATTTTTCTTGTTTTTCAAAAAAATAAAAATAAAAATCAGGCTTCAGAAATGGATGGTTAAGCTACCATGCTAGAAAGGAGATTTACTGTAAATATCAGAGCTTGTGAGTTGATTGCCTGAAAATAATGTAACTTCCTGAACAAGCCTCAAGATGTGGGGGAATTTTCCATCAAGAAGGTACGACAAATCAAATAGATGGGCTTCAGGTTATATGTTTTTCCATCAAGAACTTTGTGAAGTTGGATGGCTTTGCTACCATTAAAGAGGGTGCTCATACCAGCGGAGATAATAACCGATATTCCAAGCAGGTTACCTGTCGAAACTCTCAAACGTTTCAGGTGCGTATCATGGTGCAAGGAAATCGAAAGTCCATATTTCGTCAACGTGCATCTGCGAAAGTCAACACAAGCACGTACCAATCTAGGGCTAGTATGATTGTTGCATTTGATTTTGAAGTTGAAGGTTTTAGGATTATACCGAAACCTGCAGATTATTTGGCATGATTATTTTGATTCGGGGGTTCTGTGAGGGTGCTTGTGTTTGCTTTGTACTGAGATGTGTTTTCGTGTGCAAATATGGGCCATGAAGAAATATGGTGTGAAGGACTATTGGTGTTGTTTCAGAGCTGCAGTGAAGTTGATGCGGCGGAAGTTGAAGACAACAAACAAAAAAATACATGAGTTTTAACGGGCAAATGAGACCGTAGACCGTACAAGTTCACAGAATTTTATTTTCTAGAATCACAATAAAATTGTTTGTTTTATTAGAGGTTCACATTAAAGTTATGACTTTACTCCAAAATTCACTCCAAAATTGTCAATCTTTTAAACATTTATTTAGAATAAATTTTATAGACTTTACTCCTAAGTTTATTGCCTAATGAATGAAAAATTCTTTTCAACATAAAATTACTATATGATAAGAAATCGATTAGAAAGATTATTGTGTGTATAACTCTACAATGTTAAAGATCATTATTTATTAAAGAGTTTTAGTGTAGTTAGGAAATATTTAGTTGATTTCTGATTTTTTTTAATATCTTTTTGAAATTTAAGAGAAAATAAGGTATTTTTAATATCATATCAATATCTTACAATATAAATATACAACCTCAAATAGTAAATGAAACGGTAAGAGAATGTGTGAGGGGGCCAAAATAATTTTAAAATGGATCTTGATTTTTTTTTCACAATTTTTGGGAATTATATAGGGGTCTATTTGGAAAAAAAACATTAAAAAATAAAGAAAATAATATTACTAGAAGATAAATAAAGTATGTTTTCCAAACACGTCCTTAAGTAAAAACTAGACTCTTAAAAATATCTTAATATTGTGTTTGGAAAAAATGTCATAAGAAAAAAAAATTCATGCACTTTTTTATATATATAAAAAACATATTTGTCAAATATTATTATATTAAAAAGGTGGGCCTAGCTTGGTCACGTGGGCAAGGCTTCCTAGCCTAACTGTCCAACTCCACAAACACGACCCAAAATTCAATAAAGGAAAAGTAATGATTAAAGAGAGTAGATGTTTAAACAAAGTAATAAACAAAACTAAAATACATACAAGTTGTATTCAAAGCATGTTTAAACATTTTAAAATAATAATCAATACCTTCAAAATAGTAAATGACTTCAAATGATGCATTACAAACATCATAAACAATAATTTAAAAAACAAAATTAAACACAGAGAGGTGTGCCTATTGAGCTCAACCCATTCATCAAAGCTTGAAGGCTTATTATAAATAATAAATTTAATTTCTTTTAGGTTTAGACCCAAATTGAGTTTCTTACTTAATTTTGCTTTAATTATGTTCTTAATTAAGTCAATTAAACCTATTGAAAATTTACCTTAAATTTTAAACTTAATTAATTCTTTGAATTTTGGTTAAATTAGATTTCAACCTTAAACTTTGTTTTAAATTAAGTTTTTTTCTTATCTTGTCAAAACACCTCAATTTAGCTATTCTTATTATATTTTGGTCTATTGCATCTTACAGATTCATTTCTCTCTATCTTGAAAATATTTTTGAATTTTTATTTTATTTTTCATAAAATAACTCTAAAAATCCAAGATTGACACTATGTTACTAACAAATCTCTCAATTATTATTATTATTATTATTATTATTATTATTATTATTATTATTATTATTATATATATATATATACACACACACACACACATATATAAATACTAACAAAAAGAGTATGTATATAAATATGACTATTTATATATTGTGTTTCAAAAATGTTTTTGAAAAAACTTGAATTTTTGTTTTATTTTTTATTTTCAATTTAAAAAATCTAATGTTTTTAGATCATTTTTATGTGTTGATGTCAAAAATCATTTTTAAAATTAAAAATATTATTTTAATACATTTTGTAATGAAAAACACTTTAAAAAAAACAATATCAATCATACTCCCAAACTTTCAACTAACAACTTTAATTAAACTATGGGACATGTTTCCTCAGGTTTTGCGGACTTCAATGTTCGTACCCCGAAAATAGTTGATGGGTTCATCCTTTTGTTATGCCACGTAGATTTTATTATGTGAAGATGGTAGCACATATTGTATTGTACACCAATCCTAAGAGCAACTCCAACAGATCATGTATATGCAAAGTTAAAGCTAAAATTTCATTATTTTTAGCTTTTTTTGCTTACTGTGGATTCACCAACGGATGAGCTATATGACTAGCTAAAAATAACTGCTCTGTGTTGAATTGCTATATATACATGTAGAAAAATGAGAAGGTAAAGTACATTAGAATATTTTTGGGGCTATTTGGTTTGTTGGAAAATGAAAGTTGAACCTCTTTCTTTTATTATTGTAAGAAACAGAATCTCATATTAGAATATTTCCGGGTATTTAATTTTAAATTCATCTTTTTTATTTAAATATAATTAAAAAATAATAATTTTATTGTTGGAGGGTTTTTGAAAAGCAATTATTTAATTATATAACTTATTCTTATTAATTGTATAATTAATTTCATAATTAAACTATATACAAAATAATTGCACTATATTTAAAAATAAAAAAAATAGCTCTTCAAAATGACTTTTACCATTGGAGTGCACATCAAAAAAAAAAAAACCATATATACATTATTCAAAAAGTCATTTTAGAGATTTGGCTCTCCAAAATGACTTTTGCCATTAGAGTTGCTCCAAGGGCAAGTTCACCGCAGAAGACATCTCGAGAGGCAAAGCCAAATTTTTTAAATTTTAGCTCCTCATGTTCAATTTAATGTCTCCAACGAGAGAGGCATTCCGAGAGGTAAAATGTCTTTTTTTCAATTGAGAAGTCATCCCTACATATGAGAGAATGCAAAACCAAAATAAATAGAGTCGATGCAATTATACTGTTGCAACAACAATCAACAAAAAATAACAACGAAAACGAAAATACAACAATGAAACACACAACAACAACAACAATGAAAACACAACAACAACACAGAATATGGAGATTGGGGGGGGGGGGCAACGAAGAAGAAAAAGAAGAGGAAAATAGAAGAAATGGGCGTAGGGGGCGGCTGGAGGGAAGTGGACGATTGTGTGGGGAGTGGACGACTGTGTGGGGAGTGGACAGGTGTGTGTGTGGGGAGTGGACGACTGTGTGGGGAGTGGACAGGTGTGTGTGTGGGGTGGGGGGGCAGCTGGAGGGGAGGGGAGGGGACGACTGTGTGGGCGACGACTGAAGGGGAGTGAACAGTGGGTGGGTGGGGGGCGACGACGACGATCAGAGGGAGAAGAGAAGGTAGGTGGGTGGTAGGGTTTTTTTTTTTAACTTTGTGATTGAAATGAAGGGGTAGACGGGGTGGGGTGGGTTTTTATCAATTATTATTATATTATAATAATAGTTAATAATTATTATAATAATAGTTAGCATAAAAAAATGGGGTTATTAATTTGTAATTAATTTGATTGAATTATTTGTAATGAAATGTATTTTAATTAATTATGTTTGAACTTATTGGTTATTTGTTAATGTGTTCATTTTGTTTTTTTTAAGTTTTTCTAACACTCGAAGATAATAAGTAACATTAATTAAGTTCAAATACAACAATCATAAAAAAAACATGCAAATTACTTGAAAAACATACAATAAGTAG
>JAOWLH010000021.1:10000-15000 GCA_027405865.1 Salix purpurea | reverse complement strand
GGGTTTAGGGTTTAGGGTTTAGGGTTTAGGGTTTAGGGTTTAGGGTTTAGGGTTTAGGGTTTAGGGTTTAGGGTTTAGGGTTTAGGGTTTAGGGTTTAGGGTTTAGGGTTTAGGGTTTAGGGTTTAGGGTTTAGGGTTTAGGGTTTAGGGTTTAGGGTTTAGGGTTTAGGGTTTAGGGTTTAGGGTTTAGGGTTTAGGGTTTAGGGTTTAGGGTTTAGGGTTTAGGGTTTAGGGTTTAGGGTTTAGGGTTTAGGGTTTAGGGTTTAGGGTTTAGGGTTTAGGGTTTAGGGTTTAGGGTTTAGGGTTTAGGGTTTAGGGTTTAGGGTTTAGGGTTTAGGGTTTAGGGTTTAGGGTTTAGGGTTTAGGGTTTAGGGTTTAGGGTTTAGGGTTTAGGGTTTAGGGTTTAGGGTTTAGGGTTTAGGGTTTAGGGTTTAGGGTTTAGGGTTTAGGGTTTAGGGTTTAGGGTTTAGGGTTTAGGGTTTAGGGTTTAGGGTTTAGGGTTTAGGGTTTAGGGTTTAGGGTTTAGGGTTTAGGGTTTAGGGTTTAGGGTTTAGGGTTTAGGGTTTAGGGTTTAGGGTTTAGGGTTTAGGGTTTAGGGTTTAGGGTTTAGGGTTTAGGGTTTAGGGTTTAGGGTTTAGGGTTTAGGGTTTAGGGTTTAGGGTTTAGGGTTTAGGGTTTAGGGTTTAGGGTTTAGGGTTTAGGGTTTAGGGTTTAGGGTTTAGGGTTTAGGGTTTAGGGTTTAGGGTTTAGGGTTTAGGGTTTAGGGTTTAGGGTTTAGGGTTTAGGGTTTAGGGTTTAGGGTTTAGGGTTTAGGGTTTAGGGTTTAGGGTTTAGGGTTTAGGGTTTAGGGTTTAGGGTTTAGGGTTTAGGGTTTAGGGTTTAGGGTTTAGGGTTTAGGGTTTAGGGTTTAGGGTTTAGGGTTTAGGGTTTAGGGTTTAGGGTTTAGGGTTTAGGGTTTAGGGTTTAGGGTTTAGGGTTTAGGGTTTAGGGTTTAGGGTTTAGGGTTTAGGGTTTAGGGTTTAGGGTTTAGGGTTTAGGGTTTAGGGTTTAGGGTTTAGGGTTTAGGGTTTAGGGTTTAGGGTTTAGGGTTTAGGGTTTAGGGTTTAGGGTTTAGGGTTTAGGGTTTAGGGTTTAGGGTTTAGGGTTTAGGGTTTAGGGTTTAGGGTTTAGGGTTTAGGGTTTAGGGTTTAGGGTTTAGGGTTTAGGGTTTAGGGTTTAGGGTTTAGGGTTTAGGGTTTAGGGTTTAGGGTTTAGGGTTTAGGGTTTAGGGTTTAGGGTTTAGGGTTTAGGGTTTAGGGTTTAGGGTTTAGGGTTTAGGGTTTAGGGTTTAGGGTTTAGGGTTTAGGGTTTAGGGTTTAGGGTTTAGGGTTTAGGGTTTAGGGTTTAGGGTTTAGGGTTTAGGGTTTAGGGTTTAGGGTTTAGGGTTTAGGGTTTAGGGTTTAGGGTTTAGGGTTTAGGGTTTAGGGTTTAGGGTTTAGGGTTTAGGGTTTAGGGTTTAGGGTTTAGGGTTTAGGGTTTAGGGTTTAGGGTTTAGGGTTTAGGGTTTAGGGTTTAGGGTTTAGGGTTTAGGGTTTAGGGTTTAGGGTTTAGGGTTTAGGGTTTAGGGTTTAGGGTTTAGGGTTTAGGGTTTAGGGTTTAGGGTTTAGGGTTTAGGGTTTAGGGTTTAGGGTTTAGGGTTTAGGGTTTAGGGTTTAGGGTTTAGGGTTTAGGGTTTAGGGTTTAGGGTTTAGGGTTTAGGGTTTAGGGTTTAGGGTTTAGGGTTTAGGGTTTAGGGTTTAGGGTTTAGGGTTTAGGGTTTAGGGTTTAGGGTTTAGGGTTTAGGGTTTAGGGTTTAGGGTTTAGGGTTTAGGGTTTAGGGTTTAGGGTTTAGGGTTTAGGGTTTAGGGTTTAGGGTTTAGGGTTTAGGGTTTAGGGTTTAGGGTTTAGGGTTTAGGGTTTAGGGTTTAGGGTTTAGGGTTTAGGGTTTAGGGTTTAGGGTTTAGGGTTTAGGGTTTAGGGTTTAGGGTTTAGGGTTTAGGGTTTAGGGTTTAGGGTTTAGGGTTTAGGGTTTAGGGTTTAGGGTTTAGGGTTTAGGGTTTAGGGTTTAGGGTTTAGGGTTTAGGGTTTAGGGTTTAGGGTTTAGGGTTTAGGGTTTAGGGTTTAGGGTTTAGGGTTTAGGGTTTAGGGTTTAGGGTTTAGGGTTTAGGGTTTAGGGTTTAGGGTTTAGGGTTTAGGGTTTAGGGTTTAGGGTTTAGGGTTTAGGGTTTAGGGTTTAGGGTTTAGGGTTTAGGGTTTAGGGTTTAGGGTTTAGGGTTTAGGGTTTAGGGTTTAGGGTTTAGGGTTTAGGGTTTAGGGTTTAGGGTTTAGGGTTTAGGGTTTAGGGTTTAGGGTTTAGGGTTTAGGGTTTAGGGTTTAGGGTTTAGGGTTTAGGGTTTAGGGTTTAGGGTTTAGGGTTTAGGGTTTAGGGTTTAGGGTTTAGGGTTTAGGGTTTAGGGTTTAGGGTTTAGGGTTTAGGGTTTAGGGTTTAGGGTTTAGGGTTTAGGGTTTAGGGTTTAGGGTTTAGGGTTTAGGGTTTAGGGTTTAGGGTTTAGGGTTTAGGGTTTAGGGTTTAGGGTTTAGGGTTTAGGGTTTAGGGTTTAGGGTTTAGGGTTTAGGGTTTAGGGTTTAGGGTTTAGGGTTTAGGGTTTAGGGTTTAGGGTTTAGGGTTTAGGGTTTAGGGTTTAGGGTTTAGGGTTTAGGGTTTAGGGTTTAGGGTTTAGGGTTTAGGGTTTAGGGTTTAGGGTTTAGGGTTTAGGGTTTAGGGTTTAGGGTTTAGGGTTTAGGGTTTAGGGTTTAGGGTTTAGGGTTTAGGGTTTAGGGTTTAGGGTTTAGGGTTTAGGGTTTAGGGTTTAGGGTTTAGGGTTTAGGGTTTAGGGTTTAGGGTTTAGGGTTTAGGGTTTAGGGTTTAGGGTTTAGGGTTTAGGGTTTAGGGTTTAGGGTTTAGGGTTTAGGGTTTAGGGTTTAGGGTTTAGGGTTTAGGGTTTAGGGTTTAGGGTTTAGGGTTTAGGGTTTAGGGTTTAGGGTTTAGGGTTTAGGGTTTAGGGTTTAGGGTTTAGGGTTTAGGGTTTAGGGTTTAGGGTTTAGGGTTTAGGGTTTAGGGTTTAGGGTTTAGGGTTTAGGGTTTAGGGTTTAGGGTTTAGGGTTTAGGGTTTAGGGTTTAGGGTTTAGGGTTTAGGGTTTAGGGTTTAGGGTTTAGGGTTTAGGGTTTAGGGTTTAGGGTTTAGGGTTTAGGGTTTAGGGTTTAGGGTTTAGGGTTTAGGGTTTAGGGTTTAGGGTTTAGGGTTTAGGGTTTAGGGTTTAGGGTTTAGGGTTTAGGGTTTAGGGTTTAGGGTTTAGGGTTTAGGGTTTAGGGTTTAGGGTTTAGGGTTTAGGGTTTAGGGTTTAGGGTTTAGGGTTTAGGGTTTAGGGTTTAGGGTTTAGGGTTTAGGGTTTAGGGTTTAGGGTTTAGGGTTTAGGGTTTAGGGTTTAGGGTTTAGGGTTTAGGGTTTAGGGTTTAGGGTTTAGGGTTTAGGGTTTAGGGTTTAGGGTTTAGGGTTTAGGGTTTAGGGTTTAGGGTTTAGGGTTTAGGGTTTAGGGTTTAGGGTTTAGGGTTTAGGGTTTAGGGTTTAGGGTTTAGGGTTTAGGGTTTAGGGTTTAGGGTTTAGGGTTTAGGGTTTAGGGTTTAGGGTTTAGGGTTTAGGGTTTAGGGTTTAGGGTTTAGGGTTTAGGGTTTAGGGTTTAGGGTTTAGGGTTTAGGGTTTAGGGTTTAGGGTTTAGGGTTTAGGGTTTAGGGTTTAGGGTTTAGGGTTTAGGGTTTAGGGTTTAGGGTTTAGGGTTTAGGGTTTAGGGTTTAGGGTTTAGGGTTTAGGGTTTAGGGTTTAGGGTTTAGGGTTTAGGGTTTAGGGTTTAGGGTTTAGGGTTTAGGGTTTAGGGTTTAGGGTTTAGGGTTTAGGGTTTAGGGTTTAGGGTTTAGGGTTTAGGGTTTAGGGTTTAGGGTTTAGGGTTTAGGGTTTAGGGTTTAGGGTTTAGGGTTTAGGGTTTAGGGTTTAGGGTTTAGGGTTTAGGGTTTAGGGTTTAGGGTTTAGGGTTTAGGGTTTAGGGTTTAGGGTTTAGGGTTTAGGGTTTAGGGTTTAGGGTTTAGGGTTTAGGGTTTAGGGTTTAGGGTTTAGGGTTTAGGGTTTAGGGTTTAGGGTTTAGGGTTTAGGGTTTAGGGTTTAGGGTTTAGGGTTTAGGGTTTAGGGTTTAGGGTTTAGGGTTTAGGGTTTAGGGTTTAGGGTTTAGGGTTTAGGGTTTAGGGTTTAGGGTTTAGGGTTTAGGGTTTAGGGTTTAGGGTTTAGGGTTTAGGGTTTAGGGTTTAGGGTTTAGGGTTTAGGGTTTAGGGTTTAGGGTTTAGGGTTTAGGGTTTAGGGTTTAGGGTTTAGGGTTTAGGGTTTAGGGTTTAGGGTTTAGGGTTTAGGGTTTAGGGTTTAGGGTTTAGGGTTTAGGGTTTAGGGTTTAGGGTTTAGGGTTTAGGGTTTAGGGTTTAGGGTTTAGGGTTTAGGGTTTAGGGTTTAGGGTTTAGGGTTTAGGGTTTAGGGTTTAGGGTTTAGGGTTTAGGGTTTAGGGTTTAGGGTTTAGGGTTTAGGGTTTAGGGTTTAGGGTTTAGGGTTTAGGGTTTAGGGTTTAGGGTTTAGGGTTTAGGGTTTAGGGTTTAGGGTTTAGGGTTTAGGGTTTAGGGTTTAGGGTTTAGGGTTTAGGGTTTAGGGTTTAGGGTTTAGGGTTTAGGGTTTAGGGTTTAGGGTTTAGGGTTTAGGGTTTAGGGTTTAGGGTTTAGGGTTTAGGGTTTAGGGTTTAGGGTTTAGGGTTTAGGGTTTAGGGTTTAGGGTTTAGGGTTTAGGGTTTAGGGTTTAGGGTTTAGGGTTTAGGGTTTAGGGTTTAGGGTTTAGGGTTTAGGGTTTAGGGTTTAGGGTTTAGGGTTTAGGGTTTAGGGTTTAGGGTTTAGGGTTTAGGGTTTAGGGTTTAGG
>JAOWLH010000021.1:0-5000 GCA_027405865.1 Salix purpurea | reverse complement strand
TTAGGGTTTAGGGTTTAGGGTTTAGGGTTTAGGGTTTAGGGTTTAGGGTTTAGGGTTTAGGGTTTAGGGTTTAGGGTTTAGGGTTTAGGGTTTAGGGTTTAGGGTTTAGGGTTTAGGGTTTAGGGTTTAGGGTTTAGGGTTTAGGGTTTAGGGTTTAGGGTTTAGGGTTTAGGGTTTAGGGTTTAGGGTTTAGGGTTTAGGGTTTAGGGTTTAGGGTTTAGGGTTTAGGGTTTAGGGTTTAGGGTTTAGGGTTTAGGGTTTAGGGTTTAGGGTTTAGGGTTTAGGGTTTAGGGTTTAGGGTTTAGGGTTTAGGGTTTAGGGTTTAGGGTTTAGGGTTTAGGGTTTAGGGTTTAGGGTTTAGGGTTTAGGGTTTAGGGTTTAGGGTTTAGGGTTTAGGGTTTAGGGTTTAGGGTTTAGGGTTTAGGGTTTAGGGTTTAGGGTTTAGGGTTTAGGGTTTAGGGTTTAGGGTTTAGGGTTTAGGGTTTAGGGTTTAGGGTTTAGGGTTTAGGGTTTAGGGTTTAGGGTTTAGGGTTTAGGGTTTAGGGTTTAGGGTTTAGGGTTTAGAGGTTTAGGGTTTAGGGTTTAGGGTTTAGGGTTTAGGGTTTAGGGTTTAGGGTTTAGGGTTTAGGGTTTAGGGTTTAGGGTTTAGGGTTTAGGGTTTAGGGTTTAGGGTTTAGGGTTTAGGGTTTAGGGTTTAGGGTTTAGGGTTTAGGGTTTAGGGTTTAGGGTTTAGGGTTTAGGGTTTAGGGTTTAGGGTTTAGGGTTTAGGGTTTAGGGTTTAGGGTTTAGGGTTTAGGGTTTAGGGTTTAGGGTTTAGGGTTTAGGGTTTAGGGTTTAGGGTTTAGGGTTTAGGGTTTAGGGTTTAGGGTTTAGGGTTTAGGGTTTAGGGTTTAGGGTTTAGGGTTTAGGGTTTAGGGTTTAGGGTTTAGGGTTTAGGGTTTAGGGTTTAGGGTTTAGGGTTTAGGGTTTAGGGTTTAGGGTTTAGGGTTTAGGGTTTAGGGTTTAGGGTTTAGGGTTTAGGGTTTAGGGTTTAGGGTTTAGGGTTTAGGGTTTAGGGTTTAGGGTTTAGGGTTTAGGGTTTAGGGTTTAGGGTTTAGGGTTTAGGGTTTAGGGTTTAGGGTTTAGGGTTTAGGGTTTAGGGTTTAGGGTTTAGGGTTTAGGGTTTAGGGTTTAGGGTTTAGGGTTTAGGGTTTAGGGTTTAGGGTTTAGGGTTTAGGGTTTAGGGTTTAGGGTTTAGGGTTTAGGGTTTAGGGTTTAGGGTTTAGGGTTTAGGGTTTAGGGTTTAGGGTTTAGGGTTTAGGGTTTAGGGTTTAGGGTTTAGGGTTTAGGGTTTAGGGTTTAGGGTTTAGGGTTTAGGGTTTAGGGTTTAGGGTTTAGGGTTTAGGGTTTAGGGTTTAGGGTTTAGGGTTTAGGGTTTAGGGTTTAGGGTTTAGGGTTTAGGGTTTAGGGTTTAGGGTTTAGGGTTTAGGGTTTAGGGTTTAGGGTTTAGGGTTTAGGGTTTAGGGTTTAGGGTTTAGGGTTTAGGGTTTAGGGTTTAGGGTTTAGGGTTTAGGGTTTAGGGTTTAGGGTTTAGGGTTTAGGGTTTAGGGTTTAGGGTTTAGGGTTTAGGGTTTAGGGTTTAGGGTTTAGGGTTTAGGGTTTAGGGTTTAGGGTTTAGGGTTTAGGGTTTAGGGTTTAGGGTTTAGGGTTTAGGGTTTAGGGTTTAGGGTTTAGGGTTTAGGGTTTAGGGTTTAGGGTTTAGGGTTTAGGGTTTAGGGTTTAGGGTTTAGGGTTTAGGGTTTAGGGTTTAGGGTTTAGGGTTTAGGGTTTAGGGTTTAGGGTTTAGGGTTTAGGGTTTAGGGTTTAGGGTTTAGGGTTTAGGGTTTAGGGTTTAGGGTTTAGGGTTTAGGGTTTAGGGTTTAGGGTTTAGGGTTTAGGGTTTAGGGTTTAGGGTTTAGGGTTTAGGGTTTAGGGTTTAGGGTTTAGGGTTTAGGGTTTAGGGTTTAGGGTTTAGGGTTTAGGGTTTAGGGTTTAGGGTTTAGGGTTTAGGGTTTAGGGTTTAGGGTTTAGGGTTTAGGGTTTAGGGTTTAGGGTTTAGGGTTTAGGGTTTAGGGTTTAGGGTTTAGGGTTTAGGGTTTAGGGTTTAGGGTTTAGGGTTTAGGGTTTAGGGTTTAGGGTTTAGGGTTTAGGGTTTAGGGTTTAGGGTTTAGGGTTTAGGGTTTAGGGTTTAGGGTTTAGGGTTTAGGGTTTAGGGTTTAGGGTTTAGGGTTTAGGGTTTAGGGTTTAGGGTTTAGGGTTTAGGGTTTAGGGTTTAGGGTTTAGGGTTTAGGGTTTAGGGTTTAGGGTTTAGGGTTTAGGGTTTAGGGTTTAGGGTTTAGGGTTTAGGGTTTAGGGTTTAGGGTTTAGGGTTTAGGGTTTAGGGTTTAGGGTTTAGGGTTTAGGGTTTAGGGTTTAGGGTTTAGGGTTTAGGGTTTAGGGTTTAGGGTTTAGGGTTTAGGGTTTAGGGTTTAGGGTTTAGGGTTTAGGGTTTAGGGTTTAGGGTTTAGGGTTTAGGGTTTAGGGTTTAGGGTTTAGGGTTTAGGGTTTAGGGTTTAGGGTTTAGGGTTTAGGGTTTAGGGTTTAGGGTTTAGGGTTTAGGGTTTAGGGTTTAGGGTTTAGGGTTTAGGGTTTAGGGTTTAGGGTTTAGGGTTTAGGGTTTAGGGTTTAGGGTTTAGGGTTTAGGGTTTAGGGTTTAGGGTTTAGGGTTTAGGGTTTAGGGTTTAGGGTTTAGGGTTTAGGGTTTAGGGTTTAGGGTTTAGGGTTTAGGGTTTAGGGTTTAGGGTTTAGGGTTTAGGGTTTAGGGTTTAGGGTTTAGGGTTTAGGGTTTAGGGTTTAGGGTTTAGGGTTTAGGGTTTAGGGTTTAGGGTTTAGGGTTTAGGGTTTAGGGTTTAGGGTTTAGGGTTTAGGGTTTAGGGTTTAGGGTTTAGGGTTTAGGGTTTAGGGTTTAGGGTTTAGGGTTTAGGGTTTAGGGTTTAGGGTTTAGGGTTTAGGGTTTAGGGTTTAGGGTTTAGGGTTTAGGGTTTAGGGTTTAGGGTTTAGGGTTTAGGGTTTAGGGTTTAGGGTTTAGGGTTTAGGGTTTAGGGTTTAGGGTTTAGGGTTTAGGGTTTAGGGTTTAGGGTTTAGGGTTTAGGGTTTAGGGTTTAGGGTTTAGGGTTTAGGGTTTAGGGTTTAGGGTTTAGGGTTTAGGGTTTAGGGTTTAGGGTTTAGGGTTTAGGGTTTAGGGTTTAGGGTTTAGGGTTTAGGGTTTAGGGTTTAGGGTTTAGGGTTTAGGGTTTAGGGTTTAGGGTTTAGGGTTTAGGGTTTAGGGTTTAGGGTTTAGGGTTTAGGGTTTAGGGTTTAGGGTTTAGGGTTTAGGGTTTAGGGTTTAGGGTTTAGGGTTTAGGGTTTAGGGTTTAGGGTTTAGGGTTTAGGGTTTAGGGTTTAGGGTTTAGGGTTTAGGGTTTAGGGTTTAGGGTTTAGGGTTTAGGGTTTAGGGTTTAGGGTTTAGGGTTTAGGGTTTAGGGTTTAGGGTTTAGGGTTTAGGGTTTAGGGTTTAGGGTTTAGGGTTTAGGGTTTAGGGTTTAGGGTTTAGGGTTTAGGGTTTAGGGTTTAGGGTTTAGGGTTTAGGGTTTAGGGTTTAGGGTTTAGGGTTTAGGGTTTAGGGTTTAGGGTTTAGGGTTTAGGGTTTAGGGTTTAGGGTTTAGGGTTTAGGGTTTAGGGTTTAGGGTTTAGGGTTTAGGGTTTAGGGTTTAGGGTTTAGGGTTTAGGGTTTAGGGTTTAGGGTTTAGGGTTTAGGGTTTAGGGTTTAGGGTTTAGGGTTTAGGGTTTAGGGTTTAGGGTTTAGGGTTTAGGGTTTAGGGTTTAGGGTTTAGGGTTTAGGGTTTAGGGTTTAGGGTTTAGGGTTTAGGGTTTAGGGTTTAGGGTTTAGGGTTTAGGGTTTAGGGTTTAGGGTTTAGGGTTTAGGGTTTAGGGTTTAGGGTTTAGGGTTTAGGGTTTAGGGTTTAGGGTTTAGGGTTTAGGGTTTAGGGTTTAGGGTTTAGGGTTTAGGGTTTAGGGTTTAGGGTTTAGGGTTTAGGGTTTAGGGTTTAGGGTTTAGGGTTTAGGGTTTAGGGTTTAGGGTTTAGGGTTTAGGGTTTAGGGTTTAGGGTTTAGGGTTTAGGGTTTAGGGTTTAGGGTTTAGGGTTTAGGGTTTAGGGTTTAGGGTTTAGGGTTTAGGGTTTAGGGTTTAGGGTTTAGGGTTTAGGGTTTAGGGTTTAGGGTTTAGGGTTTAGGGTTTAGGGTTTAGGGTTTAGGGTTTAGGGTTTAGGGTTTAGGGTTTAGGGTTTAGGGTTTAGGGTTTAGGGTTTAGGGTTTAGGGTTTAGGGTTTAGGGTTTAGGGTTTAGGGTTTAGGGTTTAGGGTTTAGGGTTTAGGGTTTAGGGTTTAGGGTTTAGGGTTTAGGGTTTAGGGTTTAGGGTTTAGGGTTTAGGGTTTAGGGTTTAGGGTTTAGGGTTTAGGGTTTAGGGTTTAGGGTTTAGGGTTTAGGGTTTAGGGTTTAGGGTTTAGGGTTTAGGGTTTAGGGTTTAGGGTTTAGGGTTTAGGGTTTAGGGTTTAGGGTTTAGGGTTTAGGGTTTAGGGTTTAGGGTTTAGGGTTTAGGGTTTAGGGTTTAGGGTTTAGGGTTTAGGGTTTAGGGTTTAGGGTTTAGGGTTTAGGGTTTAGGGTTTAGGGTTTAGGGTTTAGGGTTTAGGGTTTAGGGTTTAGGGTTTAGGGTTTAGGGTTTAGGGTTTAGGGTTTAGGGTTTAGGGTTTAGGGTTTAGGGTTTAGGGTTTAGGGTTTAGGGTTTAGGGTTTAGGGTTTAGGGTTTAGGGTTTAGGGTTTAGGGTTTAGGGTTTAGGGTTTAGGGTTTAGGGTTTAGGGTTTAGGGTTTAGGGTTTAGGGTTTAGGGTTTAGGGTTTAGGGTTTAGGGTTTAGGGTTTAGGGTTTAGGGTTTAGGGTTTAGGGTTTAGGGTTTAGGGTTTAGGGTT